>CM074734.1:91014497-91318333 GCA_037367245.1 Phrynocephalus guinanensis
ATTTCAATTTTGAATTGTAAGTCGCCCAGATACCTTTGGGTAGTGGGCGGCATTTTAGTTTTATAAATAAAAATAAATAAAAATAAATAAATAAATAAATAAATAAATAAATAAATGGGAGGTTTCAATAAACTTTCCCCATTTTTCTTCTGATTGATTGATTATGCATTTTATCTGCATTTAAAAGAAATATAAAAATGCATTTGCATTTATTATGCTGCCCTGTTTTCCCTATACAAAGGTGGAGAAGTAATGAATTGACTTCTGTCATGTAATAAGTCCAAATTGCACAGACACTATGATGGTTCTCTTGCATTAATGATTGAAAGCCCCGGATGCCGCCCGCCCCATCGCCCCGCCCTCCGCCAACAGCCGCCCCCCCCCGCCCCCGCCGCAATCGCCCCCATCCCCCCCGCAATCGCCCCCCCCGCCGCCAATCCCCCACCCCCCCCCGCATTCGGTAGTTGTCTGCAATTATATTCTCACATTATGTCAGAAAGGATGTTCCTATACAAGATATTCTTTTTTTTTAAAATGAGCTATATATAGCCTTTTGTGTGGTAATTATTATATCTTTCAGTGCCTTTGAATGCACAAAGTATGCTAATGTGGTAGTCTGTTAACACATTTTCCACAAATTTAAAATAGTACACTTCTGTTTCAGTGACTAGAAATAATGTCGTCCTCCAAAATTATTAACACTCTTGCTATATAAATCACTGGGATAAAAGATCTGAAGGAGTGATAGACCCTTGGAACCCAAAGTGTGTATTGAAAGACGTTTCTGTTAATGTTTTTAAAAAATATGCCCCTTATTAACCTTCATTAAAAATGTAGAAAATTAAAGTTATTGTACCCTCAATAGTATAAGTCTGCCACATGTCAACTATTAGGACATAAATGTAAATACACCTGCAATGTTAAAATCATTGCATATTAAAACATGGCTTAAATAACAGTGTCTTTTGGATATGCAATACGTCCAGGGCATTTTTTTTCATTCCTAAGTTTTACAGAGCAGTCCTCTCCTGGGCTGTTTAGTAGATCCCTCTGAGTTCAAGGAAATATTCTCATAGGTCGCTACCGCACTTCAAACAGCAACCGCTTTTTGTTTCGAATCACCTTTGCCCTTCCCCTGGTCATGTGGTTGCTGAAGCAATTCAGCACTCCGCACTTGGCATTTTCTCATGAATCGGTTTCCCCGTCTGCAATTTGCTAAACCGCTTTTTGTTCTGATTTTGTCCGTCATTTTCCCATCATCTGCTTCTATTTTGGAAATATTTTTTAGGGTAATGTTATGCTGTTGTTCTTCCATTCTAAGTAATGCAGCTAATTTTCTGGTACTCCCTTTAGATTACTTACAACGTGGCACATTGATTTTAATAGGCTACCTCTGTTGCATACCTGTGTTATAGAGGAAGTACAGGGACAAGTGTAGGAAGTACAGGGACCGGAGTACAGTGACCGGAGTAGTCGCTTTTCCGACGGCAGGATAAGGCATACAGAGGGGGAAACCCGGGAAAAACTGGTGCATGGTGTCCAGTTTCAGCCAAATCACTTCAAAAAGCGGTCTAGAAATAGGTTTAAGAAAACACCAACCCTGGTGGCTGTCGCAAGAAAAACCGACACAGCAGCCAAAAAGGGGCGTGGCCAAGGGGGCTCCACGGAAAAAAAGATTGGAAATGCGGTAATGATTTTAAGGCGATTTGACTTTAAGCAAAAGGCAATTCATAGATAAAAGGGGTTTGGATTGGAGGCTTAATATATTTCCAACATGATGTAAGATTTTGTTTCTTAGTTTAGATGGCATTATGTTTAGTTGCTGGAGTTCCCACTGCACAATTTACAAATTCTGAATTTGATCTCATTTCACGCTTGGTATTAATTACTCTTGCATTTACCATGATGGACTAAGGTTGAGTAATTGGCAACACTTTTAGAATTAATGTATTTACATTCAAACATCTCAACAAGGCAATATTTCAGTCAGAAGACGGTGGTAGTTATGCCAGTCTAGAAAAGACACCACTGGTGTTTGTCAAACCATATGATGAACAATCATTTTAAAAACGGGCTGTGAGAACTTCCTATTTCTTTTACAGATAAAATAATATTTCCATACCTACAGAGTATGTATATTTAGCCTGATAATTCTGGTTGTTATTTTATGGGATAGCTCTTATTTCAAATTGGTCAGGATTTCCACTTCTCAATCTATCTTGGTGGTGAAAGTTCTCATAGTAGATATGTACTATCAAGTAAACTCGGAGCTGAATAAAATACAGTGCTTTTCTTTGCATTTCAGGCCAATTACTATCATTGCACCATCAATAAGTCTACTTAACTATTACGTTCAACTTTCTTATAAAGTAATACTCCAGCCTGAGCAATGGTCTCCAACAATACCAGAGGAAAATGTAGCAAGCTACCCTCATGTATTACTAGAGATTTTTTGGCTCTTCAGCCATGTTAGCCACAAATTGTGGTGGAGTTTCCTTCCTTGGAGGTTTTTAAGCAGAGGCTGGATGGCCATCTGTCGGAAATATTGTGATGGGGTTCCTGCATGGCAGGGAGTTGGACTAGATGGCCCTTGAGGTCTCTTCCAACTCTATGATTCTATGAATTGCGACCAGTGATATATTTAATATTTGAGCCATGAGTTGGTACATGCACACATACATTAACATGTCTTCAGTTGAACTATTTTAATAATTAGCTATTAACAGAATATTAATAGAAAAGTAAGAAAACCAAAACTTCCTTTATTGCTAGCAACATTTTTAACTTCATGAAGAAAAGAAGAAATACTGAGCACTTGACTTCACCACCCAAAATGAACTATCTTCACATTTTTCATGTCAGGTATTACAAATTATGACATAATGGGCCATATTTTCTCTCATAATTTTCTAATTCCAAAAACTCTGAAGCAACTATTGTCACTGATTTTTCCAAAGTTACCAGCATGATTGCCAAATCTGTGTTCTAGATATACAATAACATGCAGGCTCTCCCTGTATGTTTGAGTTGTGTTTGCCACACTTTCATTGAATATTATCTCACTGACCTGATCTGAACATAAGAAGAAGAAAAAGGTTGATCAACAGTGCTTCTCAATGCATATTTACTTGGAAGGGGGTCTTGCTAAGTTCAGCAGGGGATGCTTCAGGCCTGCAGTCATGTTTTTCTGCTTTTTATAGCCAGCTAACTAGATTCTCCTGCAAAGACATACATACCCAAGATGACTGTATTGAATGACACCACTTCTTTTTCTTTGCCATCATTGTAAAATGCAAGGTGCCACAAGCCCACATCCAAGTACTGAACAAAGACAGCTTCATTCTGAACAAGGGTCTGGATACTTCGACGCTCTCGTGGAGATTCCACCACACTCCATTTCTCTTTGCCATCCAGACGTTCCATAAAATCATACTGCAGGGCAGAAGAACAAAATGGCACTTCATCATAGACTGATTTTATAGACAACATGAAAACTACTTTGTACGTGTGCTCTCTTCAAAAGATTGATTGTTATATCACTTTCGCAACAAATGTACATCATGTTACCTAGTATGGTTCACCCAGACTGCTAGTGCACTTGTTTAGACTTAGATAGTCCTTCTAGTGCAACTTGGAATTAAATATGGAAGAGCCAATAAGATATGAGCAATGGGGCAGCTACATAAACAGGGTAACAGCTTTTCTTACGGGCCTATAGGTTGACCATTTTACAGATGTAGACTTGAGTACATGTCCATATATGCCCCTCACACTCTTTGAATGTGGGACAATGTGGAATGTTCCTTTCTCCCAGGGGTGCTTCCATGCTAGTAAAATTGAGGACTTCCTTTGGAGGGCTGAAGGACATTGGCTTCCAGTGGGTCTAAAGTCACTAGTGGTGCATTCTTTTCCTCCCACCATATAGAGGCTGACTGGTACTGTTATGCAAAATGGTAACTCTATTGAACACTAACTTGCTCTATAAAGTTAGTGCCTTTTGCAGGCAATGTTTCATCCCAAAAAAGGTTAGATTTATTTACACTCAAGGAGAAGCTTCGAAGTTAACTAAGGGCCTTTATACACGACCCCTAAGCTCCGCAGGAAATGGCTGCAAGGTCCGGACCTTACAAGTGTTTTCCCACCAGCTCCGGACTTTGCAGACAATTAAGTGCGACCCACCCACCTAAGCGCGACCCAGCTGCACTTTCTTGTACCTGCTTGAGGTGGGTGAAAATCCCCCAGGTCCGGATTTAATCTGGTCTCCTGGCTTCTGCTTGTGTTTTTTTTTTTTGCCTCCTGCCCCTTTAAGAGAAGAGGTGGGAGGGGAAAAAGCAAGCAGAAGAGAAACGGAAGAGAAACTGAAGAGAAATGGAGCTCCCGGAGGCTCCTCCAGGTGAGCTGCATTTTTCCCCCTCTTTCTCTGGTGGGGAGGAAGGAAGGGCAACGAGCCCCTAAGATCTTTGGTCCGAATTTAAGGGACCAGCGGATCTTAGGGGTCGTGTGAAAAGGCCCTAAGTGCATTCCTAAATATGCGTCCTGGGAATCAATGCCCCATTTTTTCAACAGAACCTATCCCTATGTTAGTTTGGCTTGCCTGTTTTATAAGAAGTTAAATGGGTCTAAAAGTGGCTTAGAAAACATTTGAAAAGATAAGTACTTAAACTGAGTGTACAATGAATTACAATATTAAAACAAAAACAATTAATCAGATATTAATGATTAAAAAGTCTTGCATAATGCTAGTATAATTTTAAAATATATTGAAATACTATATAAGACAAATAAAATCCCTGCCTTACTGAGTTACAGGATTTCCGTTTTAAAGCCTGTCTAAATAGAAAGGTGTTCTACAGTACAAGGGCAGACACTAAAAAGGCCTTCTCTTATCTCCACACCAAATGTGCCTGTAATAATTGTGGAACAAAGAAAAAGTCCCTCTCCAAAGTTTTAAAATCTGGAGAAGCTCATATAAAGTGATCCAGTCCCTCACATAGACTGGTTCAAAATTGCTTAGGGTTTATAGGTGAAAAGCAGCATGTTTGACATGGGCCTGTAGTTAAGAAAAAAGTTCCTTGTCTCTGACCTATATACATTAGAGCAGGGGTCCTCAACCTAAGGCCCCAGGGCCGGATGCGGCCCCCCAAGGTCCTGAATCCAGTCCCTGGGACCAATTGCAACCCCCCCCCACCTACCACCTACTTTGCGAGCAAGCAAGCCTCCGCAGCTGCTTCTATTGCTGAGGCAGTTCAAAGTAGTGGGCTATGTCACTTCTCTCACTCCCCCCAACTACCGCCTAGATGATCAGCATGCTGGCTAGTGGGGCATTCAAAGTGGGAGGGCTACGGCAAGGTCCCCTGCTCCCCCCACCCACTGTGGTCCGGCCCCCAGTGGTGTCTAGGGCGTGGTGAACTGGCCCGCTGTTTGAAAACTTTGAGGACCCCTGCATTAGAGGGTGAGGCACCAGATATTTAAGGTTGAGTGTGCAAACTGCTGCTCTACTCAATTATCTCTCAACCATACAATTTATAGAAGCATCATGCAGCAATATACAGTAATACATTGCAACCAAACTGAGGCTGTCAGCAGCGATGATGCAAGGATTCTAATCAAGAGTGAACAGCATCTTCTCCTTCTTAATACATCTGTCCTAATGGCAATATCAGAGGAAGGTGTTCAACTTTCAGGAAACGTTAGACATGTGAAACTGATAAAGTGCCACTGAATTGGCAAATTATATGTTTACCAACAATTTATGTAGGCTGAAAATATCTTGTGTAAGTGGTAAAAACATGAGTATGTTTGCCCAAGACAGATATTGCTTAGAGCTTGATTGGATCAAACATTTCTTAATCTCCACCTGGGAATAAGTCTGCATAAATTGGTAGAGACCTTTTTATCATTAGTGTATGATCTTTGGAGTATCCGGTAACCCACTAGCATTTACAGCCTCTTTATGCCTACAGTCTTATGAAATATCCAGTATATGAAAACCCATCTTTGTCTACATGCATTTATCTTCATAGCTACAGAGAAGGATAGATGGATGAGTCAGAAAGAAGCTACATGTCGTCAGTAGAGATTTATAACTTTATAACTTATGCTGCATGAGTAAAACAAATGAAATTCAATGTTAAAGGAAAACAATTCAGCTCCTCTTAGAAGAAATTGCCTTGAAAATTCAGGCTGTCTCCAGTCTCCTCGCTCTTTCTTTATATTTTGCTAAAGAATCCTTAAATTGTGACTTAACCAAGTATTAAGCAACCAAACTATTTAGAACTACTCATTAGGGATAAGAAGAATAGCTGCTTGACTCCTGGTACTCATCTGCTATCTTGAAACACTGAAGACCTCCATGAATGCTAAAGACCTGCAAGATTCCTTAGTTGCACTGGAGACGCAATCCCACTTTTCATTTTGTGTATTATATCTCTACCATTCTTTCCCCCTGGAAATTGGGCAAATTTCACAGTTCATGCTTGTCATCTGTTGTACAGGTTTTCCACAAAGAGGATTACTTATGTATAAAATTGTTTTGGTGTGTGGAACAATTGTCATTTTACTTCTAAACACTGTTCTTGCCACTGTGACAACTTTGTCAAAAGCCCTAGAAAATTTCATAGCATGTATATCAGTGAAGAGTGTTGTGATACACCTGAAACAAAGCTGTTGGAGAAAATAACAATCTTGCATGCAATCTAACACTGGGTTTCAGTGGCAAGGGGGCTTCACAGCCTAACATAGGCCACTAGCCACTTAGCCAAGTCCTTTTCCCACAGCTAGAGGCAAGCTTTCCCCCCACTCCCGTTGTTTTGTTTGCTCTCTCTCGCTCTCTTTCTCTCTCCTTTTCTTGACCTCTGAGCATGTAGCCAGCAGCGAGGATGTCTCTTCCACCTAGTGGACAGTCCATTTATCCTTTTAATTCTTCTGATTGTACTTGGAGTACCACAACTATAGGTAAAGATGTTTTTATTTTTCTACTTATTTTAGTTGTAAAGTGATTTTTATGTACTGTATAAAGGGCTAGTCACTATGAGAACAAAAGAGGCTGGTTGGAAGCTGGGATTTCTGCTATTCTTCTTCATGTTCCTCCTGTGCTAAAGCTGGGTTTTATTCTTTATTTTCTGCTAACTAAAAGGTATTGTCACAAAATCACTTCCAATAGAAATGGATGCTTCCTCATGTAATTCAATAGTGTGTTAAATATGTATTCAATGACTCAAATACTAGTGATTTAAGTATAAATCTGATCAACCTCTTCACATACCTTTAAATGACTTTATTTTTACTTAGCTGTAAATCTGTATTCACAGTGGATCACTTCAGGCTCCAGATGCAGTTTATATCTTTGAACACAGATAATGGTGCCATCTAAAAAACTGGCAGATAGAAATGGAGGTTCTTACCTAGCCCTCTCCCTTAACTATCAGTTTTCAGTGCAGACAGAATTTTTGTTTATATGGAGAACCATGGACCCACCAACTATCTGACAGATAATAGCCAATAGAAAAGTTTACCATTTCAGCAGAACTAGGGACTAGGGGGAGAAGAAGGGTGTTCAATTTGATGAAATCCAATCCATATGTTACTCTACACCAGAACAAAAAAAAGATGCTTCCAAGAAAAGTGAATAGAATGGCATGTTAGAGCTTTTTTTAATAGCTGAGCAATAACATGATGATCCCAGAGCATCATCCTATTACTGTGTTGAGTCCTAGAACATCTGTTCATTCTTCTTAAAAGCAGTGGTCTGAACTTGGGCATGGATCAAAGCAGAAAAATTACAAAGTGTTTTTGTATATCAGGCCCTTGATCCAGTATTATTTTTATTGTGGGGGGTGGGGAAGCAGTCAGTTGAACAGAGCTGTAATGACAAGGAGGGGGAAGGTTAAAGATAGAGTCATTAGCCTTTTGGAAATAAAACTGAATTGGGAGAGCACCTTTGGAAAAACAGAGTTTATTGCTCTTTGGAAGGTTTGCTCTCGGAGGGTCAACATGGAATAGTGTAGCAATAAAAGCTGACATTTCTCGCTGGCAACATGCTGCTTTGCTTGGATTGTGTTGGCAGACTCTTCTGCCTCCCCTGTGTCTGATACTGATTCTATCTCAGACAGCAGGCAGGCTCAGCAGTTGGTAAGATCGAAGGGGAACAGCACACAGAGGAGCTAAAATGGTTTGAAGTGGCTGTAGCTGCAGGGACCTGGTCTCCTCCCATGACTGTGAGTGTGACCAAGAAGATGCAGGTGACTTTCACAGGAGTTTCACACCCACTGTTTCTAAAGAGATAACTCATTACAGCTGATTTACAGGAAATGCCTGTTTAATTTATGTGTGCAATAGAGCCCCAGGGTAAGGTAACTTTCTGGCAGAGAGCCTTGTGCATTTTCCTTCTTCCTGAGCCTCCACATTACAGTAAATGCACAGCTTTTTCTTCCCTTTGTTAGTTCAAAACATGTTTGAATACACCAGGTTAACTCAGCTGACTGTGTGTTTGTGAGGATCTAGCTCAGGTGTGCTCAAACTATGGCCCACTGGCAGGATCTGGCCCGCAATGGTTCTGAACCAGAGCAGATCAGATCCCACCTGGAGTACTGTGTCCAGTTCTGTGCGCCTCAATTTAAAAAGGATGTTGACAACCTTGAGCAGGTGCAGAGGAGGGCGACCAAGGTGGTTGAAGGCCTGGAGGAAATGTCTTATGAGGAATGGCTTAGGGAACTTGGAATGTTTAGCTTTTCAAAAAGAAGGCTGAGGGGGGATAAGATTGCTATGTTTAAATACAGTGGAACCTTGACTTACGTGCTGCTTGACTTGCGACATATTTGACCTCCGTCAAGAAGGGGCCTGTTTGACCTGTGCCGTGGGCTCTGACTTACGTCTTGGGAGCCCCGGCACAAGGCCCTGGAATCGGGCGGCAGCCAGGAAGCCAGGCATGTACGGAAGGAGCGGCGGCCGTTGGTGCAGCTGCTCTCTGGGTGAGAGAGAGGTGGAGGGAAGGGAGCGAGGGAGGGAGCGAGGTGGATGGGGTGGGGGTGGGGGGGCAGAAAGAGTGCAAGGGGCGCGCGCCTGCCTGCCTGGCTGGCGACGTGAGGGGAAGGAGGGAGGGGGAGGGGCGCTGGGCACTGGATTGCGCGCCGTGTCTCCGCCATTGCCGTAATGTCCTGATGCTCCACTGGAACACACAGACAGGCTGGTGGGCTGGCTGGCCAGCAAGCAGGCGAGCTGGTGGGCATGCGTGTGTGTGTGTGTGGGGACACGAGGAGGAGGGGACGCATTCCCTGAGGAAGGGGGGGAAATGCGGGGCTCTCTTACCTCAGCTGCTGTCATCCGTGTTGTGAGGTGGTGGTGGGGATGGGGGAATGCCTGCCTGGGCTCCGGAACGCGTGTGGGCAGGCACGCCACCTCAGAGGCTGTGGGCTTTTTTTTTTCTGTGCAGGTGCACCTCCACCCCACCGGGGCTAGTCAGGCCGTTTGGGATCAGCTCGGCGGGACTTATTTGGCAGGGAGTTGGGAGCGAGGAAGGGGCTCAGCACACTTATTTTATTTTAACCCCTCTCTATGGGGTGTGAGTGAGGGATGATTCCCCCTCCTTCCTTTTAAAGTGGGCAAATCAGTCCCGCCAGTGGTTTCCCCCACTGCGGCTGTGCAGACTTGGGCGCTCGGGAGGCTTTTGTGTTTATGAGCGCGGGGAAGGCACGGGGGTGGGGGTGCCCCCTCCCAGCAATCAGAGTGCGCCCGTGAAGGTTTTTTTTCTTTCCAGTCATGGTTGTTCCAAAGTGGGCCAAAATGAAAAATTATTTTCTTCACAAAAGGTTAAATTTATTTATTTATTGTGAACATTTTACCCGTCCTTTCTCCTTGGAAAAGGGTCGAAAGTGGCTTCTGCTCCTGACGCAATAAAGGTTCGTTTAATAAAATTTTAATAAATAACATAAGAACCTAAGAAGCGCCCTGCTGGATCAGGCCAAAGGCCCTTCTAGTCCAGCTTCCTGTATCTCACAGTGGCTCCCGACCCCACCCCCCACCCTGCCACCAACATCGCCCCCACCGTTCCTGCCACCACCCCCTGTAGGGTCAGAGTGTCTTTTTCATAGTCTGGAACGGATTAATCCACTTTCCCATTACTTTCTATGGGAAAAGTTTGTTTGACTTAAGTCATGTTTGACTTATGTCTAGACCTCCAGAATGGATTAATGACGTAAGTCAAGGTATTACTGTGTTTTAAAGGATGTCATATGGAAGAGGGAACAGGTTTGTTTTCCATGGCTTCAGAGACTAGGACGCGGGGCAATGGTTTCAAACTACAGGAAAAGAGATGCCATTTGATCATTAGGAAGAACTTCATGGCGGTTAGAGCTGTTTGGCAGTGGAATATGCTGCCACAGAGGGTGGTGGAGTCTCCTTCTTTGGAGGTTTTTAAGCAGAGGCTGGGTGGACATCTGTTGGAAATATTGTGATGGCGGCTCCTGCATGGCAGGGGGTTGGACTGGATGGCCCTTGAGGTCTTTTCCAACTCTATGATTCGATGATTCTATGAATGTAATGACACAACACACACACACATCATGAAAAAAAGAGTCACGGGACAAGACAATAATGTTGGAAAAGTCTGACAGCAGAGGGGAAGACAAAGACCAAATATGAGATGGATTGATTCAACAAAGGAACCCAAAACCTTGAGTTTGTAAGAGTGAAGCAGTTACTGAAAGGATATTTTGGAGGTCACTCATTCACAGGGTTGCCCTAAGTTGGAGGTGACTTTACAACATATAACAACAACAGCATCCTTAGTTGGGTTAAGTTTGATGGATGTAATTTAGCATATTTGCGCCAAAGCCTAAAGGGACTGCAAGATTATAGCCATTTCTTTCCTTGGCAACCACCACACCATAAAAACTGTTTTTCTTGATTGATAACATGCAGGTGGCTCCAATGTTCCTTCATCTGGTTCATCAGAGTAGTCAACTTCAACACTGGAATTGAAACAAAAGACTCAAGAGAAATAACAGTGCAGCCTCCACAAAGAGGACACTCAAGATTTAAGATAATTATTGCTTACAACAGCGAATTTGTAATCTTACTTGAGCTGTGAATTTCATTTGAGCCAAAGAGCTTGTGAGTCTATTGCTCAATTTTTTCCTGTCATTACTTGGCAGCGTTCGGAAGTGCCATATGGTTCTTTACAGAAAACGAGAATAATGATATACAAAAGTAAGGATGTACTGACTTTTCATCACGTGCCATGCTGCATGAACTTGAGCTAATGAGTTCACTCAAAAGGTGCTTTAACTTTCTTGTTAAAGTAAACCAGCCACAAACAGAAGTTTTAGGTCTTACTCTGCTTTTGCCACCTGGCCAGCTGGCTCATTACTTTGCATTTTTTGCTCTATTGATCTTCTGATACACTGCAGTATTATAATGATCTGGTTTTACAAAACGTTCTTCCTGAGAATGTCACGTTTCCCCCAAAGCTATGCCTAGATGGATAAAAGTGTGAAATATGGGCCACACAATGAAAGACAATAACTGCATTTCTGCTAATCAGGAAAAAGCCGGGCATGCTCTGCGAAGGAACCCAGCACAGACATCTCCCCATATATGGAGAACTGACCATTTGAGACATCCCATTGAAAAAGAGAACACTTCTTTGAAGTCTGAAATTAAATGGCTGACTTTACTTTCCATATATAATGGTACCTTGTATAAAGGAATTAATTTACTCCAAATGAAATTCTGATAAGGAAATTTTCCTTTCTACAAATTTCCCATAGGAATGCACTGAAAACACATTAATCCCTAATCGCAACTGTTTTTCTGTCATACAGATTCGGCCCATAGGCGATTCTGTTAAGCAATTTCCCCTTATCTCCAGAAGTTTTTTTTCCTTTAAGGGGATTTTCTTAAACCAACCACTTGTTATACGAGGGTCCACTGTACAGTATAACTATAGATGTGTATCTTTTAGGCTAGAATGGATTTGTAACATGAACAAGCTATTGTCTCGAAACAAATTATGAGCTGAATCCTCTATAACAGCGGTGGCCAAACTTCGGCCTTCCAGAAGTTTTGCACCACAACTCCCACAGTCCTTTGTCATTGGCAATACAGGCTTGGAATTCGGGGAGTTGTGGTCCAAAACATCTAGAGGGCCCATTGTTACCCTCCCCTTCCAGTATGTGTGGATTGGAGAAGGAAGAGGGGAGGGTAACAGTGAGTGTTGAGGAGAACGCCTGGAGTAGTTCTCCCAAGGAGCTGCCAGTACTTCTTGGGCCACCCTCCTCTCCTCTTCCTCCTTCTCCCTTGCAAACATTTGAACATCCACTGCTCTGATCAAGCCCCGAAGCTGCCTCTAAAGTGACAGGAGAGCCCCGTTGCTGGCCAGCTAATTGTGCAAGAAGGCAAACAGGCAAGGGAGCACAGTGGGTGGGGCAATTTGGCTAGGTGGAGGCTTGGCCACTACTACTGTATAAAAACTCTAAGAAGTTGATTCTCTAAGTTTACAAAAATGTTCAAGACCTATCAAAGGAAAAAAATGCCAACCTGACTTCCTTTCCCCCAGCTTTTTTTTCAGGGCAAGAAATGGGGCGGGGTGCCTTCCTACTTCATTCCACCCACCACCCACCAGCTATCTTCTCCATCACTCCCCTTCCTTTCTCCTTCCTCACTTGAGGCACGGCTGCTAAAATTCATCTTGCCTTGCAGCAACACTTACTTTTCTGCCCACCAGCCAAACACACATAATTTTTTTAAAGTCATATAATCTTGAGTGTAGTGCTTCTCAGAAGCAGCTGTTGATATGGCAGAAGCAACTGCAATCAAATGCAGCGTTTCCTAGAGGATGAGGTGAAGCTGTGCTTGATGCTCCCATTAAATGATGAGTACTGCACAGAGGAATTACTCGGTTTTGCATTTCCTTGCTCTTTGATATTTATGCCTTCATTCTGCACTTAATGGGCTCTATTGCCATTTAATTTCTCTGGGGGTTTGAAGTGTCAAATACTAATTACAAAAGTGCAGAATACAGTGAAGTATCTCAAGGTAGTGCCTATTACTAAGAGGCATTTGAACTTGTAAAGAGGCTGCAGAAGAACTATCCCCACCCCCCACAGAGATAACTTAAGTCCCATGTTACAGCAAAAGTTTAAAAGAAGTGGGGAGGGATGAGTGAGGTGCCTTCTTTTGTTGCTTTCTTTGAATGTCTGCAGAATCTCTAAAGGAGAGGTATTATCTGGAGCCTTCTTTTCTGTTTCATTTTACAATATCCTGTTTTCTCCCTAGCCACTGCCTTTCCTCTCCTATTATGCAAAAAAGAAAATCACCTCAGGCCAGCTCATACTGTTGTTTTTGTTTATTCCTCATAATGACAAATAAATGACTTTTAACTTATTTAAAATAGTTACTTGGTGCTGTAAGAATTTTTACTAAACTTTCTTGGCTATTTTATCAGCAAATCTCTCTTTCTCTCTGTCTGTCTCTCTGTCACTGGCCATTACTTCACGTCCTTCTTTGTTCCGCGACTAGTTTTGTACCATGACACATTGGTCGTGATCACATGGTTTTGTCCCTGTTTCAGTGTTCCCGTGGTCATGATAACTTGTCTCGTGACAAGTGTTACCTCACGGTCTTGTACCGTGACAAACACCGAATTTGTCTAGCTTCCTTTTCCCTTTTGGGGTGGGGGTGGGGGTGGGGGTGGCTTAAAATTATTTTTCAATATTTCACTTCTGAAAAGTCAGCATTTTAAAAAATGGACACAGTTTTCTGAGAGAAACAAATGTTTTGTTGCATGACAGTTGTTATTACACGGTGTCTTGTCTCGGAACAGAAAGCGGGATCAAAGAGTGACAAGGGAGAACCATGCCCCAGCACCAGGTACAGGATTGTCCCACTTAGTGCTGTTCTGGGGGCATGGTTGAGACAAATTTCAGTAGTTACGCGACGGACGTGAAGTAAGCACCTTTCTCTCTCTTTCTCTCTGTATCATTCACTCACTCACTCACAGTCTCCTTATCTCCCCCCGTACAAACACACTGGGAACTTGGCACTTCAGAATGTAGTACAAATATACTATCTGGTCCTTTAGTAGTTCTGCTGACATTTAGCTGAATAATATTGTAATTACAGCTTCCACCTAAACATTCTTAGAGGAATTCACTCATGACAGCCCTTGGACAACAGGTACTGATGGAGGTGTTTTCAAATGAGCTCTTCATAAACATCTGATTTGAAAGTCACACATAAACCTATCCAGCCACCAATCATTCAGTACTAAACATGACATGCAGAGTAAGTTTGCTTCAGCATGTAAATGTTTCCATTACAGAATGACATAATGGAAGTCCTACACTAGGAAACATCCCAAATGAAGAGATTATGCTGATAGAACCAGTGATTCCATTATATTTTACACTTAAAGTCTCTGGAAATTACTTGGTAGAATTTTTCAAAGTTAAGTTGTAGCACCAGTGCTCTTTAAAATATACATGAGACCACAGGTGGCAATCACCCTTAACTCTGGAATTGGGTGTCATCCATATGCTGATGACATCCAGTTAGAGCTCTTGTCAAGCAAGCAGCCACGGTAGCTATAAGTTATTGCCTGAAGTCATGGTCAAAGGGCTATAAGTCAACAAAATAAAGCTGAGTCCAGATATGGCAGAAAGATGCTCATCACTCAGCAAGTGTCCAATCCAGCAGTCGTCTCTGTAATTGATTGATGGGGTAGAGAGTTCCTTTGTGAAATAGGTAAGGAAACTGAGTGTCTTATTAGACCCAATGATCCTCCTGGAGAAAGAAGTGGGAAACATGGCCAGATCAGCATTTTAGCATCTGCCCCTGCTCTGCCTAACTGGAGAGGGCACATGAGGCTACACTGATCCATACTTCAGTAACCTTGAGATTGTGTTGTTGTGTTGTGTGGTTACAGTCATGACCGACTCTTCATGACCCCATGTCCATGGAGTTTTCTTGGCAGGAATATTGGAGTGGCTTGCCAGTTCCTACTCAAGGCACCATGGTGGAATACAGTTTGTTTTTTAATCTCCAAAAAACATCATCAGGATTGATATTCACAGGAGTCCCACAAACGGGATTCAAGCTAGTGCACTGTATTATACTATATTCTTGTTCTCTTTTCACCAGTTGCATTTTTGCATTTTTAGATCTTTATGTTTGTTATAAAGTTTAATGTTTTGCTTAATTATGACATATGTCATTCAGGGTGTACTTGGACAGAAGAGCTGCATATAAAATAAACAAAGAAGGAACAGAAATGGAGTGCTACTAAATTATCTTGACCACCCACTGCAAGTAGCATTTTAAAATCTTTTTTCCCCTTGCCTTACAATTTGGAATATTCTGCTCATGAAAAATAGTGTGTGTGTGTGTGTGTGTGTGTGTGTGTGTGTGTGTGTGTATATATGTTTTCGTAGATTTTCACGGGTATAGGTATGCATGTTAGGGTGGATTCGGGTTTCTTCCCGTGTAGAAATCTGGTTGTTTTGGCGACGTTTCGACGAGGTCTCACTCGTCATCTTCAGGCTGGTGTTCTGGCTTCTTTCTTCTTGAAGCAAAGCGTGATCTCAGTTGAAGTCCTTCTATAAATACTGCTGGGGGGGTGTGGTTTGCTTGCTCTGTTGCTGATTGTAGGTTCGTTTGTTCTTTTGTGATCTGCTGTGTGGCTGAGGCGATCGTTAAGGGCTTAACTGCTGGTGGGTTAGATGGCTGTTTAGAGACATCATGTGTGGGTGAGGTGCTGGATGTGTGTCTATTAGCCTTTTGTTTCTTAACGACCTTGGTGATGGGTGTTCTGGCAGCATCCTGGGCTTTGGTGGAGTGGGGTCCTGTGTCTTGTGAATTCATTTTGGTCTGGCTGCGTGTCTGTGGTCTCCCAATGTTTTTTTTGGCGTGTGTAAGTGTGCTCCATGTGGTGGCTGGAGTGGGGAGTAGCGGTAGATGGTGCAGTCGTGGTTTTGTTATTGGATGGTGGTTTCGTTTCATCTGTGGGAAGGGTCTGGGTTTGTGTTTGGTGTGGATGGAAGGTGGTGGCATCTTGTGTCCTTTTGGACCTGGTGTCAGTCTTTGTGACAGAGGCTCATCTGTTGACCAGGGCTAGTTTCCAGATGTCAGGCAAGCGGGAGGTGTCATCACGTTTATTCATGTTGTTTGGGTGTTTCTCTATTTCAATGGCTTCCATGATTATTCGACTGTTGAAGTGTTCAGTTTTGGAGATGAGTTTGGTTCTTTTAAAATCAATTTCATGACCTGTTGTTTTTATGTGCTGGAAGAGAGAGGAAGATTTTTCTTCTTTTTTGACTGCGTTCTTGTGTTCTGCGATGCGTGCGCTTATTCTCCTGTTTGTCTGTCCGATGTATGTGGCTGGGCAGACTTTGCATGGTATTTCGTAGACTCTCTTGGTTTTCTAGCTCAATCTTGTCTTTGGGGTTTCTTAAAATGTTGGCTATTTTTTGTTCGGTGCAAAAGGCTGTCTTGATATTGTGTTTGTGGAGAATTTTGCTGATTTTGTCTGTGGTGCCTTTGATGTAAGGGAGGAGGGCAGTGCCGTTGTTCTCTTCTGTTTCTTGGTTCTTGGGGGGTGTTTCTTTTTGGATTAGTTTGGTGATGGTGTTTTTTTGGAATCCGTTCGCAATTAAAGCATTCGAGAGAGTGTGTAATTCAGTTTTTAGGTGGTCTTTGTCAGCGAGGCGTTTGGTTCTGGAGATGAGGGTTTTTGCTACGGAGTTGATCTGTGCAGGGTGGTGGTGTGATTGTGCATTTAAGTAGCGGTTTGTATGTGTTTTTTTCTGGTAGATGGTATGTCCTAAGGAGCCGTCGGGTTTTTTGTAGATTAGGACGTCCAGGAAGGGAAGTTGGTTGTTGGTTTCTATTTCCATAGTGAATTGTATTTTGGGGTGTAGGCTGTTGAGATGTGTGAGGAAGTTGTTCAGTTTGTCTTTCCCGTGTGGCCAGATAACAAAGGTGTCGTCAACATATCTGAGCCAGAGTTTGGGTTTATGTTCGGACTTCTGTAATGCGTTGGTTTCAAAGTGTTCCGTATATAGGTTTGCGATGACCGGTGAAAGGGGAATAGAGAAACACCCAAACAACATGAATAAACGTGATGACACCTCCCGCTTGCCTGACATCTGGAAACTAGCCCTGGTCAACAGACGAGCCTCTGTCACAAAGACTGACACCAGGTCCAAAAGGACACAAGATGCCACCACCTTCCATCCACACCAAACACAAACCCAGACCCTTCCCACAGATGAAACGAAACCACCATCCAATAACAAAACCACGACTGCACCATCTACCGCTACTCCCCACTCCAGCCACCACATGGAGCACACTTACACACGCCAAAAAAACATTGGGAGACCACAGACACGCAGCCAGACCAAAATGAATTCACAAGACACAGGACCCCACTCCACCAAAGCCCAGGATGCTGCCAGAACACCCATCACCAAGGTCGTTAAGAAACAAAAGGCTAATAGACACACATCCAGCACCTCACTCACACATGATGTCTCTAAACAGCCATCTAACCCACCAGCAGTTAAGCCCTTAACGATCGCCTCAGCCACACAGCAGATCACAAAAGAACAAACGAACCTACAATCAGCAACAGAGCAAGCAAACCACACCCCCCCAGCAGTATTTATAGAAGGACTTCAACTGAGATCACGCTTTGCTTCAAGAAGAAAGAAGCCAGAACACCAGCCTGAAGATGACGAGTGAGACCTCGTCGAAACGTCGCCAAAACAACCAGATTTCTACACGGGAAGAAACCCAAATCCACCCTAACATGCATATATATATATATATATATATATATATATATATATATATATATATATATATATATATATATATATATATATATCTAGACTTCAGTGGTCACACGAAAACACCACCTTTTGTCAATACATTTGCTCTCAGTTTGATGATTGAAAAACAGAATACGCTCGGGATGTATTTGCCGAATTAGGCTGTATATCTCATAACCTGGAAATGTTCCTAGTCACAGAGCTCCCAGGCTTCTGATGTACTGTAGCTCAGCTTTCTCTTGTTTTCACCTCATGCATGATTTAAACCAACATTCCCAGAGGTTTGTTCTCATTCTGAAGCATCATACCCTGTTCACAGAACTCTAAAAAGCTGCTTCTGAACAGGGTGCTGCTCAATCAGCATGACTGACTCGGCTAGGCACTTGAAGTATTTGTTAAACAGTAAAACAAGGAATCTTCAATCTCACTGGAGCTTTCAAACAGGAGCAGTGTCTTTATAGTATCAGATTAATAGTGTACCTAATTTTCTGATTATTGACTTGTTCCCACAAAGGATTTTACTTCCTTTGGCACATCAGCACTCATCAGTGATAAATTGTCAAGTGAGGTTTCACACTCCTTTTACAGATCAAAATTTTAAATGGCAGGAACATGGAGTCGTAGGACATCACCCAACATCAATTTCAGATTATTTCTATTAATCTACTGAGATGCAAAGAAAAGAAAATATTGCTGCTTTCTTTCTGATATGAGACAGGGCTGACTGTTCTTAGAACCACATTAAGGAATCGATAGATGTTGCCCAGTTGAGTTACCCTATTATGAATGTTTCAGGCATTACAGAAAGCTTGTGCATAACTTCTGGTTATTGAAATAGGTGAATATTGTTAACTCAAGCTAGGATAAAAGAAGGAGGAGGCTTTTGTTTTGGCAAGGCTGGGACTTAGGGCTCCAACAGTGCAAAAATATGCAATCCAATACACTCAGAGTTTTCATGCTTAAATGGTCCTGATTTTGGCTGGGCATGCAATTTGGACACTGTCTTCTGATTGACTTGGCCATTGTCAGAAAGAGGGAGCCTGAAAAATATGGTTCCAAAAGCAACATAGTACATGTTTTTGCTTTTTACTTTTCTCTTTCTCTTCCACTGTACTTTGCAATTCATGTTGGGGTTCCTTCTGCTATTTCTCCCTTCCCCCACCTCCCCTCCTTTGTGATGTTGGTATGCAGAAAGAGTAGGAGACTGAGTAAGTGGAAGAATAGGAAAAGGAAAGAAGAGGTGGAGGGGAAGAGAATTTGGACAACGGACTCAAAAAGATGAACAGCTTGCCCACCCTAGCAGAAACCTTGCTATTTGGGTCACTTTTTGGTGCTGTTTGGGCTTACAGCATCCACATGTTTTTTTTACTCTGAGTGCTCTATCTCACCACTTTTTAGAGCTCCCCACTCCCCTTTGTTTTGACACAGCAGCAGAGATTTTTGGCATGATTCAGAGTAGTCCTAATTAGCTTGTTCTGCAGCCTGGGTGGAGGATTGGTGTGCACCCAAACAGAGCTGTTTGTAATGCTTGCTATCTGAGATGACAATCCTGTGAGGTATTTAGTTGGTTCCAGCATTGTAAGGAACAACATAAAACTACCTCTCTTCTATTTTCATGTATTCTGTCTTGTGTGTGTGTGTGTGTGTGTGTGTGTGTGTGTGCGTGAGAGAGAGAGAGAGAGAGAGAGATACAGAGACAGAGACAGAGAGAGAGTGTGTATTTATTATGTCTAACTATGTATCTGCATATGTTAATTTAAATTTGCATATGAACAGTTTGTGCAGAATTTGTCCTCTTTTGTTGATGCTTCCGTTTTTTTGTTGACAGACCAGCACTAACCTTGTTCTTTATCTTATTAGTACTACCGAGACGTAAAACTAACAGCACGAGCATCCCAAGATCTTAGGGCGCTTTTACACGACCTCTAACACCCACTGGCAACTTAAATTCGGGCCAGAGATCGTGGGGGTTTGTTCTTCCTGTGTTCACACCTTTCCACACTCCATTGCTCCTGTCTGCGGTGAGGGGAGAGAGAGAAAAAGGGAGAAAAGAATGCAGGCTCACATCCGCTCACTTCCGTCTGCCATCGGAGCCGCCCCGTAGGGATTCCAGGCTGTTAAAGGGGCAGTGGGGACAAAAACAAACAAACAGAAGGCGAGGAGAGCCCGGCATCCACAGCTTTATAATCCGCATTGAATTTTTTTTTACCTCCGGAGACCAGGTACTTGTAAAATGCGCTGGGGCGCGCTTGGGTGGGCATGGTCATACTTAATTTTTTTAAAAGTCCACAGCTGGTGGGAAAACAATTTTAAGCTCCGCATCTGGGAGCCCTTTGCCTTGGATTTTAGGGGTCATGTAAAAGCAGCCTTAGGGCATTTATACACGACCCCTAAACTCCGGGGCAAATGGCTCCCAGCTCCGAAGCTTAAAAATGTTTACCCACCAGCTCCGGAGTTAACAGGAAATTAAGTGCGACCCCGCCCACTTTAGCGTGTCCCAGCGCAGCTTTCAGGTACCTGCTCTTCCCTCGTGAAAATTATTTGATCCGGTGTAAAGATAGTGAGTGTGGGGCTCTCCTTGCTTCTGTTTGTTGTTTTTTTGGGCTCCCGCCCCTTTAAGAGCTACTTTTACAGAGACGAGAGGCAGAACGAGGTGAGCGGCATGCTTTTCTTTCTCTTTTTCTCCCTCCCCTCACGCAGCCAGCAGCCAGGAAGTGCGGAGGGGGGTGGGGACACAGGAAGAGTGACGAACCCCTAAGATCTCTGGTCCGAATTTAAGTGACCAGCGGATCTTAGGGGTCGTGTAAAAAGGCCCTTAGACAACATGTTCCTCTTGCAATAATCACACAGATATATTCCATAAAAAAATAAAAAGGACCCGCCTTGGGTTCTTTTCCTAGAAAGGTGGGGTAAAATATTCAAAATAAATATAATAAATACATTTTCCATACATTTTTCCCAGTGAAGGAGCTGAATACAGTACCTGGACATGTGAAGGTGGGAGTCCTCTTCTGATATAGACAGCAAAAAGAGCATCCTTCCCTAAGGAGATATTGAATTTCAGGAACTGTGGCTGTGTGATATGGATTTGTGACCGCCAGAATATTCCTTGTGGTACTTCCTGAGTGACCCTCCGTCCGATCTCTGCCTCCCCACTATCTATGCTGTTGTTTCTAGTGGCCCAAGGTCCTGGAAGACAAGAGCCAATAAAAACAGGTAAGAGTCAAATTCAAGTTGTGTGTGAGCGTGCATGTGTGCATTTGTGCAGACACATTTCAGATGAAACCACGGCAAAGTTGGATGTCAGAGCAACAGTTATTTGACAAGAGTAGACTGAATCACCCACACCCTTCATTTCTTTTCTTGTGTGTTGTTTTCTTTACAACAGTGGGAACAGTGTTTTCAGAAGAGTTGCATCAGTGTTAATAGTGAGAATCTGTTTGTTAGAAAGCTATAAACTCACTCCCTGGGGCATCTGAAATCTCATACAGCTTCCTTTCCCATTTTTAATTCCATGATTGCTCTTTACTGATCAAACATAATAAGAGCAGAGAGGCAGCTAAGCACATCAAAAGCTCGTTTGACTCTTTTCAGCTTCCTAATGTGAACAGGATATAAAAATAAATCCACCAGGGGAAAGGAAAGGAGTAATTTCAGTGTAAATTCAATGACTGAGGACTCTTATTCATCAAGTGTCAAATACTGAGCAAGTTCGTAAATAATCAAAATGTGAAAGGAAATGAATAAATAAAGGTTAAAGAGAATATGCAGTAGTTAAATAATTTTAGATCGGCTTCTTCTAAATCTAAGATTATAACAAAACTCAATACATAATAGCTTTGGAGTTGAAGTAAGAGAAAATTCAAAAAACTTTCTGCAACTTATAGAAAATTCTTCCTTGGAACGTGTTAAGATTATTCTCTCTTCTGGACAATCAGCTTTGGACGACAGCTGGACAGACAAATGTTAAAAATAGGGACTTGATCTGTAACCCATCCATTTCAACATGGCTCAATAAATAGATCCAGCTTCCTGATTTTGTCTTCATAATTTTGTAGTAATTATAACTTTCTGCTGATTATTAATGAGTGGTAGAATAACCATAACCATAATAGCATAAGAATCCCCTTGATGGATCATACTATACCACTTGTGTTTAATTGTCTGCAATAGCTAAACCAAGTCTCCTAATCAGCTTACTGAACTGATAACAGGGGTGGTGTTGGAATCCCCTGGGCTCATGGTGTTAGGGGACATCAACATCCATGCTGAGGCAGTGCTGTCAGGGGTATCCGAAGACTTCATGACCTCCATGTCAACAATGGGTCTGCAAATGGTGTCTGGCCCAACCCATCCTGCAGGCCACACCTTAGACCTGTCCTGCTATGGATATTAGGATCCTTGGGGTAAAGGAATTTTCTATAGCCCCATTGTTATGGACAGACCACTATATGGTGTGCTTTAGCCTATTCTAACTCAGAGCTTGGGCAGGGAGGGAAATCAGACAAAAACAATAATTGAAACAGGTGGCCCATACAGCTGAAAGGTGTTGGCAGAAAACCCAAATTGAAACAGATGAATAAACAATGAAGGGCCTTTGGAAGGGCCTTATTCCAAGGCAGTGGAGGCAGCACATAAATCATTTTTCTATACCACCATTGATTTGGCACAAAATCTCCCAGTGGAGCTTTTCCGAATAGTCAAAAGGCTGTGACACAATGACCCCTAGGTGGATGGCACAGACCACTCTGTAACTCATTGCAAAGAATTTCCACAACATTTTGCAGGCAAAATTGAACAGATCAGGGCTACCTTGGATGCTGCTACTGATCTGCAGCCGGTAAATAAAACGTTCCCCACTGTCCTGTATTAATGGATGACTTTCATTTCCTACAGCTGGATGAGGTGGTCAGAACCCTTTGGGAGGTAAGTGCCACCACATGTGTGCTGGATCCTTATCCCACATGGATCATAAAAAAAATGCCAGAGAAGGTATGGCAGACTGGTTACGAAGAGCAGTGAATGCCTCCTTACAACAGGGCAGGATTCCGGCATGCTTAAAGGAGGCAATAGTAAAACCACTGTTTAAAAAGTCCTCCTTAGATCCAACAATACTGAACAATTACCGACCGGTATCGAATATCCCATTCTTGGGGAAAGTACTAGAGCAGATTGTGGCCTCACAGCTCCAGATATTTCTGGATAAGATAAACTACCTGGATCCATTTCAGTCTGGCTTCAGGCCTGATTAAGGAACAGAGACAGCATTGGTTGCTTTGGTAGATGACCTACGCAGGGAAATGAATAGGAGATCTGTATCCCTTTTGGTTTTACTAGACCTCTCAGATGCTTTTGACACTATAGATCACAGCATCGTCCTGACTCATCTCTCTGAAATGGGAATTGGGGCACTGTATTAAAATGGCTACAGTCCTTTCTATAGGAAAGAACGTAGAGAGTACTATTAGGTGATTCATGTTTGACACCATGGCTGCTGACCTGTGGAGTTCCCCAGGGCTCTGTTCTGTCTCCTATGTTATTTAACATCTATATGAAACCACTGGGGGAGATTATCAGGACTTTTGGGGTTAAGTGCCACCAGTATCCCGATGACAACCAACTCTACCTCTTGTCACCTCCAGATTCTAAGGGAGCTACTATTTTGACTTTACACGAGTGTTTAGCTGAAGTAATGAACTGGATGAGGATGAACGAAATGAAACTAAAGACAGAGATACTGGTGGTCAATCAAAATGGAGAACAAGGGATATGGATGCAACTTGTACTGGATGGGATCACCTTCGAATTGAAAAAAGAAGTGTGCAGCTTGAGGGTGCTCCTAGACTCATCCTTGAGCCTAGATGCCCAGGCCACAGTGGTGGCCAGGAGTGCATTTGCACAATTAAAGCTAGCATGCCAGTTATGCCCATTCCTGGAGAAACCTGCTCTGGCCATGGTGACACATGCCCTAGTGACGTCCCGGCTGGACTACCTGTAATGCACTGTATGTGGGGCTACTGATGGAAAGTCTCAGGAAACTTCAACGGGTCCAAAATGCAGCGATGAGACTGCTGACTGGGGCAGGTTACAGAGATCACATTACACCCCTATTAAAGCAGCTCCACTGGATGCAAATCAGCTATCGAGCAAAATTCAAAGTGCTCACCTTAACCTACAAAGCACTATTCAACCTGGCTCCTAGCTACCTCAAAGATTGAATCTCACAGTATGAACCAGATCAGGTAAGGTCAACAGGAGAGGCCCTTCTCTCCATCCTGCCACCCTCACAGATACAGTACATCTCATGGGAACCCATGAAAGGGCCTTCTTGGCTGCTGCATCCAGACTCTGGAACTCCCTCCCACTAGAGGTCAGGACTGCTCCATCCCTGCTGTCATTCTGGAAAGAGGCAAAGACCTTTCTCTTCAGGCAAGCTTTCACTGAATGATAGACTACCATACATGGCTACACAGACTTGTGTTTATAACCACTTATAACTAAAGGTGGGCACGAACTGAAAAAATGGCAATTTGTTTTGGTTCGGTTCGTTTTAGGGTTCAGTTTGTTTAGTTTCATTTTAAATGAATGTTTTTTTAAAAAAATCATTTCGTTGATTCATTGATTTGTTATTCATTTTGTGTGTAGTGTGTGTGTGTGGTGCTTGTGCAACATTGGTTCGGGGAAAGAGGGGCTTAATCTTCCCCCCAGCCACTGTGGGGTAGGGGAAAGAGCTCCCCCAGCCAGCGCCTCTAAGCTGAGAGGCACCGGCTTGGGGCCAACACCTCAAAGAGACCCTTCTTTCTGCCTCCGCATGAGGAGGTGAGGAGCAGGGTCTCTTTTGATATTTTTCCCTGCAACGGATGGCAGCGCAGAGCGGGCACTCTGCACCGTCATCCACTGCAGGGAAGATCCCTTTAAAGAGACCGGGAGTTGAGTCATGGCTACTGGACTTCTTTTTTGAGAGATAGAAACGTTTCGCTGTTCATCCAAACAGCTTCATCGGTCTGAATACAGCTAGTGCAAGAGACCTTCTTATAGTCAGCTTGACCTCTTGTCCCCTGGTCTGATTGGCTCATAAGATGAACAAAGCCTGAATAGGCTTGTTAGGGAGACATTAGTGTCCATGGCCTTAAGGTAAACAATGGCCTAAGGTGCTGAAACCCATCAAGAATGGGTCGTTAGCTGTGACCTGGTGGTGAAGGCTCCTTGATTTGCCTGGGTACTTTGGAAAGTACAGCCTGATAAGTAGCAGATAGACTATGCCGGAGCCCACCACCTCTGTTGAGGGAGGGATTTTCAATGCTAACATGAATGGCTTCCCTTACTCCTCTCTCAAACCACCTCTCTTCTTTGTCTAATATGTGTACATTCCCTACATGGCGGGAGTGTCGGAGAAGCTTAAAAGGATTTTTGGCAAACACCACATCCCTGTTTATTTCAAACCCATGAACACACTAAGGCAGAGACTTGTCCACCCAAAGGATCCGATACCAAACCATAAAAGGAGCAATATAGTATATGCAGTCCAATGCAGTGAAGAGTGTTCAGACCTCTACATTGGAGAAACTAAACAGCCATTAAACAGAAGAATGGCCCAACATAGGAGAGGTAACAGCTCAGGACCAGAATCAGCAGTACACCTCCATTTGAAGGAAAAAGGCCACTCTTTCAAAGATGAGGATGTACACCTATCGAGCTGTCATTGGCTGGACCCCTTTAAAAATGGCCCAGTCGGCACTGCGGAGAACCCCTGGCGGCAACTGGGCCATTTTTAAAAGGGCCCAACTGATGACACTTGGGCAGGAGGTCTCTGAAAATGTTAGGGAGGACATCTCGATCCCTGGAACACCCCCCCTAGCATTTTCACAGGACTCCTGCCAGGCTGCCAGTCACTGGGGGCTCCTGCCTAGTTGTCAATGACTGGACCCCTTTAAACCTGCCCCAGTCGGTACCAGGGGCTTCTCCTGGCACTTGTTGGGCCAGGTTAAAAGCGGTGCAGTGACTGACAGCCCAGCAGGAGACTTCAGAAAATGGGTCAGGAGGGAAGTTGCAGCGATCCTGCTGCCCTCCCGACCCATTTTCTGAGGGCTCCTGCCAAGCTGTCAATCACTGGACCCCTTTAAACCCAGCCCATTTGGTACTAGGGGGTATACAGGATGATTCATGTCATGTGGCCACTGATGAAACTTTGATTTTATGTTTTATTAGTTCTATATTATTTCAAAAACTGGGACCAAGACTTCTTTTTAAATCAAGTTAGAGACATCACCATATATTCTGGCAACAAAGTCTTGAGTTTATTTATTTATTTATTTATTATTAGATTTATACCCCGCCCATCTTCCCAAGGGAACTCTGGGCGGCTTACAGAGCTGATCAAGTCAGCAGAATTCACAATACGGGTACAACAAACAGGATAATACACATAATAAAATCAAGCAGCATACAAGCACCCTTTTAGTTAATTATGTATTGAAGGCAGATTTTTGTTTGGTTTCTTATGTTTACCTTTCTAGTTTTATTTTTTGTCTTGCAACTTCTGCCAAGTCATTTAGTAGGGTGACTTTGGTTTGTACAGTTTAGATGGGGGGAGAGGGGAACAAGCAAATGTGTAGATACCTCATCTTTTGGCTTTCATTATCACCTCTAAAGTGATACAGTACTTATTATGAACGTTTCCAATATGCAGACTTCTTGCACATCTGTCTTCAAGGTCAAGCCAGGGATGACATACAAAACTATGAAATGATTTTTAAAAATTATTTCATATGGCATGGAAGGAGAATTTGAATCATGGTCGAGTGCTATAAGAAGGCTTTAAACATTGCCACGTTTCAGTTGAAATCTTTGTCAAACAAAGTTATGGCCATGCACACAAACCTTTGAAACTGGCACCACTGGGAAATATGTACATGTATCAACAGAGGAGCAGTTAGAATAACATTTGTCATGTAACTTTAGCCACACAGGACTCTATAAGATCTTGCCTTAGTTACAGCTGAGTCCCTCAAGTTTTTTCGTTATTCATCTGGTACTCTCCTTATATATATTTTTTCTACTGCCTGTAATATTTATTTACCAAGGCCTTTTAGCAATTACTGGCCAAAATCACAGTTCATTGATCACTGGGTCAATGGGAGGTTTAGTGAGTTAACTCTTCCATAGGCTCCATTGGTTCATATGGACCTATTCTAACTGAAAATTACTTTAGCATACTATCCTAAGTAACAGGACTTTGGTCAATATGCACTATTCAGGAGAACCCCCTTCCTATACTCAAAGGGCAAGTTCCAGACCCCACCCCACCTGAAACCACAGACAGGAGTGGACTTCCTTCCAAATGCAAATGATGAGTGGCAAGAAGGCAGGAAGAAAGGTAATGAGGAGTTCCTGCATGGTGGGGTGTTGGACTGGATGGCACTTGAAGTCTCTTCCAACTCTATGATTCCATAAGTACTTGAGCTGCTAACAATCTGCCTCACTGGAGGAAAAGAGGACTCAGCTCAGTTGCTTGGAGCATATACCGCCACTCCATGGCCTGAAGAGGCAGATGGGGATGATGATGAAGGGACTGCTCTTCATTTCAGAGTGCGGTCCAGCCATGGTTCGCTTAAACCATTGCCGCTGGAACAATGGATATGGGGGTCCTACTGAGGACTTGGCCTCTCGGGTTGATAACCCTGTTTTAACTGTGCTAGCTTGTACTTGAGTTTGAATCTCTGTAATGATTTTATATTGCATTTCAAAGTTACATGAAATACTTGGCTTACCACCCTTATGGGGCAGCTATAGAAATAAATAACCCCCTCTGAAGATCTAATAGAATATTTCCTCTATCAAAACAAGAAATGGTGAAAACACATTCCACAAAATGTCACCAAAATGGCAAAAAGGTGTTGAAAAGCCACAGGTACACAAGGTTCCCAAACAGTTATAGTTTAATTGCTTTTTTTGCTTTGCAATTCATTGTGTTTTTATGTTAACTTGTTTTAACATTGGGAGCTGCCTTGATTCCACTCATCAAGAGGAAAAAGCCCTACAAGTAAAATGAACAAGCCAATAAAAATGTTCTTTCAAAATGGAGGTGAAAGGTACATCACCTTATCTTTGTTGCTCGAGGAGTCTGATAGCTGTTGGAACAACTTGTGTGATCCCAGAGTGTTTATAAGAGGGCTTGTACATACATCTGATAGTCTACTTGGAACCAGTTCACTGTTGCTTATAGTATGTCACCAGCACCTCCAGAGGGCTCAACTGAACAAGTATGAAACAAGAAATACTGTAATCCATTTCAAGCTTCCTCCTGTTTAAGGAATCTGTTTGCTTTGAAGAATTATAATGCAGATTTTCTCACAATGGATATTTATAACTATGATATATCTATCGGAACACAAGTTTTAATACAGATTTGTAAACCTGAAATGTTAATGGTATATCATGTAGGATTCCCACTGTGTGAGAATATGTACTTGGGTTATTAATTATTATTTATATTTATGGAAATGAATCCGTTTGCCAAAATCTCTTGTTACTTTTGCCAAACATTATCCCTGAGCCACCACACTTTCAACACGGGCATAATGATGTGGCACGGAAGTGTGAATAATCCACATAAGTACCAAAACATATCCTCTGTATCCATTGTCTTTAAATGTAATTACTACTGCAACAAGTTTTCAATTTTAAATTTCAAATTGCCTGGGCTCTTGAGGCTTACACTTGCATGTAATGAAAAGCCATTTAAGCATATTCTATTGCCAATGTCTTTACATGGTAAGAGAATGTTTTGACTGAGTATTGTTAATCACTGAATAACAGTTTTTTAATCAGCTATATATAGCTTGAATTTTCTAGGTTAAAGGTTCTCTTGTAATATCTGGGCACAGAGAGAATTGAAAAGAGAAACCCAGGATCATGTTGGCTACAAATAGAATTAATAGGCCTCAAGTGACTTCGGGAAACTGGAATGTAACTCCACTCGCGTGACTCATCAACTTTAGGAGGAATGCAATGAAGATTCATCAAGGAACAACACTCACTCCCACATTCTTTTAGTGCCTTCCATCTGGTTATTGGCAGGAATACACAAAGTCACAATAGGCAGGTATTACATATTTTCATTACAAAGAGCAATTGCCAATATTGGCAGGATGATATTAGTTATCTATTCAGAATACTCTGATAAACTGAGACACTAGTGGGAAGCCAGCCCAGAATCTTGACAAAAATAAGAGGCAACTATTTCCTAACTATGCATCATTTTCACTTGAAACAAAAAGTTACAACAATTAATTAGCAGGACTAATTGATTAGAGATGCATATCAAATTGAATTTAGGATGCATATCTGGTCTCATTCACCGTACATAAAATTCCATTTCATTTAAAAAAAAAACTTGTTCAGATGGGGATTTCCAATTAAGGGCGTTTATACATGACCCCTAAGCTGCACCGCAAATGGCTGCAAGGTCCGGACCTTAAAAATGTTTACCCACCAGCTCCGGACTTTGCAGACAATTAAGTGCGACCCCGCCCACTTTAGCAAGACCAAACAGCAGTTTTCTTGTACCTGCTTTTTGGAGGTGACAAATATTTGATCCGGTGTAAGGATAGTGAGTGCGGGGCTCTCCTGGCTTCCGTTTGTTCTTTTTTTGCGCCCCGCCCCTTTAAGAGATCTGAATGCTGCCCGGAACAAAAGGGAGGTAAGAAGGCATTCTTTTCTTTCTTTTTTCTCCTTCCCTCAGGCAGCCAGCAACCAGGAAGTGCCGAGGGGGGTGGGGACAGAGGAAGAGCGAGGAACCCCTAAGATATCTGGTCCAAATTTAAGTGGCCAGCGGATCTTAGGGGTCGTGTAAAAAGGCCCTAAATGGGAGTACAGATAAAAGCAGTAGACAGTAAGGACCCATCTTAAAAGGCAATTCCCTGCTGCTCTCTCAAATAGAGGGTACAACGTGTCTTCTAAAATTATGTCTTTAATACGCATAGATATCTTCTGGGCAAAAAGAAGGTACACTTTTTGATCTTAGTTGTTTTTGCTAGAGACTGGGGACGAATTGAAAAACAAACCACCCTTTATGACTAACATGGCCAATTCAACAACATTCAATGATTCATATTTTTCATAAAGAAACAATGAATATGATTTGTTGGTGACCTTTTAGCAATTTTTGATTTGTGAAGTCATCAGGCTACAAAATGGCCCTCAAGGCACCTAGACACCAAATATGCAGGGAAGCTTCCCCTGAATCTCGTCTGCAGTCCCTCCATGTTTGGGGAGAAATGGATTTCTCCTAGTCAGTTGTTAAATGGCACTTTCCTAGGGGACCCCACTTTTGGGGTGCGTCACTCAGGTGTCTGAAATCCAAACTTAGAGGGATTTTAGAGGAGAGTCATGTTTTTCCTTATAACATATACTTTTAATAAAAGGTCACTCCCATTTCAAATGTAGTGCCAAATATACTTAAACTGGTTTGTTTTCCATGGTTTCAGAGACTAGGACTTGGGGAAATGGTTTAAAATGGCAGGAAAAGAGGTTCAATCTGAACATTAGGAAGAACTTCCCAACTGTTAGAGCTGTCCGGCAGAATATGCTGCCATGGGTAGTGATGGAGTCTCCTTCTTTGGAGGTTTTTAAGCTGAAGCTGGATGGCCATCTTGTGGGAGTCCTGTGAGAGGTTCCTGCATGGCAGGGGGTTGGACTTGAATGGCCCTCGAGGTCTCTTCCAACTCTTTGATTCTATGATTATTGATCTTTCCCAAGTGTAATTGTTTGCAAGTGAAATGAAAGTTTCTCCCCCAACCCCTGATACATGATCACACTAGGTTTTACATTTGCAAACCAAGTTTTTTATAGAATCATTGGGTTATCATCTCAATCTGGCAATAGATGGATTTGCTTTTTGTGGTACATGCACTATATAGTCCGTGTGGGCTGCAATAGCTCTTCAGGTAAATATAAATAGGAAAATCCCCTGCCCTTCTTGTTGGTCTGAAAATGTACCTTATTTGGCTTACTTGGCTGCCCAGGTAATGAACTAAATTGAATACATTTTTGCTCACAGTATCTCTCCTCCTCCTTCTCCCCTCTCAGTCAAGTGATCCCTGCCTGGAGGATGATTGTAGAATCTGGTTGCAGTGCTTTAATTAGAGTCAACAGCCACTTTGGGTCCTTTTCCAAGGAGAAAAGTGGGATAAAAATATTCAAAATATTCAAAATAAATAAAGGGGAGCTATACAGTCGTAAGGTCGAGTTTGGCCTCACCACTATATTGTGCATAACAAGAGAGTAGAGAAAGAGTTCTCATTTCTCTGAAATCTGTATTTCCCCTATCCAATCTACGCTCTTCCTCAAGATGAATTGGCTTGCATGTTCCCTTGTGACAACATCAACAACGCCATCCTACATAAAAGTCTTAAGAAAACTGGCTATTGGTTTTGTGAATGCCCTGATTTAATTAGCATTGTTTTCATGACCTGAACGCCAGTGATGTTAATAGGAAGCGCTCTGAAAATCTCTGCATTCGCCAGTAAAGGAGCTTGCTGCCTCTACAAAGGCATTAAGAACTTCAAGGTTCCCAGAAGTACAACCTGTAGAAGGCCAGTCATGATACAGATTTAATATTTCTTGCCACCGAATGCAGTTCCTGCCACCTAATATGGCGCATAGGCCATTTATCGAGCCCATGAAGCAGTGCTTGGGAAACAAGAGTTGGAAATTGGAATGAGTTCATTACACAAGTTTTAAATATTCCCCCTTTCACGGTGAGTTTAAAGTGATCAATTTTACAGCACAGTCAAAATTATAATTCTATGAAATGGCGACCAGGAATATTTAAAGATACGGCACAACTGGGAACGATTTCTAATATGGCTATCAATTACATGGGAAATATGCTTTTGAAATGACAGGGATCCACACAAGCAATCATGTGTGGCAAATCTATTTTTGAAAATGCCATCAAAGTTCATTTAAACTTGAAATAATAAAAAATCTGCTGCAAAAAGTCCCAGAAATGAAGCTTTTGCCAAAGTACTTATAAAACTTGACAAAACTTAGAAAGCATAAATCTGCTTTAAAGATTATTCTGCACCACATAGTTTTATCTCTGGCAAATAAAGTGAATATTGAATGTTTCCCAAGAAATATACTTCATTCCTATTAACTCCAGGAGCAGTGCAGCTAGCTCGGGGATCACTTGAACTCCTGGAAGGGCCCAGAAGACGAGTATTTCACTGTCTATTAATACAGTTCATGCTATACGTGATAGAGGTTTGAGCTGTCAATAAATTCTGCTAATAGCAGTCGCTTAGGATTTTGCTGAATCTACATTCTTCTGTGCTGCAACTTTGAAAGCACTAGTGTTGCCTCCATTTGTAAAACAAAAAAGGCTCAAATTTTTCACTGAAGCTAAAATGCTAAAGTTATTTGCTCCAAGTGATCACTAATGTTTCATTTTGCTCCAATTCAAAAGGCAAATGCACTTTTGCAAATGTTCTATAGGGTAAGATTTAACCTGGATTCCTGTACTGAAGAGGGGGCGGGACTCAATTGACTTATATGGCCTTTTCAACTCCTTTATTCTATGATTCTATGCAGTCTACATAATGGGATAATAATATTGCGGCTACAGCTTTCTCTTCTAATGTATGTTTAATGTCACGTTAAGAACATAGCAGGTCTGATAATTGACACCAAAGGGCTATCAAATCCAGCATCCTTGTCTGCACTGTGCCCAACCTCCTGCCCTTAAGAAACCAACATGGAGAATTTCTGCTCACATTTCTGCACCAACTTGTCCCCAGGGACATGCTGTCTCTGATGCTGGAAGTAGCATATGACTGTCATGACTAGTAGTCATTGTCTGAAAACCTGTTGCACAGTTACACAAAAGGCAATATTTTTGTGCGTGATGAAGTGCTATGAGTGAAGAATTCTACATCAGCAATACCTGTTGCACGTCCAGTTGTGTAACTCAGTATCCAAAAGATAGCACCTAAGAAGATTTCTTAATCAACGGGCATTCATTGCTACGCCTTTTGTATGGCTGTGCAACCGGATTTCCACCACTGAGAGTCTTATTCTCTGAGCATTTGATTATTTTCTCCTTTAATGCCATCAAGCAACCAGCCACAGCATCTTGCGAGAGCAAGTTCCAAAGAAACTTTGTGCCACATGAAGCAGTATTTTCTTTTGCATGCTTTGCATTTCCCACACTTCAGTTTCACTAGATTACCTGAGTTTTGGGCTTCTGAAAAACAGAGAAAAAATTGTCCACTTTTCCATATCAGGAATACTTTCATACTTTCATAAATGCCTATCATGAACTACTTTTACAAAAAAGGCAAAAAAGCCCAAACCCTAACTTTATCATGTAGGAATTCAGCCAAATATTTTAGTTTTCTCCGTCTTTTCCATTTCTAACTGGTTACTTCAGAGGAACAGTGACACATTATCCTAATATTCCAATATCCCTGAAGCAAGGAGTTCTCTGCAAGGTGACAGTTTTGTTTTTTATTCAGTGCTAGTTGCAAGAGGAACTTCTATGACCCCAAAATACCAAGAAGTTGACTCTGAGGTCATATGATTCCCCTGTGTACTGACATGTTATTGTATGTAAACCGCCCAGAGTGGCCCTGCTGCCAGATGGGCAGTATAAAAAAATCACGAATGAATGAATTTGTTACATGCCCTCAGGCAACAGAATGAAAGTTCTGAAAGTGCCAACTCTGTATAGCAGTGGTTCCCAATCTTCCTAATGCCGCAACCCTTTAAATACAGTTCCTCATGTTGTGGGGACCCCTTGCCCTGCTTGGAAGAGGCCACAAGTCCCCTTTGGCAGGCCACTGCCGCAGGTGCCATAGAGAACTTCCCTCTACAGGCACTCTCAGCCATCCGCAGCCTCTGGTGCCATTGACTGACATCCCCTCCAACCTATCTAGCTATAACACACTCTTCCCCCCTTCCTCCCCTCCTCCTCTAGACCCAAGCCATGTGTGCCTTTTTCTTCAGTGGCTCATGGCGCCCCCCAGGTTGGGAACCACTGCTGTATAGCTAGTGCTATATGGGGAGCAAACATCTTAACTCAGAGTGTTAGATTCTGCCTCCTCTTGTTTCTCTCACAGTGTGTGCTGGAAGGTTGGATTATTTCCAGGCATTTAAGGAGCTGCAATGGGAGTGACTCAGCAATGGAGGAGCAGTGCTTTGCTTTATGCAGCAGGTGAGCTGTACCCTTGGGCTGCCGGGCTGCCTGTCTTTAGGTCTATATTTGGTGCCTGGACCATAGCCCTGGTTGCCCCACTCTAGTTATGACCCTGGCACATGACAAAGGAGGAGACAGAAATCAAAGAGGTGGGGAAGGCACACTGATTGATACCATGGTTTGAGGCCTCAATGGAGCATAAAGAAATGTAAGGCACACTTATGGAAATTTGCAGGACTCTATCTTCTTTTTCAAGTGCCGTGTCCTCATAGAATGTTGGCGATCAGTATCCTGAACTGGTTTCTATCTAAAGCTATTCTAAACAGAACAGCTGTGCTCACTGCGGACCATTGGCTTAAGTTCTTAAACCACGAATGAAACAGATTTCTAAGCATCCAAATGATATTTTTAAAAAAATCAGTTTACAATCATGCTTCAGCATGTCACATGTTACGGTCCATACTTGCAATATGCACTGATTGCTCTCGATCTTTATGTTGGACTGATGAGGTGTAAATATGCCAGTCTTGGCCTCTTAATAAAAGCTTTATGCTTAATGGGTTTTTATGTTTCTTTCTCTATTGTTACACAAGAGGTCTGCATTCTGCTAGTGCAGGGGTCTGCAACCTTTAAGACATAAAGAGCCACTTGGACCCGTTTCCGACGGGGAAAAAAAACTGGGAGCCGCAAAACCATTGCGACATTTAAAACAAATATATACAACCGCCGCCGCCGTTCTCGCTGTTCCGCCTCAGCAACCGGGCGCTGGGCCAGCCGCTGTTCGAGGCTCCGTGAGGCGATGACCCACGCTCCGGGCCTACCAGTGCCGCTCGCCGCCGCCGCCACGGTCCCGCAGCCGGAGGCGAGGGAGCGGCGCCGCCTCAGCGGTTGAAAGGACGGGCCTGCGACCCCTCGGCTGGTCCCTTTTTTTGGAAGCGGGCGAGCGGCGACCTCTCCCCCCCCACACACACACACTTCTTGCAGCCGTGGTGTGTGTGCGTGTGTGGGCAAAGTTTGGCTTGTGAAGGAGATGGAAGGAAGGGGCGGGTGATGCGACACACACCCACACCCACACACACCCACACACACCCTTCTTGCAGTCGTGGTGTGTGTGCGTGTGTGGGCAAAGTTTGGCTTGTGAAGGAGACGGAGAGAAGGGGCAGGTGATGCGACACACACACACACACACACACACACACACCCTTCTTGCAGCCGTGGTGTGTGTGCGTGTGTGGGCAAAGTTTGGCTTGTGAAGGAGATGGAGGGAAGGGGCGGGTGATGCCACACACACACACACACACACACACACACACACACACACACACACACACACACACACACACACCCTTCTTGCAGCCGTGGTGTGTGTGTGCGTTTGTGGGCAAAGTTTGGCTTGTGAAGGAGACGGAGGGAAGGGGCGGGTGAGGCTGAAAGAAGCGGGAGGGCGAGTGGCGCGCTGGGCCACCGTGGATCTCCCCGGTCCGCTCTTCCATTCTGCTTTCGGACCCCCTTTTTGTCCGTCCAGGCCGCCGCCGCCACCACCACCACCACCACGAACCTACCGGCTGCTTGGGCCTGGCCGCCGCCGCCTCCCCTCGCCCTTTTCCCGGCCAGGCGCGGCCATTGTGCCCGCTTCCCCCTCGCCGCCGCCGCCGCCGCCTCCTCCTCCACTGCCGGCGGTGGCGGGAGGAGGGAGAGGAGGAGGAGGAGGAGGATTACCAACACGTGTGGCTTCCTGCTGCTGCTGCTGCTGAGCGGCCCCTGACCCCCGTGGTGGGAGGAGACCACGGCGGCCACCGATGCCACCCCCACCACCCCTCCAACGCCGCCGCCACCACCGCCATCCTGGCCCTGGCCGGCCCAGGAGCCTTCGCCACGGCCGAGGAGGCGGCGGCGCACCGGCGGCAGCAGCAGCGGCTGCAGCAGCACCAGGAGGAGGAGGAGGAGGAAGATGAAGACGAGGATGACGGCGGCGGTGGCGAGCTGGAGTTTCCCCCGCGGTCCTAGTTTAAATGCCGCGGGACCCCTTCCATGAGGGGAACCTCCCAGAGCCGCGGCAAAGGTTCCAAAGAGCCGCATGCGGCTCCGGAGCCGCGGGTTGCAGACCCCCGTGCTAGTGCAATTACATTTCCTCACAAAGGTAAATTCAGAAGTAGTCTTACTCTGTTCAATTAAAATTAGTTTTTTTAAAGATCTCTGTGTAGTTGTTCTTGGAAGTATCTGTTACCTTACAACAGGGGTGTCCAAACTTCAGCCTGCCAGATGTTTTGGACTACAACTCCCAAAATTCCAAGCCTGTATTGCCAATGCCAAAGCGCTGTGGAAGATGTGATCCAAAACATCTGGAGGGCTGAAGTTTGGACACCACTGCCTTACAACATAGCTCAGAGAACCCAGAATCAGCTTACAACACGTGCACAGCGAAACCAATATGTATGTGTGTAAATATACTACAAACCAATCCTAAATCACTGTATAATCATTTAAACCCTGGCCTTAGAGGCAGACTCACAAAAATACACATATTTATTTATTTTTAATTTTATTTAAAATATTTTATTCCACTTTTGTCCTTAAAAAGAACCCAATTGGAAGAAACCCATAAACAGAGGAAACTAGTTGTCCAGTTTTCCATATGCATACTGGAAATTAGTTCTACAATGGCACTTACCATTAAATAAAGATTTATTGAAATCATTGTATTTATTTATTCATTATTTGTAATCATTTAATATTTATTTAAATCATTGTACCACTTTTCATCTTCCAAGGTGGCATGGTATGTACAATACAGAGCAAATACAAGAATCGTGAAAGCAGCAGGTAAAACAAGCAATGGGATCTAAATGCTACATCTTGCTGTTTTATAAACCAAGGACAGGTAACCTGGTACTCTCTAGAGATGCTTTGCAATATAATTCCTATCATCCCATTCTATGGTAGTGGTAATGCAATCATCTAAAAGGCATCAAGTTGCTTGCTTACCTGGCTTTAAAATAAAGCTGGTTTCACCTTCGATTCATTTTCTTCTAAATCAGAAAACAGCACTGCTTATCCTTAGATAGACCTATTGACCCTCTTAAAAGCTAGCTGGGTGTTCCCCAGATCACAGAGGACTTAGATAAACTAACTTTGCACCTGTTGATTTTCACCTTCTGCTGGAGAGAGACAACACAAGACCCATGAACCACATGTGACCCTTCCCTATGACCATCTTGTGTCCTCCCAGCACACCTTGGTCTCCTTCATCCACCACAGCCCGCCTCCCCAAATGTAACTACGGTGGTACCTTGTATAAAGAAATTAATTCATTCCAAATGAAATTACGTTAAGCAAATTTTCCTGTGTACAAATTTCCCATAGGAAGGCATTGAAAACGGAGTAATCCCTAATTGCAACCATTTTTATGTTGTACGGATTTGCCCCATAGAGGATTCTGTTAAGCAAATTTCCCCTATCTCTGGAAGTTTTTTTATGTTGTACAGATTTTATTTTATACAAACCGTTTGTTATACAAGGGTCCACTGTATTATTATTTTTCTCAGAAAGTCCCCTTGTACTCTCTGGACTAAATGAGGCACAATTATGTCCTGTTCTGAGCCTTCTATCACCTTCCAGCCAGTTTATTTTAACATTTTGGTAAATTGTTTTGACAAAAGAAATGGCCACTGCAGCATGCAAGGTTTTTTTTTTCCTCCTGGTGAAATAAATTGTTCAGTTAACATAAATAAATATAAATAAATAAATAAATTTCAAATTAGCCCTTTTAGCTACATCTGGCTCAGCACCAGCCTGTATGGAAATTTTATCCCGAGGCTTGCTGCAAATGGGAAAATGGCCTTTGGTCCTGTTTATTGCCTTGTCCCCTGAACGACTCTTTCTGTAATTTCATCCACTTTTTATTTTTCTGGTTTCGTAAGTCCGTATTTCAGTGGGCCAATGTAAATGGCAATCAAAGTAATCAGGAACATTTTAGAAAAATGTTGCTAAGCTAGAATCCTAAAAATAGTAAGGTGAATTTGAGGAACTTTAGCAATTGTAAATACATTCTCTGTGGCACCATGATTAAAATATTAAAATGAAAATGAAATTGGTGCCCTGGGGCTTGCTTGCATATCTTATATTGTCATAATTTACACTAAGGACATTTGCTACTGTGATTTTCTCTTTTGTCACAAAGCTATATGAAAAGAATTATTAACTGCATATTTCTTGTGTGCCCCCCCCCCGGGAAATTCAATCTGATCTGCAAATCGAGCATATATTTATCCACCTGTAAATATAAGGCTGAGATCTCCATTATTCATTTTAGAGGGGGAATGATTTACCAGGTTCAAGTTGTTGTTTTGCTGTGTGTGGTGCAGAAAATGGTGCTCTGCGCTTCTCGGAGAAACAAGACTGAAAAAACATAGAGGCCAACTGTCTACATTTATATCCTCCCCACCCAATATTTTCTGAAAATAGCAGCATAAGACACTCCTCAGGCACAGAAGATGAATGAGAAGAATGTTGTTGAGGAAAAGAACTGAGGGTACAGAAGGAACATTTTTGGAAGTTTTAGCATAGTATTTCCCAGATAATCTGGAATCAACTTTTACCTTAACACCATAATCTTCATCATCCTATATTTGATAGTACAGTAGGACCCCAGTATCCGCTGGGGATTGGTTCCAGGCCTTCCAGTGGATAATGAAAACTGTGGATAGGAGAGAACGCCTGCCTGCCCGCCCCCAAACTGCTGTTTCCTGACAGTAGCTTACTTTATGACTGCTGTTTTGAGACAGTAGCTTGTTTTACGGCTGCTGTTTGTGACAGTAACCTGCTTAACAGATGCCATTTGTGACAATAGCTTGCTTTGTGGCTGCTGAATTATTTAATTATTTTCCTCTGCCAACCGTGGATAACTGAATCAGTGGATAAAAATGAATCAGTGGATACAGGGGTTCTACTGTATTTACTTATTATATTCAACTTCCCCCTCCCATTTTTAACCCTTCATTGTCATTAGGCCTCCCCACCCCCACACACTTATTCTTTTTTATTTCTTGGCATGAAATAAATGAGGCAACCATTTGCAGCAGTGGTTCCAAACCTGAGTCCCCAGTAGTTGTGATGCCTTGCTTTTGGTCTTGGGTTGTATGCTGTCAGGTATGTCTGACTTACAGTGACCTTAACAGAGCTTATAAGGTATGTGGGATGTTTGGCTGTTTCATTTCATTTCATTTCCACCTCACCTTTCTCCCTGTAAATATTTAAGGGTTGATTGTACCGGTTCTGTCCCCCATACAGTTCTGTCTCTGAGCGAGGATCTGTACCTAGGTCTGCTAAGTCCTAGCTTAACATACAACCCACTACGTAACATTGCTCCTGTTGTTGAAGTACAGCCCCCAGGATTCCTCACCACTGGCCATGGAGCTGAGGTTTCCGGGAACTGAAGTCCAACATTTGTTTTCAAAATTCCCAATTACAGAACCACTGATTTACAGCGGTGCTTCTGTAAGGAACAAAAAGAGCAAGAAATTTGCAATAAATAACTATCAAAAAGCTGTCAGAATTACTCTCCTAGAAAGGACAAGTATAAAATAACAGACATTTTTAAAACCCTGACTAGTTGCAAAAAACCCAAATATGAGTCACTGCCAAGAAGACATGTAATAATGCATTCAGACTGGCCCTCGACTAGAAATATAATACAGGTCCAATTTCCGAATATAAAAAGCACACCTTTTTTGATAAAGCTATTACAAGAGATAAAATGATATATTACAATAAGCTATAGAATTCTGGCAAATAATGCCATCCAAAAAGATGTAACAATATATTTAACAAAAACTTTGATAATAAAAGAGTTTATAAATAAATGCCAAGTGTAACTTTGGAAGCAAAGTTCCAGAAAATTTACATTGCATTTTTCTTCATATTCACTACTGCAGTTATTCCAGATATGCTGAAGCAAAATATGGAGAAAATACCGTATATACTCGAGTATAAGTCAACCCGAATATAAGTAGGGGCCCCTAATTTAAACCCAAAAAACTGGGAAAATTTATTGACTCAAGTATAAACCTAGGGTGGGAAATGAAGCAGGGCCTGGCTACTCCTCCTTTGTGAGCTGGGTGTGTGTGTGATGTTTAAAATTACTTTTAGCCACCGAGGCAAGTGCTTGACTTGGTGGCTAAAAGTCAGTCATTTTTTAAACACTTGTTTTTAAATTGTTTTAAATTTACTTTTTAAAAAGTCATTTTAAACATGGGGGGTCAGGAGAAGTGGCACACAATGTTTAAAATGACTTTTAGCCACCGACTCAAACTTGCCTCAGTGGATAAAATTATTGACCCAAATATAAGCCGAGGACCCCTTTTTTCAGCCCAAAATTAGGGCTGAAAAACTAGGCTTATATTCGAGTATATACAGTATTTGTCCTGAAAGATCTCCATAATGGAAAGCAACAAAACATGAACTTTTGCCTGAAAACGTATGAATTTATAAATTTTAAAAGTGTGCCGGTTTCCCCCAGTGAATAACTAGTAACTAGAGATGGGCTTTCCGATTCAGAAGTTGTCAGCTTCTGAAATCAACCAATCCCTTACCTTGTGCTGGAGTCGCTTGGGGCACAACTCTAACAAGGAAGAAGCTTCTGACACATATTTCCTTTCTCCTGGCACTGGTCAATCAGGAGCTGCACAGGAAAATGCATCATCCCATCTCCCTGTCTGATTGGCCAGCACCAAGGAGAAGGAAAGATGACATGTCAGAGACTTTTTCCTGGTTGGAGTTGCGCCCTGAGCAACACCAGCACAACATAAGGGATTGGTTGATTTTATTCCTCCGGTTCCTAACACCAGCTAGTAAAAGCCCATCTCTACTAATAACTAATTTTTTAGAAGTACCTTTTCTCACACTTTTTCTAGACTCTTCTGTAAACTGTGTCAGATGAACTTCAACTAGGGAACCCTTTTCCCCACTTTCTGGATGGCTACCTTTTGGATAATATGTTTATTCCCTACAATGAAAAGCCCCTCCCACAGCAGGCAGTAACCATTCATTAAGATGAGAGGGGTGAATTAATACTCTTAGTTCTTTGCCATGCTTGCAGGTCCAGTCAAAGTGGCAGGGCATCAACAACAGCAGCTGATATTTCAGGGGTTCCACTGCTATAAGGTCTTCACTGTGCGCAGGCAACTACTACATGCCTGCTATGCCTGGGCTTACATAATGATCCCTGGTGCATTGCCTGCTGAATGTCTGTGAAGATTCTCAGTCATCCAAGTGAGTTTATCCAGAAGTTGGGTAATGAAAACTGGACTTCTTTTTCTTGAGAGACTGAAATGTATCGCTGCTCATCTGAACGAAGCTGTTTGGATGGGCTTTCCAGACGGACTGGCTTATGACCCGGTTGACTCCCTGGTTGACAGGTGGCACATGGCCACCGCTGGGGCTGTCGACCGGATTGCCCCAAGCGCCTCATCTGATGCCAAGCCCACTCCTCTCCATGGTTTACGGCGGAGCTGCGGGTGATGAAACAAGAGCAGAGGAGGCTTGAGAGTAGATGGAGGAAGGATCGGATGGCATCTAATCGGGCTGTGGTTTGTGTGATGACCCGACACTGTGTGAGCGATCAGGGATTCTAAACAATATTTTGCCTCCCTGCAAATTGGTCAGGCCTCAAACCGCCAGGCGGAGTTGTTCCGGGTGGTTTGGGACCTCACCAATCCTGGTCCGCCTGGGCCTCCTCCTAGTGATTTCAATAGTGAGTCTTTCACAGCCTTTTAAAAGTCTAAAATAGATGCCATCCGTGCCGATCTGGATTCTGGTTACACTGATCTGTCCCCGATCATGGCCGGTGCTGCAACCCTTCAGTCTCCTGATTTTGTTGAGTTTGGGCTTGTGACTCCAGCTGATGCCTCCAGGACATTAGTCCGCTGTAGACCAGCAACTTTCTCTTCCGATCTTTGCCCATCCTGGCTTATTAAGATCGTTGGAGGGAGCATGCTAGAGTGGGTTGCTGCCATCGCCACTGCCCCCTTCAGGGATGGGCTTCTTCCCAGCCATCTGAAGGAGATGGTGGTCAAGCCCATCCTTAAGAAACCTGGCCTATCTGACCATATGGGTAATTATTGTCCGATTGGCAATGTTCCCTTCATGGGCAAGAGGGTTGAGCGGATCACCCCCGAGCGGCTACAATCATTCCCTTTCAGTCTGGGTTCAGGCCACATCACAGGACTGAGACTACCCTGGTCACTTTGTAGGATGACCTCTTGAGGAGGGCCAACAGGGGTTGTGCTACCTTGTTGGTCTTTCTCAATTTTTCTGCGGCCTTCAATACTGTCAACCATGATATCCTCCTGGACAGGCTCTCTGAGGTGGGCATCGGGGGTTCAGCCTTGAGCTGGCTCTACTCCTTCCTTGGGGGTTGGGCCCAGCGAATAAGTCTGAGTGGAGAATTGTCATCTGTCTGGTCACTCTCTTGTGGGGTGCCTCAGGGGTCGGCAATCTCCCCCATGCTCTTTAACATTTATATGTCACTGACGGAGGTCATCCGGAGATATGGGGCTTGCTGTCATCAGTAAGCTGATGACATGCAGTTCTATCTCTCCCTTTCCACCTCTGCAATGGAGGCAGTCCAGACCCTTGATCACTGCCTGGAAACTCAACCCTGAGAAGACCAAGGTTCTGTTCTTTGGGGAGGGGGGACCAGATGGGTACGGTAGTCCGCTTCCCAGTCTGGGGGGGGGTCTACCCTCCAGCTTGTTCATATAGCAAGGAGTCTGGGAATTTTCTTGGACCCGGCATTGTTCCCTGGAATCCCAGGTGGCTGCCGTGTCTGAGTCGGCCTTCTGTCAGTTCAGGCTTATCGCCCAGATTCTCTTGCACCTTGATGGTGACTCCCTGCAGACAGTTGTGCAAGCGGTGGACATCTCGAGGATTGACTACTGCAACACTCTTTACCTGGGGCTTCCCTTGACCCTTGTCCAGCGACTGCAGTGGATGCAGAACGCGGTGGCCACACTGGTGGCTGGTGCTGGCCACTTCGACCACATCACACCAATTCTAGCCCGCTTGCATTGGCTGCCCTTTGCCTCGTGGATAAGGTTCAAGGTCTTGGTTTTGGTAAACAAACCTCTCAATGGCTTGTAGCCTGAGTATATGGCAGAGCAAATCTCTCAAAAGTCAGTGTCGGCCTGTTCCACCAGAGCATCCTTGGCACTTTCACTTCATGTGCCCCCCCCCCCCCGTGAGGCCCGTAAGGTTGTCACCTGTAACTGGGCGTTCTCTGTGGTTGGTTCCACGATGTAGAACAAATTGCTGTGCAAAATGCACCAAATTGAGTCCCTGAAAGCTTTTTAGAAAGCTCTAAAGACCTGACTTTTTAGGGAAGCTTTTGCCGATCAGTAATGTAATGTTTGTTGCCTCCTGTCTTGTATTTTTCTTCCCACTCCTTAGTTTTTCTCTTGCCAGGTTCTGTATCCCATAGTATGTTTAGTTTATGTTTTTGCATTTGCTCAGTGGGCTAGAGCACTGAAAACAGTGGGCTACAAATCCGGCTGCTCAGCGGTTCAAATCCTGGGTGCCATGTAGCGGAGTGAGCTCCCACTGTTAACCCCAGCTCCTGCCAACTAGCAGTTCAGAAGCAGGTAAATGCAAGTAGATAAATAGGTACCACCATCAAAAAAAGTCAGGAAGGTAAAACAGTGTTTCCTTGCAGCCATGCTGGCCACATGGCCATGGACTTGCACAACACTGGCTCTTCGGCTTGAATACAGAGATGAGTACCATCCCTAGAGTCGGACATGACTGGCATGCATATGTGAGGGGAACCTTTACCTTGTGTTTGCTGTTTATTGTTTTGTTTGTTTTAATTGCCAATGTATTTGCTTTCGTGTAAACCACCCAGAGTCCCTTTTGGGAAATCAGGCCATCTAGAAATGCAAAAATAAATAAATAAATAAATAAATAAATAAATAAATATATGACTCAATTTCCACATGTCTGCTGTATGCACACCTTCTGCTGTGCTTGCCTCTTCCTGCATCACTACTTAGTTGGGACCTTCTCCTACTCATTTTCTGGTGGCTGCCATCAGTGCCAAGAGATAATCTGTAATTCTAAATCAAAGCTACAAACTGGAAACAAGTATGGGGGGGAAATACTTGGACTGTACTGGCTGGGTGGGTACTGAGGAGAGATGGGCATACATTTAAAAATAAATGAGAAACTTTTTCAACAAATCACTAATTTGTCAATTTGCATTTGTCAAACACACTGACTCTTGATGAATATGAATAAATATACAGTAATTTTAGTGCTTTTTAATTTGTTGATTCAGCAATCCCTTTTTTACCCTTTTGAGGGGGCCCCTTGTCATCTGTAGGCTGTCATTTTTTGGTGGGGGGGGCTCTCTTTGGAGGTGCATAACATGGGATATCCAAAACTCAAACATGCAGGAATTGTAGAAGAGACTCAGGGGAAGCTTCTCTATTTTGTATCTCTAGGTGACATTTTATAGGGTTTTTATAAAGGCACGACAAACCAATGAATCAATTTGTTGCTTCACTGGGGAAAATGTTGAATCATGATTCATCAGCGTTGACAAATTATGATTCACAAGGAATCACCATTTATGGCCATCTGTGGCCCTGGGGTTGAGGGAGAAAAACAAACGTCATGACTTCCCTTCCAGGAGCTAGGCCTACTGTCTCTTCTCATGTACCTGCCTATCAATTGATGAGGGCCATCTGCTGGGATCAAGCACATGCGCACAGACAGCATACAGGCTCGTGGAAAGCCAGCCAGTCACGGCCCTCTGCACATGCGCCTACCTCCCAGGTGATCGGAGAGATTAGCTGTGGGTTGTGCACCTGAGCACAGGCAGCGCACTAGTGGCATGGAGGCAGTGCAATGGTGGTAGCAGTGGCGGAGTGGTGCAGTCGCCAAGGAGCCCAGAGGAGACAGCAGGACGACAAGAAGTGGGCATCGGTTTTGCCAAAGCAAAACAAAGTGTTTTGTCACTTCACTCCGTTTAGGCAAAATCTATTGCACAAACCGAACCAGGAACCATACTGGTTCATGGGTTTTTTTTCCAGTTGGTCATTTGGCTTATACCCATCTCTAGTCCTGTCTTACTGTATGTGGAGAGTTTACCCACATGAAAGGCATAATGTGATCTTGGGGGGGGGGGACTGGAGCGGTTTGTGGAGATGCCAAGGAAGAGATCAGTTGCCATGGTTTCCTCTATTTTCATATTTCTTTCGGAGAAGGTGTGCTAGGCTAAACCATAAGATTTATTTTCCCCAGCCAGGAAGGGAAACTTCTTCCTAAAGCCGTACATTTCCTCTTTCCCCTCTGAATGAAGGGCACTGAAGCTTTTCATACACTCAGTTTTTACCCTGTGTGCCACTTCACTCTTCAGTTGGTTCAGAGGATCTGGATCTGCTATTGGTACTGCAGGATATTCTCACGTTTTGACTACTACAATATTTTTACCCCACCTTTCTCCTTAAAAGGACCCAAGGTGTCTTTGCTTTGTTAGGCAAATGAGCTGGCAATCAGGAGAGGGATGACTTTTGCAAATGTGTCCTTGCCCTTTCCTTTCCTAGGGAGCAGCTGTTTCTCTTGTGCTGTGTCCACCCAAGCCTGGAGTTTTCACACAGTATTCTCCTTGATTTGAATTAAAAATAAGATTAGTCCATCTCTATCTTTTTTTCTAGACAAAAAAAATCACTGTTGTTCTGATACTGGGCATGGCGAGGGACAGGAGAAGAAATCTGATAAAACTCACCTATGTAGTGACTACTTGACAATTGACTTTTACTGTAATTAAACTGTAAACCGCCCAGAGACTACTTGAAGTGGTATGGGGCGGTTTACAGTTTAATTACAGTTAATTTTAATTACAGTTTAATTTCTTTCTTTCTTTCTTTCTTTCTTTCTTGCTTGCTTGCTTCACGCAAATGTGGTGTCTTTTACAGATTTTATGTGAGGAAGATGAACGATTTATAAATGCTTTGCTAATCAGTAGCATATAATAAATAACCACATGGACTGATGGTATATTACAGCCATAATATCACCACCTACAGCATTTTGGTAGTTAAATTCATACATTATGCCTATGAACATCCCAGGAGCTCAGAAATCATAATCTTTGCCAGTGTTAAATTCTGCATGAATTCATAATTTCATGTTTTGCTTGTTTGCATCTTAATGTGCTCCTAAGGTATAATTTACTCAGTACAGCACTTAATAAGGTTAAGCATTCCGTGAAACATTGCATACCTTGATTAAAGGACAGACTGAACAAATTCCTACATACAGCAAAGTTGAGTGTGTGCAGGAATAAAGCTTTTTTAATTTTTTAAAAAAGTTCTATTTTATAGTTCACAAAACTAAAAAAAAGAAATGAAAGAGTAAATAGACAAAATATTATTTTCATTGGTAACTAGACAGGGACTTGAAATTTCAAATTTTATGTGGCATATTGCATGCTAAGTCAGGTTAATTTTTACAACACAATCTCCCATCTACAACAAACTAAATAGCATGCCCAATATATTTAAAAGGCAGCATATGTAGATATCCTGAATACATTTGGTAGTGAAAACATATTGGTGTCAACAATTTGGAATAAGGGAATATTCATTTAGGTATGTGATTACTCATTTCATATGGTATGGATTTTCATTAGGTTCCCTCTGGAAGCCACTTATATCCTTTATAATGTATGATATTGATTGAACTGTGGCCTTAAATACAAATTAATTTCAGGCCACACTATCTGAAAAGGTCCCATTTCTTATTTTATATGTTTGTAGACGACTATTCAGTTATCATTACTTTTCAACCTCATTGGGCATAGGACCCATTTTTAGCCCATTTTGATCCTTCTCCTCCTCCTCCTCCTTTGCCACACATGGTGATAGTGCAGTGGAGACCTGAGACCTACTTTTAGTCAACAACGTGCCACCAAGTAGCATGTTATAGCTCACCAATTGAAGCCCAATATTTCCTTTCGCTACCATATATTCTTTCTTTTCCTCCATCTTTACCCCTGGTGTATCAGGCAGAATGTTTAAGTCTGAACTAACATTGAGGTTTTTTTGTTTTTGTTTTGTAGTGTTTTCTGTGGTCATGCTGAAGTGTTTCACTTAAAAGAGGAAAACCTGGCCACCATTTCCAGTTGGCATACACAAAGACAACACTTCTTTAGGCAGGCAGCCTGATGTGTATTTATTAGGATACAAGGCCCATTGTTTTGAATAGGTTTCTTTTTAGCGGATTACATCCTTAGTGGCTAATTCACTTACATATTCCATAGTGCTGATATTGGGGGACATACATTATGGTTTAAGTACTGTGGATATTTTAAGGGCTCACGTACCCCTGTGTTCATTTGGACAAACACTGTGGTGTGTGTGTGTGTGTGTGTGTGTGTGTGTGTGTGTGTGTGTGTGTGTGTGTGTGTGTGTGTGTGTAAATGACTTGCTAGCTTCATCATGAGCTCTGTCAGTTATGAAAAGTCATACTGCCTAGCTAGCCAAAGGAGGCAAGACCAAAAATGGCTGGTGTTTGGAAAGCATGATAGAGGTCTTTTTAAAAACTGCTACCCTGGCAATGTTAGCCTTAAATTATATGAACTGAAAAGAAAAGGCAGCAAATCCTTCAAACTCATTCTGCCGCCATCTTCTGTCTTTTCAGATTTGTTTTTCACTTTACAATCTGGGATCCAAGAGGATCTTCTTTAAAGGTCTTATCAGGAGTACCAATCTGTACATCATTAAACTCATTACTATTTATATGAGTTCCTAATTCAACCATTTCCTTCCACTCCTGCCTCATTTTGGTTTTCAGATAAATAAGGGAACCCTATTCTTTTTTCCTAGAGGGACTGTTGTGTCTTCGGGGTCTGCTTTTGATAGAAATTCAACAGATCAAGTGACAGGAAAGGTTTTTTTTTTTTTTACTAGGCTACTGTAGATACCTTTATAGGCCACTAATAAAAATAAAAAACATTGCAAGCCACAAATCAAGAGTTCCTCATTCAGTTACAACTATCAATACACAGAGCAATGTTTTTAAATCAAACTAAACATTGTTTCATCAATAACGACATTAAAAATAACTTTGGAGAAATGCAAAATAGCCAACAGACCACTAATTTTGGAATATACGTTGGAGTACAGTTTTTTTAATTAAAACAAACTTTAAAGGGTGGCATGAAACTGTAAACTGTGTGGACTACAGAAACCAGCAAATGAGGTCCTTCATGAAACTGATAAAAATTTTAAACATTACCCAGTTAAATGTGAACATTAATGCTAGATGTCACCTTGTGCAAGTCTATAGATCTAGCCAGTGTAAAGGAAGACCTATAGAAGCTCCTTGAGGTTGACAACCCTAGTTATGAGGCTGACAATTTATTGCTGAAATCAAAGACAGTTGCACGTATTCAGCCGGATCAAAAACAAATCAACAGCTTACAGGGTAGCCTGAAACCCCCCAGCACACATTTTGTATACGAAACTGACATTTGCAGATGGCTTAAGGAAAGATGATAATTCTACCTTATTTCGTGTATAACTCCTGATTTTCTTAGTCAGTGCTCCCAGGGAAGCAGGAATGGAAACCACAATCAGTCTTGTCCAAGGCAAACCCTTGACAGTTCTCCTTGGTTGTGCCATGTTTTTGCTGTTACCATTTAAACAGTACAACACATGTACGGTAAAGGCCAATGTTAGCAGTGCAATGCATTTCTGGAGAAACCTTGCTTACCTGAAAGTTGCTATTCTAAGTAAGAAGCTTTTAAACTTAGAACTGTTACTCGGGCATGGCAGTCCGGTAGGTATGCTAAACAAGGTACATGTGGCATGCACAGCAAAACATCTACTATCTTGTAATGACGCAAGGCACAGTACTCTGGGCAGAGGACAATGAATAATGTGTTTAATATGCACAAATGAAATGCATCTATTTTAAAAATTAAAGTACAAGACAGAATATGGGAACTCCTAGTACGTTTCAGAGATGCTGAAGAGCAAAAGATGTGGCATTATCCTCACCTTTACCTCCAGATGGCAGCGTCGCTACATCATCAGAGCCTGGCAGTCCTGTCCTTATCCCATTGTTAAAGGTGTGTCCATCTGCAGGTTGTAGCTGCCAGTTTAGCCCAAGCATATGCATTGCTGCAAGACACAGAAAGCCAGGGGAACATAATGAATTTACCACCTATGTACTGCAAATACCACATCGAAAGACGCAACCATTTTGGACTAGGATGAAAGACTATGGAATAAATGAAAAAGGCATGTGTTCATAATACATGGGAGTAAAAGAGCTTTTCTTTGCTAGATCACTACACAGTAGTGATAACAATACACGGGCCTAGATGCAATACTTACAGGCAAGCAGGTCAAAAGGGTCAATTTCTTATTATGATTTCTACTCCTGTGTGTGTGTGTGTGTGTGTGTGTGTGTGTGTGTGTGTGTGTGTGTGTGTGTGTGTGTGTGTGTGTTGCGTCGTTACAGTCGTGACCGAGTCTTTGTGATTTCATGTCCATGGAGTTTTCTTGGGAGGAATACTGGAGTGGCTTGCTAGTTCCTACTCCAGGCACCAACAGCACCTGGTATTCCCTGGTGGTCTCCCATCCAAGTACTAACCAGGGCCGACCGTGCTTAGCTTCCGAAATCAGGCGAGATCGGATGTGCTCTATTTCTTTGTAGCTAAAGCATTGAGACAAAATATGCACCAGGATCAAAGCTTAAAGAATTTTTTTTAAAAAAGAGTATGGCATATTGAAGTAATCCATATACAAGGATTGGTGGGTCTCTATCTGTCTCTTCTCAGTTATGGTTAGTGTCAGTATACTACTACTACTACTACTACTACTACTACTACTACTAATACTACTAATATAATAATAATAATAATAATAATAAATAATAATAATAATAATAATAATAATAATAATAATAATAATAAGAAGAAGAAGAAGAAGAAGAAGAAGAAGAAGAAGAAGAAGAAGAAGAAGAAGAAGAAGTTGCAGATCTTAGAAATAATCATAGCTACAGAAAACAATATTAGGAACAGCATACATATGGCACTAATATTAAACAGATACATAGGTTGATGATACTTACTAGTTGATGTTTGAATAATTTTGGTTGACTGTTTTATAATTTTCATAATTTTGATTGACTGTGGTTAGTATTTTGAATAATAACAGGTACTATGGTGCCTCTACTTACAAGTTTAATCCATTCCGAATGCATGCTCTAAAGTTGAACAATTCTTAAGTAGAGCACCCCTAACTAAAAAATAAAAAATAAAATAAAAATAAATGTAAGTAGAGTAGACCACAGCAGTTAAAATGCCAACGGTTCTTCGCTTTTAAGTTGAATTGCTCTTAAGTCAAGCTTCTCATAAGTAGAGGTACCACTGTACTTAGGTTTTTGGTTAAAACTTGTAACTGTTATGTAATACCAGTCAATGTTATTATAATTTGGATTTACTGTGCTTGCTAGTTTTTAACGACAAGAAGAAGATGCCAACCACAGATGTGTTGGGCAATCTGTGAGTCAAAGTCAACGTCAGTATTGGCTAAAAGCCACCACAATCAATAAAATTACAAATGTGATCAAATAAGAAGAAAGGACGGATAGAAATATTTTAAAGAAAGAACGAAACCCACAAGCAAGTTTAAACATATTTATGAGTAATCTGACCTTTCTCACCAGATTTTACTTATAAACATGTCCAAACCAATTATAAATTCACACACAGTTTGCAGAAAAAAATATGATGTGTCATAGAATCCCCGATCTAGTGATAAATGCTAGAACTGCAAAGCTGGAAGGGATTGTAGGAGGCACAGCAGGGAATCAAATTCCCAACTTCTCATTCTGCAGACAGAGACCTAAGCCACTGAGCTACCTAGCAGTCTTACTTTGTCAAGTAGTTGCCAAAGTTCTGACCCAAAACAATATTTTCTTACCCTTCAGGTAGATTAAGCACATCTGCACAGATGTCATTTCCCATTCAAATGAGGGCAAACATATACCCTCACTAAATATGAGTAGACTTAAAGCCAGCTAGCTACTTACTGTATGATCTTGGTATCTCATACAGTGAAGCCAGAGCCCTATCCAATTCATCCCCAACCCCCAAAGGGCAGCATTTATTTTCATATATTTAAATATCAGTGTGAGAAGTTCAGTTTCTGAATGAGGATCAATTGTTAATTAATTAGAAAGCATTTCATTCCATGTCAAGTTCTGAGGGTATAATGGTGTGAGAGAAATGTGATAAGCATGTTTGGCTGGCCCTGTGTTTAACTACAGCTTCTTGCAGAATACATTTCTTATTGGATTATGGCTGCTGGCAAAACAAGGTGTGTGTCTGCATAATGTGTGAACTGGCTTGAAAGCTTTGCTGCAGAGCCAGAGGTTGGGAGTTCGAATCCCCACTGGGCATCCTGGGAGAACAGCCAGCCTGTGTGGCCTTGGGCAGGATGCACAGTCCCAGGGCACCCCCCCCCCAAAGAAGAGAATGGCAAACTAATGAGTATTCTCTGCCGAGAAAATCCTGAAAAGCTTGCCATAATTCCAATCCAACAGCATGTAAATATCATAATCATAGCAATACCACACCACCTTGCTCACAAGCTAAGCAGGGAAGAGCCTGGTTAGGAGCTGAATGTAAAAGAAATGAATACTAGATATTATACTGGAAAGCAGCAGTAGCCAGAGATGGCAAAGTTCTCTGGCTAATTGTGGCAGCAAGCTATATGCCACCTCTTGCAACCAACTAACATGCCATAAAGGCAGAGAGGACTTTCCTTGCCCAATTCCTGCTTGTTGAGGCAGCAGCAGCAGCAGCAGGAAGAAGAAGAAGAAGAAGAAGAAGAAGAAGAAGAAGAAGAAGAAGAAGAAGAAGAAGAAGAAGAAGAAGAAGAAGATCAACAACAACAACAAAAACAACAACAACAACCAGGACACTTCTGTAGAGCAAGGCATTTTGGAGGAGAAGGAAGAAGTGCATTCGGTAAGTACAAAGGATAGGGAGGAGGTAACTGGAGCCACATCCTGTCCTACCAACTACATCATGCAGTTATTCCTTGGCAGGAGTGAAGGCACATGGCGAAGTTGCCCAGAGAAGAAAGAGGAAATTAAGGTGGTCACATGTTTCCTGTGACAGGCCATATTTTACACAAGTGGTTTCTTTAGTGCCAGGATTCAAGGAGGTCCTTCTTCAACCCAAGTCACCATGGAAGACATGATAACAAAAATTGCCTCTTAGAACACTCAAGTGCTGAACTCCCCAATAAATCCTTTGCTAATGCTTTAGCCGGAAGAAAGAGCCCTCACAGCTACTGGAAGAAGAAGAAGAAGAAGAAGAAGAAGAAAGAAGAAGAAAAAAGTGCTTTGTGGGGCTGGGTTTGGGCAGCAAACAACAGGAGGAAGCATGAACACCCTCTCACCCAACTGTCTTTGGGCCTTTTCACACGACCCCTAAGATCCGCTGGTCCCTTAAATTCGGACCAGAGATCTTGGGGGTTCGTTTCTGTTCCTGCGTCCCCACCCCTCAGCACTTCCTGCTCCTGTTGGCGTGAGGGGAGGGAGGGAAAAAAAGGACAAAAGAAGCCTTTACTAACCTGCCGGTGCCGGTCAAAGTTGCCACGAGCCCCGTTACTTCCTGGTTCCTTCTCAAGGGGCTCTTAAAGGGGCGGGAGGCAAAAAAACAACAGACAAGCGAGGCGAGCCCGGCACTCTTATCCGCATCAAATATTTTTCACCTCCAGAGAGAAGGTACATGAAAAATGCACTGGGTCGCGCTAAAGTGGGCGGGGTCGCACTTAATTGTCTGCAAACTCCGGAGCTGGTGGGGAAACATTTCTAAGCTCCGGAGCTGGGAGCCATTTGCAGCGCAGCTTAGGGATCGTGTATAAATGCCCTTTGCTCTCTTTAAGGAAGGAATCTGGTTTACCAGGCTATGACATCTCATTGCTGCCACCACTCATATTTTCTTACTTTTCCCTTTCCATTATCCTGTCTGTCAAGGCCTGGGTGTAAAGAGAAGGGAGAAATGAAGGGAGGAGTGTTGCCATATGGCTTCTGACACAATTAAAGGGGACACCAGACTGATGGTTAGCTTGAAGAGAAAACAATTGGTGTCCATGGCAACAGTCATAGATAACTCTGTTCTTCTGCTTCCTTTCTCTTGGGTGGGTAGCAACCCAGCAGCACCACTTCTGTCTTGTATCTGTTCTGGTGTTGGGACAGTGGCACGTTTATCATCCCAAACATTCAACCACCTGAGGCAATTGTCTTGCCCATCCTAATGGCAGGGTTGGCCCTAGCTGTAACTCAGTGGTAGAAGACACTCATTGAACAAAACAGTTTCTGTGTTCAGCCCTCAACATCTCCAGGTATGGCTATGAAACAAGCATATCTGAGTGCGTAGGCAGCCAATGCCAGTCAGATATTATGATGCTTTCTCAGTTGTACTAATGGATTGGCTCAGTAAAATGCAGAGTTTTATGTTCCAAAATATTGGTTGTGTTTAGGTGGCTTTTAGTGTTGCATCTGAAGGTTTTTGTTCACATGTAGGTTGCACATGTTAGCAAGACCCCGGGAAAGAATAAGACTAGAGTCTACTCTCAGCACATTCACTGTGCTGGCATTGATAATGTGCTTGTGTGCTAAATGGAAGCCTTTTCCAAAATGGGGCATGTTACTCAATCAGAGCCACCAACATTTTGCCAAACTTGGGACCATGGTTTCAAACTGCAGGAAAAGAGATTCAATTTGAACATTAGGAAGAACTTCATGAGAGTTAGAGCTGTTCGGCAGTGGAATATGCTGCCACAAAGGCTGGTGGAGTCTCCTTCTTTGGGGGTTTTTAAGCAAAGACTGGACGGCCATCTGTCGGAAATATTGTGATGGGGTTCCTGCATGGTAGAGGGTTGGCCCTTGAGGTCACTTCCAACTCTACGATTCTATGATTCTATGATGTTTTAACCGGCATAGAAACCATTCCTGTAGGAAAGCTGCCTGAGCAACATGGGTAGTACAGTGGTACTTTAACCTTACAGAGATGCATATCTGGAAAAATGTCTGTGGGGTTTTACAGTGGTGTATCCCAATCCAGGTATTACTTCACTCACTTCAACATGTGAGTTTGATGAGTACACACTAGACATGGGCACAACTTGGCGAAATTCTCATTTCCGTTTCCGTTACTCGTTTCCTTTACGCAACGGAAACGGTAACGACAATTACTCCCCCAGAACTCGAACTCGAACCGACAAAAGAAAAATTGGGTCTGATTTGTCGTTGTCATTCCTGGCATCGCAGCGATCGCGCAATGCCAAGCGGCACAGAAAAAAAGTTTTAGAAATTAAAAAAAACCCGATTCCCGGCCAAAAAAGCAGGTGAAAATATGCCTGCCTAAGGGCACCTACCAGAGGGGTGGTTTCTGGGGGGGGGGGTTCCCCACTCCAGCGTTCCCCACCCTCCTGTCCTGGGCTGCTGGTACCGGACTGGGAGGGGGCATCCTCGGCGTCTCCATTTGCCATGCGGTGCGGGGGGATCCAAAATGTCGACCGCAATATTTTTTTTGAAATCGTGGTCCAAAAACCCACCAAAGCACCACATGCGAAAATTAGCTATTTTAAATGCTTGAATTTTTACAGTAGCAGCAGTGGGTTTTTCTTGCAACAAAACATCTCCATTTATTTTATTTTATTTTATTTTATTTTTATTTTTTTACACCTGCGCACGCGCAATGATGGGCTGGCCATGGGATGGGACCATGCAAATTTTTGGAGCCATTCCACCAATCGCATGGCCAGGTTTTGCTGAGACTTCTGGATGTGCCAGAGAGGGCATAAAAAGCCCACCAACCCTAATCCTAATCCTAATCCTAATCCTAATCCTAACCCTAACCCATACGCCAGTACACTGTGTTCTTAGTTGGCCAGAGGCACCCAGAGGTACAGCCCACTAACCCACCCTAACCTTAACCGTTACCCTAAGCCTAGCCCTTACCCCCTAACCCATGCTCTGGGAAGTCAAGTCATGCTAAATCGCAGTGGTAACGACAAACGACACGATGAAATGACAAATTTTTGAAAAATTTCACGAAAAATGAAAATGACCCGAAACGGACCCGTTCCGAAAAACGACAACTCGGAAAAAAAATTTCTGGTCGTGCCCATCTCTAGTAGACACAAACATAGTACTCTTGACATGCAGTTACTTTTTCCACATGTAGGGTGATGTGCCACATAGAGTAGTCTAGGATAGTGTACACACAAGTAAGAACATTTCTACAGACACACCGTTCAGTATATGGAGAAAACAACAATGGAGATGGCAAGGGATGAACATTCCCCTGCTCTTAGGTTGGTGAGTTACTCCTGGATAGACCTAACAGAGCCTCATGGTGCAGTGGTTAAATGCCTGTGTTGCAGATAAAACTGTGCTCATAACCTGGGGTTCAATCCCAGGTAGCAGACTCATGGCTGACTCAGCCTTCCATTCTTCCGAGTTTGGTAAAATGAGTACCCAGCTTGCTGGGGGGAGGGCAATGTGTAGCCTGCATACGGTAATTATTGAACTGTAAACCGCCCAGAAGCTACTTGAAGTGAACATAAGAACACAAGAAGAGCCATGTTGGATCAGGCCAAAGGCCCATCTAGTCCAGCTTCCTGTATCTCACAGTGGCCCCACCAGATGCCTCTGGGAGCGCATGAGACTAGATATCTGTTTCCTGATACCACTCCCCTGCATCTGGCCCTTGAAGTACTGTACCCTGGTTTTAAGACTGGAGATTAACCTACATCTCCATCATGGTTTGTAACCTGTGGTGGACTTTTCCTCCAGGAATCTGTCCAATCCCCTTTTGAAGGCATCCAGGCCAGATGCCAACACCACATCCTGTGGCAGGGAGTTCCACAGACTAACAACATGCTGTGTGAAAAAATATTGTCTTTTGTCTGTTCTTACTCTCCCAGCCCTCAATTTGAGTGTATGTCCCCTAGTTCTTGTATTTTGTGAAAGGGAGAAGAACTTCCTTCTATCCACTTGACTCATGCCCTGCATTATTTTGTACGTCTCAATCATATTCCCCCTCAGGTGCCTTTTTTTCAGACTAAAGAGCCCCAAATGTTTTAGCCTTTCTTCATAAGAGAGGTGCCCCAAGTGGTATGGGGCGGTAGAAGCAGACCACTTAGCTAATATCCCCCTGCTTTTGAACTTTTCCTTTATGAGAATCTTATGTCTTTTTTGACTTACAAAGGAGCAAGTCAGCGATTACAGGTAATGCTGCACTTTTCCCCACCACTATTCACTGTTGCCAGTCACTACTACACAAAACATGCTTGTTCCCAGTGCAAACAGGAGACAAGACAGACCACATCTGCTACTCATTCATTTTTGTCTCCACTCCTAACCCTTTCTAGCTAGACATCAGATGTATTGTGTACCTAAGGGAAGCAAATATGCAGCAGAAGCAGAAAAAGAGTAAGCTATACAAACATAGGGCTTTGCTATCAGGGGCTGGAGATGTCAATGGCTTGTCTGTGGAGCCAGAGACTAGGAGTTCAATTCCCCAATGTGCCAGCCAGTGTAGCCAGAAGAAGGGAATGGTAAACTTCTGAGTATTCACAACCTGAAAAGGGTCCCCATAAATCAGAATGGACTAGGTGGCACATTATTATTCAGTATCATGGAGCTTAAGAGTTGCCTACATGAGCTTGGTGTTGTGACCTGGCAGATCTGAGGGTACTGGGTGGCAGCTCACAGAACTTAATATTGATAACCACGGGTATGAAAATACAATATTCTTCCATCTATAGGATGCCCCCATGTATAAGATGCCCCACAGTTTCCATCCCAAAATTATAGTTTTGCAGCTGCATGGTTCACGCCTCAGCTTACTTCCATGTATAAGATGACCCTCAAGTTTTTAGTCTAACAATTTTAGATAAAAATATAGCCTTAAAACATGGAAAATACTGTAAGTAGTTTTGTGCCTTGCTTGTTCAAATATACATAAGGAGCCAGAATAATTGCAAACTCTTTAACAATTAAATGTATCTTGAGTTCTCTCCTTAAGACTAGTTAGTAAATTTGGAGAAATTATTCTTCACAAGAGCCACTCATGCTCAATCACTATGTTGCTAATCTGTGCCAAGTACTGCATGATTTTACTGAATTCACATTTATATCTAATACATCTTCAGCCAGTCACTGAAATACTGTACTGAAGATACAGTGGGTTAATTTTAAAAACAGTTTCCTCTTTCTCAGGAGACAGGGGTTCAAATATGGCAGAGGTTGAAAATGAAATGAATTTGGTAGGCCTTGTCCCACATGATAGTTAGGCCTGCATTTCGGAAGGAATGCACAATTCATCAACATTGACAGTCCTTCCTCAAGAGAGGTCTGCAAATGGAATTGCAGGGTCCTGGGGGTTAAGATAAAGGGTCAGGCAAGCAGCTGTGTGCTGAAACAGGTCCAGCCTGATGGCATTATATTCAATCCTGCTTAGGGCAATCAATGCTAGGGGCGTGAATTACATAGAAACACTTGGTGAGGTAAAAGTACTCAGTAACGCCTCAGTAGGCTTCTGACACAAAGGGCCCCATCTATGTTTTGGACAAAATGCGTATACAGCTAAACAAAATCTCTGAGCAGATTTTGCTAACAAGCCATGTACTTGTAGAGAGACTGAGCAATAATATGGGGAGCTGCTCCGAAAACAAGAGATTGCCTTCACATTCTGAGGTCACTGCAGTTTTGTGGGACATCACTAAACTGTTCTCACACAAAAGTGTCTGGTAAAGGATAAAGAGTCAATCGATAAGTATTAGATGAAATATGTGGAGTGACATAGTCATCTCCCTGTATAAATATACTAGCCTGCTACACACTGTGCTTAGAGAGAGGGTTACTAAGAGCTGAAGACTTTTTTTAAAGGATCAGCATTGTCAATATATAGCAGGAGCAGAAAATATCCACTTCTCATCTTAAATGACAGACAGTAAGTCTGCCAAGAACCAGATCCACAGAGATCAGATTTTTATGTATTAAAAAATCTACTTAAAACTATTTCAGTAATTCAAAGGCACCTTTTCTACAAAGCACAAACCAGAGTCCAGAAGAAAAATAATAATCATAGTAGTACTGATAATTGCAAGAGAAGAGCTTCAAATGAAAGCGACTACGCTCAATCTGTTGCTGCCAGGTGACTGCCAATTAATTTTGTTAAAACATGAGGATGGTGAACAAAGTAGGAAAATACAGTAATTTCTCTCGCCATTTTGCTATTTAAGCACAGAGCTCAGTGGTTAGAACCTGCTACAGAAGTCTAGGAGCTAAACAGTTTGCCCTCAGCCTATAAATCTAAGCCAACTGCATTTTTGAAGCTTGTTCTCTTCTCTACCCCTGAAGGCCCGGGCCGGGAACCTTCAAGTATCAACGTGTTCTTTCATACTATTTGCCAGTACTTGCACCTCCTTAATGGCCTTGAGGTGCTTTGATCTCAGAGCACGCCATAGGCAGCCTTGAAATATTAATCCAATTCCCACTCTGTGTGGTGGTTCTGATGCTTCAAGCATTGTTTATACTACACCTGGCAGTTCCTCAGGACCTAATGCCCCACAGTACTATTACTATTTTTTACAAACAACCCTACTGCCTGCACCTGAGGCTTGTTTTGCAGAATTCAGAAACAATCATGAAAAGTATACAGTTCCAAAACTAAAGCCTTGAATTCCTTTGAAACATATTCTGAGGAAAAAATAATATATGGACAGTGACCACCTTTAGTTATGGAAATGCAGCCATGACTATACATTTACATGTACTTAGTGTGTATAATTTCACATATCTCTTGAAAAAATGGCTTGGTATTGGTGCACATAAAGCTTAGACTAGGCACTCTAATACTTACTCAATTACTGAAGAAACATATACATTAGAAATGTGATAGTAAGAATATATAAGAATACTAGTCAGTACTCACATGAATAGACTCACCATGTGTAGATGGGAATGAATTTCATGCACACTCCCCCTCCATTGTTGCTTTATCCATGTGAAAAGTCACCTGCCTGTGGAGGAGGTGAAGGCTGTTTTGTTTATGCAAGCAGCTTCCCTGATTTTTCTGGATTCCTGCTTGCAGCCTATGTACAAATCTACATAGTAGCAAGAAGGTCTCCTCTGCTGGCATGCTATTCCACACATGAAGAATGCAACAGCAGAGAAAAGATGGCATAAGTGATCCCCTCAAACAGTGAGTCTGTCTCTACAACTAATGGCCACATGGCCCTACCATGTGCCCTATAAGTAGAATTGCAGTTATTTATTTTTCTTAATGTTTTCCAAGATTGTAACTACATCCTAGCGCATGCATGTGTGAATAAATGCAGTACAATTAAATTGGGTGTAATCCTGAAGAAAAACACAATTTGTGTTACTGTTATGGTGTGTGTGTGTTAAATGTGTGTTAAGTCACACTGTTAATACTTTACTGCAACATTTTAATATTTACTTGCATTAGCAAATCTGGATGCAAACCTTGATCCTGAGCCTCAAGAGTGGGTTTGGGGGGGGGAGCACTGCAACAAAGAACTCTTCCCATTTGTCTGTTTCCATCCAATCCTGGTTCCCCCCCCCCCCCCCCCAATGATGTGGAGCCAACAGACGAACTAATGGATGTCAGCATGGATGTCTTCAAGGGTGAATGATATAACTGGTGGCAAAACAGGCCAGGAAGAGCGCAGGTCCCATTAAAATGTACATATCACTTTCTTCTGGATCTCTGTTTCTAGGGCCCATAAAAATGGGAAATAGAAACAGAGATCTTCTGCTGACTTGAAGTGTGCTTGTACGTAGAAGAGTTTCAAATAAATAAATAAACAAACAAACAAACACAAACCACTCTTTCAACACTGAGTCAGTGATTTTTCTTCTCCAGGGCTGTGCTGGGTGAATGGAATGGAATGAGGTTTTTTTTTCAAAGCAATGCACGGCAGATACGCCCACAAATCCCATTAGCAATAATGGGATTTGTGCGCCTATCGCTCAAGCAATGCTTTGAAAATTTACCCCTCCGTGTCCAATTTCAATCTTTCTGCCTCCAAAATATTTGAAAAGCTTACACACACTTGGAATTACATTACAGGTTGTTGTTGTTTTTTAAATGACAAGATCTGGCTTCAAATTCCCCAAAGCACCACCAGAAAGCAGGTTTAAAGAGAGCTGGAACAATAGTAACAACCTGTATTACCATTAGTTCTCTATCTTCTCTTCTGACAGCAACAGGAAGACACTCTGGTTTCATTCTCTTTTTTTCCTTACCGCCCCCCTTCAGTCCTCCTCGCAGAAATGTTTTGATTCTGTGCCACTTCCTGAATGCAGTTTTTTGTCACAAGAATGATAACAGCCCCACATCCTTCCTGCATTCAGAATGTGAAACCTCATGACAAAAGCTGCATAAGAGAAACATAGCGCAGCAGCCCCATCCATCCATTCTCATGACAGATCTTGGATTATACAGAGAGGGGGGAATGGGCACAAGATTCATCAGTTTCTGGAACGATGTATAATGAAGCCGATTTTGTGACTACCATAAGATTAAAGTGTACTTTTTTGGCTACAGGACCCGAACAATTGTGTGTATTTTACACAGTACCTGCAGGACAAACATTTTAAACACGGCCTACCATCAGTTTGCTCACAGAGCAAGTGCCTACTCTGCCTTAATTTGACATGCAGTATGTTTAATATTCAGTACAATTCAGAAAATAGCCACTTATATTTACTGACCCATCCATTTATTTAATATGTATCTCATCCTACGAAGTTTAAACATGTGAAGCCACAGTGAAAAATCAGTTATTAAAAATTGGTAAAACAATATACATTTAGGGCAATAACTGTCTCCATTGCTTGGAAATCCCCACCGACACAGCAGGCATGAGTGAACTGTGCATGAGCACTGCAGGTTATATTTGTACCTCATGTTTGTGTGCTGCAGAATTATTCAGTGGAGTGGAATAATCATAATCCCAGCCTCCAGAGCCACCGGATTTAAACAGCTGCTAGTTCTGAAACCTCTCCAAAGCTGATTGCAGAATCAGAGTCCACAATGCAGTACCTTTATTGGGTTACTTAAATACCCCAAAAAGGTTAGTTTTTTCCCCCTCAAAGTCCCCATGACTCTACATTTAGGCCAAGAGTTGAAGAACTTGAATTTTGAGGGACAGGAAAGTCCAGAAAAACCATTCCAGCCCCAAAGAGCTGGAGGGGTAAAGCAGCCAACAATCCTGTAGTGTAGCTGCACAGATCCTCTTTTCCTTCTTGAGGACTCCAGTATCTAAAGATCTGTGCAAAATCAAATTCCCAAGACCCAAAGGCCAGAGCCCCCCCCCCAAAAAAAACCCCAGAGAGGCCAAGCATTTTCTCTCCTATGGCTAGACAAAATTGTAGCTATAGTTGGGGTGAGTTTAAAAACGCATCTAAAGAGCACAGGAAACAGCTATACTTTTACTTGAAGCCTCCTCTGTCTGTTCTCAGCAGGAATGAAATTGGCTAGGAAGCTGCAAACGTGTAGAATCGTAAAAGAGTTATTTTTAGGAAAACATTGTAGGAACATCTAAGGTAGGACACCTTTACTAGATGCACATTTGTGGCCAAGATAAATTTGGAACCACTGTAGCATACTCAAGACAGGATTAAACAATAGGCTACGCATGTGGTAAAACAGCACTCCTGCTGCTACGTAATTCTCTGAGAGTGCCTCCAGGTAAAGAATGGAACATGCCTACCGTGCGCCAGCTTCCTTTAGAGCTCTTTTCAGTTCAAAATATGGTGGCTAATTTGTTGTCCCGCGAGAGGCACAGTAGCCAAGTTCTCAACGGTGGGGGCGTTTAAAATACACGAGATGAAATGGCCGTTCTGCATTCTATCACATAATTTAATTAGCAACATACTGGAAGGCAATCACTTCACACACTAGTTTGGTGTACATATAACATCAGCTGTTTGGTAAACACATTATGAAAAACAGGTGCCAGGTGTGATCTAGGGATGGGTGAGGGAATTTGCTCTTCTCTTGCCTTGTTGGCATTAATCAAGGTTTTCAGGTTATAGAGAGATTGGGGTTAAACATTATCCTCGGTCAGGTCCTTCCTTTAACACCTTTATTAAAACCTGAATGGTGACACACAAAAGGCCCTTTGGAGACCACGTTTAGCTGAATGTGCTCACAAGCTTGTCTTTGCATTCAAAGTGTGAAGTTCTGACTGACTTCTAGGTGACGAGGGAAGGTATACAGGGAGCTGCGTTTACTGTACTTGTCTAATGCCCACCAATCCCAAGCTTAGATCATCATGTATTCAAGTGGACTATTTACAAATCATTGCATTCAACCTCATTGCCAAAACAGGAAATGGTGCTAAGATGAAAAACATCGGAAGTTCCTTTTGTGGCACAAAACTCATAATCACCCAGTCAGCATTCATTTCTAGGGCTCTGTTGTTTTATTTCCAGGCAGCTCAGCAAGGATGAAGCATTTCTACAACTGAGCTGCACATTTAACCAGAATCTTTGTTTTATATGCATCAATTGATTCCTGATAAACTGAGGATTATTCCGCTGATTGGCTAATCAACTTGAAAATCTTATTTCTAAAAAACCCAATTAGTTCAAACACTGACTGATTATATGTTTTGCCTCATATCTCAAGTATATTTATAAGAAAATAAAACTTAGGTTCTGAGCCATTTAATGGACTTTTTGAGCAACAGATGGCATGTCTAAAATACAAGCAAAACACACTCAGACAGATGTTATGGCAACACCACTAATACAAATATATCCTATGAGCACACTACATATTTTGGGTAAAAGACTGGCAATTTCGTATTAGCTTTATTCTCATCACTGGGAAACCCTCCCTTTAATCCAGTGGTTCTCAAGCTTCCTAGTGCCATGACTCTTTAACACAGTTCCTCAGGTTGTGGTGATCCCCAACCATAAAATCACAGTAGGACCCCCATATCCGCTGATTCACCGTCTGCGAATTCAGTTATCCATGGATGGCAATCGGTAGTACAACAGCCCGACCTGGTGGCGGACCCACAAAATTGGGGGCAGAGGAGGAGGCCGCGTGGCTCTGGAGCTCCTGCCCACCCACCCCACCCCCTATAAAATTGGCAGCAGCAGCAGCAGGGAGGCTGCATGGCTCTGAAGTTGCCTCTTGCTGGCCCGCTCACCCAGTTGGCCTGTTCACCCACCTGCCCACTCACTCATGATCCTTGGCAACAGGGAGGAGGCTGCCACTCCAGAGCAGGACTCCAAAGCAGAGCCCTGGAAAGGCAAGGCTTACCTTGCCTGGCTGGGCCATGCTGCTGGTCAGGGAAAGAGCAAGGTTGTGGGTGGTGGCATGGAGAAGGGGGAGAGAACAGGCAGCCTCATTGTTGTCTAGTCTCGGCTCCTCCTCGGCTGTTGCTTCAGTGGTCAACCCAGTGGTGGCGGCGGATGGATGAGGGCTGCCACCAAAGCAAACCCGTCCTCCACGGATAGCCCAAAGTGGGAGGAGAAAGAGGGGTCGGTGGGTGAAGGGACTGCCCCGGCCAGCCAGGCAAGCAGCCACTCAAGTCAGCCAGGCGGCCCCTGCCACAGCCGGAGGGCTCTGGAGCCAAGAAATGGGAGGGTTCCCTTCTTCCCCATCTCCCTGGCACAGCTTGGGCCCTCCCTTCTCTGCTCTGAAATGAAACACCTCCCTGGGAAGGAGCCCGTTCCCACACTCAGCATGAGGAAGCTGTGAAGGCTGGCACCAGGGTAGGCGCTCATGCCCTCGTCCCTTCCGAGACTGGAGTGTGGCTTCAGGGAACAAGCTGAGCCTCCGTGCCATGGGCATTCGCTCCTGGGCCTTCTTAATTTCTGCCCCAGGCTGTGCGTCTCAGGCGGGCACCCCTCGCCACCACTGCTGCCTCCTCCTCCTCTTCCCTTGCTCCAGACGCCACTCACCGGGGCACAGAAAGCCAAGGGTTCCAAAATTATGTGGGCAGGCTTTGGCATGTGACTGGGGCTTCCCTCCTTCCCGGGCAGGACCGGGGTGGCGGTCTCTGCTATGGAAAACAAACACCTAGTGCAAAGGCGCACAACTGTGTTGGAAGTTGGGCGGGACATGAGAGGGGTGCCTAGCCTTTTTCTTCCCCAGCTCACGGCAACCCCTGGGAAAAGGATGCTTGAGCCCCAAAGGGGTCACGACCCTCAGGTTGAGAACTGTTGCTTCAATCAGAATAGCATCATTACAAACTTGATTTCAAGAAAGAACCATTGCACTGTGATTCCCTCAAAATTCTAGTCCTGGGAGATTCAGTCTCTCTCTTTGCAGTTAATGCCCCTTAAATTCTCAGACACATTTGTTAGAGCTGAAGGTTTCTTCCATCTGTTTTAATTTGTGCAAAAAGGCATTTGATTTGATAGTCTTAACAGAGGTAATGGGCTACTCACTACTATAATGGGCTGTCCATGCTAGTTTTGTGAATTTCAAGTGAAATTCATTGCATGAATACTTTCTAGGAAAAAAAATTCATGATATGAAAATGCTGTTCATCTCTATGGCCCAAATCTTGTTGCATATGTCTGACAAAACAGCGGAATGAGGTGACAAGCAGTGGCAGTTTGCTGTTAAAGAGTTTTGTTTCAATTTAGGGGTATACAGAACTCTATTTCATTGTGCATGAGTACATGCAACTGAAAATCAAAGTAGGGAACTCTTTCGGTATCAATCTTTCAATTCCACTGAAACCACTCCTGTTGCACCACTGGTGCTATTCAGTAGGTTACTGGCCAATACAAAATATTATTAGGTATACTTTCTAATTGTAAATTTCCCAGTTCATGTTGCTAATGTCCCATGTGTGATGTTATAGAGTTCCATTTGCACAATGGAACTTCCACTTCCTGTGAGTCCCCTTCAAAATCAGTTCCAGCTCTTCAGACTAGTTTTGGGAGGCATAGAAGGAGATCAAATGCATTCCAACAGATGACTTCATTTTTCTGGCCAACCACATGTGGTGGCCAGGAAAGCCAATGTGATCCTTGGTTGCATCAACAGAACCATAGTGTCTAGATCAAGGGAAGTGATAGTACCACTCTATTCTGCTCTGGTCAGACCCCACCTGGAGTACTGTGTCCAGTTCTGTGTGCCTCAGTTTAAAAAGGATGTTGACAATCTCGAGCGGGTGCAGAGGAGGGCGACTAGGATGGTTGAGGGTCTGGAGGAAATGTCTTATGAGGAACGGCTTAGGGAACTGGGAATGTTTAGCCTCTCTAAAAGAAGACCGAGGGGGGATATGCTAGCTATGTTTAAATATTTGAAAGGATGTCATATTGAAGAGGGAACAGGTTTGTTTTCCACGGCTTCAGAGATTAGGACTCGGGCCAATGATTTCAAACTACAGGAAAAGAGATTCCATTTGAACATTAGGAAGAACTTCATGACAATTAGAGCAGTTCGGCAGTGGAATATGCTGCCACAGAGGGTGGTGGAGTCTCCTCCTTTGGAGGTTTTTAAGCAGAGGCTGGATGGCCATCTGTCGGAAATATTGTGATGGGGTTCCTGCATGGCAGGGGGTTTGACTAGATGGCCCTTGAGGTCTCTTCCAACTCTATGATTCTATGATTCTATAGGTATGGTGAGGGTATTCTTCTAATATAGCTGTGAAGTGATAGGAGTAGGAAGGAAAAACCTATACAGTGATACCTTGTATAAAGGAATTAATTCGTTCCAAATGAAATTATGTTAAGCAAATTTTCCTTTATACAAATTCCCATAGGAATGCATTGAAAATGGAATGATCCCCATCGGCGATTATGTTAAGCAAATTTCCCCTATCTCCAGAATTTTTTATGTTGTACAAATTTTATTTTATACAAGCCGTTTGTTATACAAGGGTCCACTGTACCTTACTGTATTATAATGAAAAAGGCCTTCAGTGCTGAAAATTGCTTATGCCATAGCAGTAGTTCCACAATTAATGAACACACTTTATTTTGTGATTATTTTTGGGAGGTAAACATAGACTTTGCCTGGTCCATTGCGAAGGCTAGCCAGAATCAGATCACTGTAACTAATAGGATTTCGAATTCTAATCAAGTATGCCATCTGTAACATCGAGTTTAGACCTTTGTTTTCTAAAGTCAGAACTGTTGTCATGCTAGGACCCCCTAAGGTGTAATGCTCTCTGGCTGAAGATTATTTATCAGTGCCCAGAGTTCTTCTACTTATATCCAAGAGTGTATGTCTATTGGTGCACATTTAGCTCTGACTCTTAACTTGCAACATTTATAACTGAATATTATGCTGATGGACTGGGTTCCAGCCAGGATAGTTTCATGACTGATTTGTATTATGGTTACATTTTATATTTTCAAAAAATCTGGACCATTGCTCAAAAAAAGTTCTATAGGTGGTTTAAAAGCATACTGATAAGTGCAGTACTATAAGATATGTGGCGTGGTGTAGTGGGTAGAGTGATGGACTGGAAGACTGGAAAACAGGGCTCCGTGGCTCAACCATGGAGCCTGACTTGAGGAATGGAACTGTTAAAACTATTCCTTAAATATCTCACACACCTCAAAAGCCCTGTGAGAATCACGATAGGTTGGTTCCAACATGACAATATGTAACAACAACAACAACAACAACAACAACAGCAGCAGCAGCAGCATTTAGTGTATTTAAAAAATTCTGGAAACATTATGGTATAATATAATGTAATAAATGAACCATTACAGAACATGTTATATAGGTAATGTTCCTCTTGTAGGATGTATGACAGATATTAATACAGTGGTACCTTGTATAAAGGAATTAATTTGTTCCAAATGAAATCATGTTAAGCAAATTTTCCTTTATACAAATTCCCATAGAAATGCATTGAAAATGGAGTAATCCCATTTTATGTTGTATGGATTCTCCCCATAGGCGATTATGTTAAGCAAATTTCCCCTATCTCTGGAATTTTTTATGTTGTACAGATTTTATGTTATACAAACTGTTTGTTATACAAGGCTCCACTGTATTCATATATTCCATCTGAATGTTTCTCAGATTGTTTGGTTTTACACACACACACACACACACAGAGAGAGAGAGAGAGAGAGAGAGAGAGAGAGAGAGAGAGAGAGAGAGAGAGAGAGAGAGAGAGAGAGAGAGAGAGACCCCAAGGAAAGAAGGAAGAGGCATTCCTGAAATAGATTCACAGTCATATTTGCCCTGCTGCATCTAGAAAAACCCAGCATTGCCGCTTATTGCCAGGGAACAGAACTCCTGAAAGATTAAGCTTGTTGTAGCATCCCTTCCCATCCCTCGTAAGTGATCGTCCTGGGAGGCTAGAAAGGAAACAAGAGTGTGTGCTGACAGCTTAGCTCAGCTTGAACTCTCATTTTTCACATGGAGCTAATTAAAAACTGAAATTAGTTAAATATGGAAATGACACTTGCAAGCACTTTAGCACAGTATTGGTAAAATCCCTCCAGAGTGCTGCAGCATTACCTGCTGCTTCGAAACTCCCCAACTGAATTTCACAGTTAAAAAGCTGAGCAAAGGGAAAGTTATTAACTGAGATTTCCAATTCAAAATGTGACTGTAAAAAAATTCCAAATTAAATTTCATGGTTGCCCTTGGAGTAAGCCGAGGACGTTCTGTGCAGTCCAATGATATGGTGCGCAAATAATGTCCCTATGTGCATGCTCTGATTATTTTTCCTTCAGGCAACAGTGCTGGTTCTGCCAAGGTTCCGCAACACGGAATGCATACGCTGCTCTGGAAACGATGAAAACATAAAGTCTCCTTGGTGTAAAACTTGCCTATGAAAAAGATTTCCCCATGCCCCCCTTGCCCTTTAACAGTAAATGTGTCTGAAACTTAGAGCACAACAGTTGAAATATATTCTCTGTGTCATAATTTTAATACTGATTTGTGATGATCCATCACAATAGGAGAAGGCCTGGCAGAGCCGTAAATTATGTTGTAGGTACTAGCATCGCAGGACAGGCAAGGTAACTGTTGGAACACATCTCTCTCACCCTGATCCAGAGAAGGTGATTCGGGCACAAATGCAGCTTCTGGCATGAGCTTTGGGAACTAGAGATGGGCACGAAATGAACAATTTTTTGTTTCCATTTTTGTTTTTTTCGTTTCGTTACGTAACGAAACGACAAACGAATTTTGTCCCCCAAAATGAAACGAAATGAACAGAAACACCGGAGATTTTGTCGTGCGTTTCGTTTCCGTTACTGCAATACAGTAAACTGCTTTAAATGCTAAAAAAATAAAAAATTGAAATAAATGGTAATGAAATGGTAACAAAACAAACGAAAACAAAAATGATTTTTTTTTGCAAAAATTCACAAAAAACGGAAACGAACCAAAACGGACCCTCCAAACGACAAACGAAACTCCATTTTTTTCTATTCGTGCCCATCTCTATTGGGAACAGTAACACATCAGAAGAGAGAATTTTACTATCTGCGCCTAGTTTTGATGGGATCCCCATCCCCACCCAAATGCAGATGGGAATTTGCATTCTAGCCTGCATCAAACGTGAAAGGAACTGCAAAAGGAACAGATGTCTTCTGCATATGAAAGCATCTCCAGTTGGTGCTTGATATGCATGTAGAGGCCTCTTTCAGCACATGGATCTCTTTTTCTGGATTATGGAGCTTGTATTTATATCAAGGATCTGATATACACAAGAGGGACGGTGATTCACACTTGCTTTTCGAACAAAGATGCATTCATAATAATTTCATCCAGGACTATGTGGTTGGCTTTGCTTTCCAGGGGATTTGCTCAAGGTCAAACTGTTATACCTACAGTGGCACCTCTACTTACGAGCGTCTCTACTTACAAGCAATTCGACTTAAGAGCAGGGAACCATTGGCATTTTAACTGTTGCCTTACAAATTTTAGATGCGGTCTACTCTACTTACAATTTGTTTTTTGATTTATCTATTTATTTATTTTGATTTTTTTTAGATATGGCTGCTCTACCTACGAGTTGTTTGACTTATGAGCATGCATTCGGAACGGATTAAACTCGTAAGCAGAGGTACCACTGTGTATGCCATCTCAACACACCTGCCTGTACAGCAGAACATCAAGGATGTAGACCAAGACTTTCTGGACACCCAGCTCCTTCCAAAGTCAATGAGGTGTTGTTATTTTAATATTTTTTTCCTGCATCCCTTCCGTTTATCCACAAAGCAATCCCCTCCACTAATCCCCAGAGACAGCTTGGGCTACAGATCCCTTTGTAGCATGACTGGCAAGCGGAAAGCCACTAACAATGAAAACCACATTGACTTCACATATCGGTTGGCACAGAATGCCGAACAATAGCCGAGGTGCCAGAATTACTACACTGACACTGATCTGCATAATCTGTGCACCACACCAGGTTTTCCTAGCCCAGTGCCTTGAAATCACTCAGCTGCAGGCAGGGCTGCTGCAGCTGCGGCACCAGACTCTCCTATTATGCTTCCTATTCATTTTGAATGGGAAATTTCAAATCCATGCAAATGAATTTGCCCAAGGCTTTGGATCAGGAAAAACCTGGATACCATCTATGCCACCTCTAACACCTCCTCACGTTGTAGCATTAAAAGCAGGTGTGTGTGTGGGGGGGAGCACTTTATTTGTCAGGATGAATGATCCGGGAGCTGTGGGGGGAGGGGTAGGCCTCCTACATAAGAACAGCTTTTTGAAACAGCAAAAAAAGGGAGAATTAAATGGCACCAAGACCAGATCTAACAAGAGCCTTGGTGAGGCAGGAGCATTCCCTGTTTACTGAGAGAAGGTTTACATTGGCAAATTTGCTGGTCCTTGGATTGTATGAACTGCTGGAAAGATAAACAAGAGCTGGCATAGGAGAAAGCCATTATTTAACAAAATAGACCACTGCATTTTGCAAACACAGTGCTCAATGCATTTACACACTGTTCTTGTTTATTTTAAGATACAACAATATATGATCCACCACATTGCTTTCATACCCAGCCTCTAGGAGAGCATCAGTGCATTCTATGGCATTTGCCCCATCAGCACATCACCAGTTTTATTCATGTGTCCATCACCACCACCTGCCTAATAAAGATGTCAAACACTTTCAGTCTCTATGGAATTTAGCCTAAACAGTCTTTGACATAAAAAAGCAACATAAGATGCACACCTACATAAGCACTAATGGTCATGTTTTCCTGTAGACTCAGTGGGCTAACCTATTAAAGAATGTGGGATTGCTTATGCCATAAGTTTTTAAGTAGCACCTGTCATTTGCAGGAACCTGTCTCATTGTACTGCTTTTCCCAGAGATTCTGCATTGCATGCCAACACGTGTGACCTGTCAGCTTTCCCCATCCACGATACCATCTAATGCGGACACTATCTGTCAGGTTGTATACCCTTGAAATCCTTCCAGGGTGTGCATGATTGACAGCTACCAACAAAAACACTGCTGGGCGCTGCAGCTGGCAAGCTACCAAACTAACTGGTGCAGTGGTAAACTCCTCTAAGAGACAAAGCAAGGAGTGTCAGCCATGGCCTTTTGAAAAGCTATGTGTCTGGGTGGAGATAGGTCTCAACCCACTGACCTCTCAGGCAGAGAATCCAAGAGCAAAATTCTGCCTTACATCCATATATGCAAACTTTGCCCCACAGGAGAAATAGTAAATACCGTGTTTCCCCGAAAATAAGACACTGTCTTATATTTATTTTTTCTCAAGAAGACACACTAGGGCTTATTTTCAGGGGATGTCTTACTTTTATTAAGTATAATATGCTTGAATGTTAGCCCTGCACACAACCAAACCCACGCCCATCACTAGGTCTTATTATCAGGGTAGGGCTTATATTTAACAAATGCATAGAAATCCTGCTAGGGCTTATTTTTTGGGGAAGTCTTATTTTCGGGGAAACAGGGTAGCACAGTCATTTATACAGTAAATAAAATTCCTTGCAGGACTGAGGGATTTTAAAGGTATGGGACTAAGGCTAAACTATTTTTCTGGCATGGCACTTGTTCTGATTCAAGTTGTTGATTTTGACCATCTCTTCTATAGTGTATTTAACCACCCATGTCCTCTCTGTACACAGCTGAATGCTGATCCCACTGAAACCCCAGCAAGGATGACTTTCATTTTGATCTCTCTCTTGAATTTTCCTGTAGAAATTGGAATAGATTCAACTATGGAATACAGTAATATGAGTGCATCCAAGGAGCCAACAAGGCTCTGGACCAGGAAAGCCTGGTGTGGTGCACAGGTGATACTGATCAGTGCCAGAAGGGAAGATGGGGTGAAGGCAATGCCACATATCCAGCTGCTTCTCTTATTTTAGAAATCACATGAGTGTGATGGTTACTGATCAAAGTAAATCTAAGAAAAGTCAGCTTTTGTACTGACAACACTCTTTATGGGTTCAGAGAACAGCAAGACAACTTCAAATCTATGTCAATGGACTCCAAGCTCCCTAACAGGTACTGTGGAAGATTTGAAGTTACCTGACCCACATGCTCTTGATGGTGCATGTTACTGGACAAAAGGTATTTATGCTTATGAATTGTATTGCGATATTGCTGACATGAACAAAGAAAGAAAGGCCCTTTTGCTACCTTGGGTGGAGTTCATGTTTGTGTATGAATTCTCATTGTGAAGAAACAGAGACTGGGGATCATGAAACATAGAAACCATTTGCTAGAATCCTTGTCTTTGTGAGTGCCCAGGTAGCTGTCTGAAAAGGCAGAGGTCAATAGCATCCATGAACACAAGGACAGTTAACACATTCAACTGACCTCCTGTTAATGAATACAGTGGTACCTTGTATAAAGTAATTAATTCATTCCAAATGAAATTATGTTAAGCAAATTTTCCTTTATACAAATTCCCATAGGAATGCATTGAAAACAGAATAATCCCATTTTTATGTTGTACAGATTCTCCTCATAGGCAATTATGTTAAGCAAATTTTCCCTATCTCTGGAATTTTTTATGTTGTACAGATTTTATGTTATACAAAGGGTCTACTGTACTTCAAAGAAGAGCTGAAAAGGAGGTGATACCTCCATGCTCTTGAATGCAACATGAAAAGGGATTTAGCAATTTGACTTTTACTCTTAACTTGAAAACCCAGTCCACTTTCTTCCCAGGAGTCATGCAAATTAAATACAGTCAGCCCCGCCATTTCGCGGTTCAGGTACTGCGGTCCAACTACATCGCGTGATGGCAGTACCTGCACCTTGGAGCCACGCGGGGGCTGGCAGGGGGCCATAGGGTCACTCCGCGCCACCCCCACACTCCTCCAAGAAGCCTCAGAGCCGCGGGAGGGCAGCAGGGGTGATCAGGTCGCTCCACACCGCCCCCTGCACTCCTCCGAGAAGTCTCGGACAGGTGTACGATTGCCCCCCGCCCCGCCCCACCCACTTCCGCAGATCGCAGATTTTCATGCATTGCAGGTGGGGTGGGTCCCTAACCCCAGTGATCGGCGGGGGGTGACTGTATGTGGGAAAGAAAGGAAAGGATGAAAATGGATTGGAATATTGACGATAACAGGTATGGAATAGCTCATTTAATGTATAGAAGGGATTAGGAAACCTGATTAGAAGGTTTAGTCTTACTTAGAAGGAGACTTTGTCATGTTGCTGTACTACAGAGCCATTCCAGGAAGAAAGCACTCTGTGCATCCCCAGAACTATATTCTGCTAAGGAGGTAGTCGAGTTGGGCTACTCATATTCATAGACATAAAATATTATTTCTAAAAATATTATTTCTAAAATATTATTTCTTCTTCCCCCTTCTTCACTTTATCAAATTAATTTCAACTTATGGTGACCCTTTCTAGGGTTTTCCAGATGGAGAATACACAGAAGTGGTGTCCTTCTCTCAGTGGTAGCTTGGGACGGTACAGCTGACCCAAGATCACACAGGCTGGATCTTCTCCCTGGAGACACAGTGGAGAATTGAATTCCCAACTTCTGGCACTGTCGCCAGATTGCTAAAGCATTGAGCTACGTAGCCAGCTAAAACTTCTCTGTTTCATCATCTTAATTGAGATTATACTATATTTTCTAGTTCCTAGTTTAATTAATCTTGCCACCATTAATAGTTTTGAAATTAATTCTTTAGTTAATTGTTGTCATTCTTTAATGTTCCATTGAAGGTATTATTGAACCTCAAATGTATTCTTTATTTCTTTTTGTCTAAAGTATGTCAGTTCAGTAACCTTTTAAACAAGATTGAGGGAGGAAAGGAAGGAAGGAAGGAAGGAAGGAAGGAAGGAAAGAAATGGGTCCATGTAGTGGATTGCTTCCCTACACAGCAAACTGAAAGGATTTTCAAGTCTCTCCTGCAAGGCTGAAATTATTCCTTCCTTGTTGGTAAACAGGGTGAGTAAATCCAGCTGTTGAGCTCCACAGCTGTGAGGCACAGTGTCTGGGTGGTATCCAGGACTGCACAATAGGTGACACACAGAACACCAGCTGCATCCAGTGAAATATTTACAATTTAAATTGAAAAGCAAGCCTGAGCCTGTAGCACAGCTATTCTGGGCTTGAAAGGCCAGACATCATAGGATATACTATTTACACAGCAGGAGTACAATATATGTGCTTCATGATGGGCAGCTGAAGATCTATATGTGCACAGTATACAAATTGCCAGTCCCAAACATCTTTTCTCCATTCCTTCACTCCCTGCAAGCAAAAGCCCAGCTGCTTACGTGATGTGGCATGCACAACAAAACAAGATGGTAGTGGTGGTGTTAAGCAGCCTTTGTGAATAGAAGAAGAAACGAAACCAATATTACTCCAAAATTCACGACCAACAAATAGCTACTGGCTTGAAGAGACGGAGAGCCCAGGTATCCCAGCTGTCTTCTCCAGCCTCAGGAAAGACCAGAGACCCCTTAGTTTTTCCAGCCTTCACACAGCAATCACACCATTTCATTCTTTTGGTCACATAATTCACAAATGCAAACACAATGCTCAGAAGATAAACTTTGTACAGAATGCCACATCAACACGTTTTAAAGAAAAGAAACCGACTTTCTGATTTATGGAAACAAGTAGTTCAATTGGAAAACTCCCCTTTAGGAGAGCCTTAAAGACCTGTCTCCTCATGGAAAGTGTGGTGATCGCTGAGTGTACAATGTGTGTTGTGTGTTAATTCTATTGTCTTATCCCGGCTCTTTTTCTTGCCGGATCTGTATGATGTTGTATGAGTGTATTGTTGATTGTTATTGTTTATTATGAGGGTTGTGTTCGGGCAAATTGTTTTTCAATCTGTTGTACACACTGCCCAGAGTTCCCGAGGGAAAGACGGGCAGTTTAAATAAATAAATAAATAAATAAATAAATAAATAAATAAATAAATAAATATTTCCAAATAAATGTCTGCTGTGTGCTTGACACTCTAGGCCAGCTGACTAAATAATGGTGTTTTCTAGTAAAGTGATTTTAACCAGTATAATAAATTTTATATATTTATATTTAAATAAATAAATAAATAAAAATATCAAATAAAGAATTTGAAAATGCAACTTGACTAATGTACTGTATCATGTATGTTTGCATATAACATTACATTCATGAGGATCCCCACAGGCATAACATTACATATAATATTATTTTGAAAGAAGCCTTTTCCCTCCTAAAATTTTGCACTCTTCTTTTGTAGAAATATTACAACAACAATCTTTATTTGCAGCCACAGGCCCAACCAATAAGGTAAAAATACATACATGTAATTTTAAAAGGATAAAAGAGTAAAACCATTACAAAATTTTAAGATAGTTAAAACAGTGCCTGCAGACCATCCTTTACTTTGTCTGACAGTTGAGGAACCTTCGGGTAACACCCAGAACAATCCTAATATTATTGAGTTCGATTGATAAACCCTTCCCCATGATGCCTCCCCAGAAAAAGCCCTCCTTCCATATTTAGATGGCTGTCCAAGGGATAAAAGAAATTTGACTGTACCATATGACAAGCTTAAAGCTGTCTCATGGAATTGTAGAAATATTCATTCTAAAATCTGGCTCATCTGGATATTGTGTTGATTTCCTTCAGAGGACACTCAACACAAATGGTATACACAGTGTAAGGGAAACTGAGGATACATGGTCTCCGCAGTGAGGCATGGCTTCTTCAATGATCAGTGCAAGACTTTTACATACAAGGCCACTAGTGGTTTGTGTTGGGAAAGGTAGCTTTTTGGCAATAAGTTTTTTTGTGTGCAGAAGAATATGCATGGGGTTTAGTGACCTTTACTGGTCTGCTGCCACTGTGTGTTTCTTAGGTCTTCAATAAGTAAGATGACAGTAAGAAACACCATGTATATTGTAGCTTTTACAACATGATGGTTGGTGGGTAATGGGTAGGGAGGGGCATGAAATGAAAAAAATAGTGCTTAGTTTCATTCCATTTCATTCCCCCTGTGTTTCGTTTCATTCCATAAGTAATGATTATTTTTAAAAAATTGGTACTTACGAAATGAAATGAAATGAAATCCCCTACCATACCAGTGCTCTCACTGGTGTGGCAGGGGATTTTAAAAAGGCGATAGCCTTTGACAGCTTGCCTGGGGCCTTTTTAAAATGGCCCAATCAAGAGGCTCGCTGTTGCGAGTGGGACATTTTTTAAAAAAGCAATAGCGAAATTGTTCTGGTTATATACTGCCCCATACCACTTCAAGTAGTCTCTGGGTGGTGTATAGTTTTTAATTACAGTATGCACATTGCTCCTCCCCCCCCCCAGCAAGTTGGGTACTCATTTTTACCAACCTCAGAAGGATGGAAGGCTGAGTCAACCATGAGCCAGCTACTTGGGATTGAACCCTCGGTCGTGAGCACAGTTTTACCTGCAGTGCAGGCATTTAACCACTGCACCACGGGACTCCCTTTGGTTCACTACAGCCTTTTTAAAATGTCCTGTCACCAGCGCTCTGGCTGGGTCTGAAACCTTTTGAAACGATGAAACAACATGCCATTTGTCGTAAGGTGCTCATCCCTACTAGTGGCAGAGCTGTCAGCAGTTTTCACTTATATTTCCATTCCTCTTTTTGTACTCTTTCCTTGCTTCTGTAAAGTTGGATTTCAGTGAATTATACCAGTGATAGAAGGCCTAGCCTACAGTCTGCCAGGACAGTATCAGAACAGGATCACCTACCTCAGTGGTAAACAAACAACAAAACCAAGGCATGGAATATCTGGTTTGCACCTGAGGCTGAAATCAAAGCTAAACACTCGACAACAGTCTTCTCTTGTCATCTGTCCAAAAGATGGCAAACTTGCATTTCTCTTATTTTCAAATAACATATTTTGGCTATTAACTAGCACTGATACCATCCTAGGAGAAGAAGAACAGATTCATAAACCAAACAAATTTATGCCCATCACTTAACGCAAACATAACCAGACCAGGTTATCTTCTAGAACAGTGATGGCGAACCTTTTAGAGACCGAGTGCCCAAACTGCAATTCAAAACCCACTAATTTTTTTGCAAAGTGACAATACAGAAATTTAACCCGAATACAGGTAGGTGGCTGTGAAGGGGCAATGCCAGGTGCCCACAGAAAGGGCTTCAAGTACCACCTTTGGCACCTGTGTCATAGGTTCGCCAACACTGTTCTAGAAACTCTCCAAATGCCATGCTCCTCTACATGATTTGTACACTTCATTCATTTCTTCTTCTGGGCATATGCTGTGTATTTCTAGTCACCAAACTGAGGAGCTTCACTGCTTTATTCTATTATAATAATAATTACATGATGTTAAGTCCAGTGCTGAACTGTTAACTGCTTTCATTATAAAGAATGCTTGCCATTGCTGCAGTTCTTCTTCTTTATACTAGAAATTATAATTGCATGGTAGTTCAGTGATACTACTATGGTGAAGCAGAACAAATCAAATCAACCTTCTTCAAGGCAATTTTAAAACGGGGACAGACCAAACCAAAAAAAATACGCCTTTGAAAGTGGACTTCAGAGCAGGACCAAATTAGGCACAGGCATAGCAGACAGTGTGCTCTTCCTCTGTCCCAGAATTGAGGAAGTTTAGCCAAAGGTTTTTTGAGTTTTGACTTTTTAAAAACCAAAACTGTTTTACCTTCCTTTGAATCAACTTAAGTTGTATTAAAGGGCTGGGATGCATATGGACTTTTTCAGAACAGGCAGAGGAAGCCACTTCAAGGTATTTAATCTTGGAGCCAATGCTGTGATTGTATCTCCTCCTGTGTGTTGACCAAATTACCTCAGATTACTTAAAAGCAGGACATTAGGTTCTTGAATGGGAAGCTATTGTACCTTTGGACTTGAGAAGTTTTGATATGTAAATTTAAGGGCCCAGGTTGAGGATTCTTTACCAGCCAGGGCATCAGGAAGTCCTTTGTTCCACATAGCCATCAAAGTAGATTAAGAGCAATTAAGGAATATTCTTTATAAAACCCACTAGGAAAGTGGTTTCCTTTGTCTAATCTCTAACTTTGCAAAGCAAAGGTGTTTCCTTGCAAAGTGGGAAATTTCTCCAGCAGCCAATGTAAGTTAGGATCACAGAGCTGCTTCTTTGTGTTTAGGGAGCTGCTTGTGTGTCCTGCATCCATACTTCCTTGTATTCTGAATCTGTTTTGCTCTTTGGGGCAATATGCTTTTATTTCCCCCCCCTCCCTTTTCTTTTTGAATACACTATTTGCTATTTCTTTCAAGCTGTGTCTGAAAGGTGAATGAAAGCAGGAGGAGGTTTAGTACTCTTTCAGGCTGACCTCCTGGTCTTCCTACTGAATATGCAATAATTGATATACAGTATATAGGATTTGGGAGGAATTCCCAGAAAATCACTTTGCATGCCAAAACTGAATTTTAAGGCAGTCCCTCTCAGGGTGAGGGCACAAGACTCACTGGATAGCAGTGAGCATATTCCTCTACCTGATAGTATTTTCAAAGAAACAAGTGGCTGTAAACACCCCCAGATTTAAAATACGGTAGCTCATACAAATTGAAAAGACCCATCTTGTTTATCTTGAAAGAGAAAGGTTGGTCCTGCCTGCATATAGGAGCCTCGTGGCGCAGTGGTTAAATGCCTGTACTGCAGGTAAAACTGTGCTCACGACCTGGGTTCAATCCCTGGTAGCAGGCTCAAGGTTCACTCAGCCTTCCATCCTTCCGAGGTCGGTAAAATGAGTACCCAGCTTGCTGGGGGGGGGGGCAATGTGTAGCCTGCACACTGTAATTAAAATTGTAAACCGCCCAGAGACTACTTGTAGTGGTATGGGGCGGTATATAAGCAGAACACTTTGCTTTTTTGCTTTGCTTTTTTTCAATTTGGAAAGAGTCTGTTGGAATTTGTGTGCAGCGTATGTACACTTAAACTTCAGTTTTAAAAGACAGGAAGTTCAATTCTGGCTTTTAGATACTTTCATGCATACAGGTATGTGTCAGAAAATTGCTTTGTTTTTGGGTGAGAAGTCATTAATTTTTTTTAAAAAAAAGACAACTTCTGGGATTTTCCCTTGCTTGGCATCACTTCAAGAATGGTTCTAAGCACAAGAGGGTGTCCTGCTTATCATCTCGACTGCTGCTATGCGTGAAAGGCAACATTCAGCCTTCCCTTTGTTATATAAAGCTTGTCATCTTTTTTCCTTCTGCCAATGTGGGCATGATATGATGTAGCAACATTGGGTGGACCATTTCCTGGCATTCTGAATTTTGGACACAGAAGAACAATGTACAGCGTTTGTAAACTGGAGTTTTTTTTGAGGCATTGATATTCTCCTCAGCACACTGTAAGTGCATTAAAAAACATAAGTCCTAAAACTTCAATCTATATACAGTTTTCTTTCAGAGAAAAACTCTGCTGATTTGAAGCGAAGTGTTGCAGCCAAGAAGTCAAGTACCAAGCCTGCAGTGTTTGGCTTCACTTTTGAGTATCAGGAGATTGCCAAACAAACAAATCGCTAGACAGCTCTCCTTTTGGCTGATATGGAAGTTGTAAGGGTGCTAAATTAAAAGGCTGATCTGAACGTTTAAGCAGAGACAGCAAGCTTTCCCCGTCCTTCTTGTCCCAAGTGGAGAGCTACTATATATTTAAAGAGGAGAGCCTCCCTCTATCTATGGCAGGAATGTCCAAACGTTGGCTGTCCAGATGTTTTGGACCACAACTCCCACAGTCCTTTGTCATTGACAATACAGGCTTGGAATTCTGGGAGTTGTGGTCCAAAACATCAGGAGGGTCAAAGTTTGGACATGCCTGATCCATGGGGACAAACCCCACAATCCAAAACTCCAGAAATGCAAACTTCCCAATTTTGTGGAGTTACTCCATAGACCGAGACAGTTCTATTTTCCAAACCTAGTTCCCTACCTAAAAAAGCTACAAAGGGAGGGGACAGCACTAGTTTGCTGCTTTGGTTCGGGGGTACCATTATCCCCTTTACTGGAGGCCTGAACAGGGCCTGTGAGGAAAATATACAGGGGCAGCAAGGGAACATTTAGGTGTTCTTATTCTAAACCCTAGGTCCTGGCAATGAATCAAGACAAAACACATCATCAATGATGGCACGTGTGAACTATACAAGAGTGTACCTAATATTCACATTTCTTCTACTGCTTTTGGTCACACAATTATGGATTACCAAAGCTCAATGTCATTCCTCACAATTTAGTGGTCTACTACAATTGAACAGTAGACATGGGCACGACTTGGCAAAATTGTCGTTTCCGTTTTCGGTTATCATTTCCGTTACGTAACAGAAACGGTAACGATAATTAAGCCGTCAGAACTCGAACTCGAACTGAAAAAGAAAAATTTGGTCGGGTTTTTCGTTTCCGTTTGTGGCATCGCGGCGATCGCGCGATGCGAAGCACAGAAAAAGTTTTAAAAGTTTTTTTTTAAAAAACCCCGACTCCCGGCCAAAAAAGCAGGCGAAAATATGCCTGCCTGAGGCTTTGCCACCTACCAGAGGGGTGATTTCTGGGGGGTCCCCGGCCTTTCCCCCCTCTTCTCCTGTCCTGGGCTGCTTGCACCAGGCTGGGGGGGGGTCATCCTCGTTGTCTGTCTCGCTGCATGCCATGCAGTGGGGGGGATCCAAAATGGCGACCACAATTTTTCTTTTGAAATCGTGGTCAAAAAACACACCAAATCACCACAGAAACATGTTAAATTTATTTATTTTAAATGCCTGAATTTTTATAGTAGCAGCAGTGGGTTTTTTATAGCAATAAAACATCGTATTGATTTTATTTTATTTTATTTTATTTTTTTTTTTAGACCTGCCAATTTGGGCTGGGCATGGGATGGGACCATGCAATTTTTTTGAACCATTCCACCAATGGCATCGCCAGGTTTTTGACTGACACGTCTGGATGCCAGCACCTTCCAGAAATCGCAGTCGGGTGTATGGATGTGGTTGAGGGAGGAGGGCTGGCTGCTGGTGCTGGTGTGATCCGATCGAGATTGAGGAGGGAGGCTGGTGGATTTAGGATTAAAGTTAGGCAGGCAGGGAGGGAATTGAATTTAGAAAATAATTTCTTTGATTCCCTGCAGCTTTGTCTGCTGAAGGGAATAGCAGTTTATTCTTTATTTCTTCTCTGGCAGTTTGAGGATTTTTTTCTGATATTGGATAAAGGGGGAGGTTCGACTGGGAGTGGGAGGTGTGGATTTATTTTAAATATATATTATATACTACCATTTATTTTCTATTTTCCCAACTTCAATTTGCTTGCACACACACACATTTGGGGTGCAAGCCAAGAACAGAACCTCTATCCTTCCTAAGTGATATCCTAACAGTGTTTTTCAACCGGTGTTCCGCGGCACAGTAGTGTGCCGCGAGATGTTGGCTGGTGTGCCGCGGCGCCAGCGAGCCGGAGGAAGGTGGAGCGTCCAGAAAGAAGCTGGCTGCCGCACACACACACACACACAGACTTTTTTTTTGCTCATCTGCGTCTATTCCCCCCCCATCGGCGTCTTGGCCTGAAGAGAGCGGCACAGAGGCGGATCCACATGTGCTTACGCCCCGCACCCCAGGCACACGCATGCACAGGGCCGCCGAAGAAGAGGGATCCGATCGCTGCCGCCGCTGCAGCCGCCTCCCAGGCTGCTCCCCCTGCCGGAGCCCTTATCAGGGCTCCGATTGGAGAGCCCAGCTGGTAGGCGGCCTGTCAAAGAGAGACCAGCCAGAGTGCGGCAAGGCCGCAAGCCTCGCCACTGCTGCTGCCGGTCATGGGCGGTCCGCCGCGGCCGCGGCCACCGCTCGCCTCGCTGGGCAAGGCCCCGATCCTCAGCTGCACGGACGGAGCCGGGAGCCCTCCCCCGGTAAGGCAAAGGAGCCTCAAAAGGGGTGGGGGGGCGCCGGCTGGAGAGGACAAACCGCACATCCGGAGCAGCTAAAAATCTCGCCGCTGACCACCCAGAGACTACTTGAAGTGGTATGGGGCAGTATATAAGCAGAACACACACACACACACACACACACACACACACACACACACACACACACACACACACACACACCCTTGGCGCGGGTGAAGAGAAGGGGACCCAGGTGGTGGGAAACGACGGATTGGGGTGGGGAGGGGGGGAGAAGATGCTTGGACAGCCGGATGCGCCATGAATGGTTGGAGGAGGGGCGGGCAACTGGGGTGGGGGTGGGGTGGGGAAAGGCACGCCAGCATTCCGAACGACGGAATGAATGAATGAATGATGGGAAGCCCACGGAGGAGGAGGAGGAGGAGGAGGAGGAGGAGGAGGAGGAGGAGGAGGAAGGGCGGGAAGGCGCCAGCAGGAGGAACAACCCCCCCACGGAGGAAGCGAATTACTGTTTATATATAGTCAATATAGGCACAGAGTTAAATTTTTTAACATTTTCTAATGGTGGTGTGCCTCGTGATTTTTTCCATGAAACAAGTGTGCCTTGGCCCAAAAAAGGTTGAAAAACACTGTCCTAACTGCCCACTCGCCTGTCCACCCGCGCCGCCGCCCACCTGCGGCCCATGCCAACGCCCGCCCACTCGCCCGCCCACGGCCACCGCCCACCCATGGCCCCCACCCCCCGCCCCCACCTCCCCCCACCCCCACCCCCACCCCGCCCGCCGCCTAGGGCGCAAAAACACCTAGCGCCGGCCCTAATTGTGGGACGCCCCTATGCTCTGGGAAGTCAAATCGCGCTAAATCACGGTGGAAACGACAAATGACAAACGGAAATGACAAATTTTTGAAAAATTTCGCGACAAACAGAAACGAGCCGAAATGGATCCGTTCCGACAAACGAAAACTCGAAACGTCATTTTTTCTGGTCGTGCCCATGTCTATTGAACAGTGTCTAAATTATTCATCTAGGAAGATCCAGGTTGAAATTCCGAATTAAACAAGGGATTCACAGAGTGACCAGTTGCTTGTCACTCTTTCTAAGCTTAATTTACCTCAAAAAGGTAAAAATAGCATGTGTGTGTTGGGAGAGTAAAAAAATATATTCACAGGTTACCATGTAAAAACTGAAGAAAAGTAGAATCCAGGATGGCTCACAAGTGGGGAGCCTCACCCTAAAATTTCATGGCAAGTCACAGGCATACAGCCTGCTTCGGTCACAACTAAAGATGGGCATGACTCAAAAATGGTGTTTCGTTTGTCGTTTGTCGTTTAGGGGGTCCATTTTGGTTTGTTTTCGTTTTTCTTAAATTTTTTTTGCAAAAAATTCGTTTTCGTTTCGTTACATAACGAAATGAAAAAACGAAAACGAAAATGAAAAATTGCTGTTTCCTTAGCATTCATTACAGTTCAATGTATTTGCCGCAACGAAAATGAAAAGCATGACAAAATTTCTGTTGTTTCGTTTCGTTTCGTTTCATTTTTGGAGACAAAATTCGTTTTTCATTTCGTTACGTAACGAAATGAAAAAATGAAAACGAAAACGAAAAATTGCTCGTTTTGTGCCCATCTCTAGTCACAACCTGCCCTCCACCATGAAGAAAATCTGACAAATAAATAATGAATGAACGAACTGGGCCATGGGCTCATTTGGGGAAGTCAGCTGAATAAGAACTTTCTCCACATTCTGTACTTTCACAATGATGCAGGAATCACATCTAAAAACAAAAGTATTCCAAAGGAATGAATGGGAGATACAAGAGACAGAATGAGTTGACTGTTGACAGAGTAAATATAAGCATGAAAGTAGTAGGCATGTAATAGAACACTTTAACCACATCCTTTGTAATGTGTTCTTATGTATGACATGGCTGTAACAGACACTGTCAAATGCTGAGATTGAAAAGATATGTGAACAATTATTAGTCAGAATGAAGACATGGATATGCCATCAAGAGCTGGTACAGTGAAAAATAATATAGGATTACATGTAATATTATCCCTATATGTTTTAGTCTGCTTCTTCACAGGAAGTATTATATGGCATATATAGTATCAATACATTTGTCTCAATTTCCAAATACGGTACCTCTAACGCAAATAGCTGCTATTATGAAAAACTGATAAAACAAGCAGGCTCCATTTTATTTTTTTAAAGCTTTTGAAAAACATTAAGAATACCTTTTAAAGTGCATGAAAAATCTAAATTGAAATTCCTATTTCAAAATATCAGTTGACTAAATAAGATTTCAGGGTATCCATTATGGAGTAGTGGGGAGCATGGCTGCTATGGCCTAAGAGCCTTTGGTTCGAATTGCCACTTGGCCATATTAAACTCATTGGGGAGGTGGAACTGGTGAAACTGCTTCTTACATACGGTATCTCCATTTCTTTCAAAACACTATGATTGTCACTAGAAGTCACTTCTAGCTTAAGAACACATAACAAAACAGTTTCTCTCTTCACATAATAAAATATGCATAGTATTGCAGTGGCCTGCTCTTTAAAAAGGACAAGTGCTATACACAGTATTGAAAACAAGGAGACACCTTTAAGTTCTTATTTGGGGAAGGGCTATGGTAAGAAGAAAGCAACAACTTAATTGTGGCTTCACATACATGATTTATGGTTGATAGCTATGGATAAGAGAAAAAAAGATTATAACAGGACAGTAGAGATGGGCACGACTTGAAAAAAAATTTTTTTCGAGTTGTCGTTAGTCGGGCCGGTCCCGTTTTGGCTCGTTTCTGGTTTTCGCGAAAATTCGCAAAAATTAGTCGGTTCGTTTTTTTGTTTTTTCGTTGTCGTTAGTACTGGTTTTTTTGGGGGGGAGCGGGCTCCTGGAGGCACCTCTGTGGGGTGGGTGCCTCCTCTGGCCCGCTATAAAGGGAAAGTGGGCTCCTGGAGGCACCCGTGGGTGCCTCCTATCCTCACCCACTAGGAAGGGGAAGCAGGCTCCAAGAGACCCCTCTACATGGGGGTCTCCCCTCCTCACCTGCTGCTGCTGCAAAATGCTATGCAATAGCCATATGGATATTGCATAACAGAATGTGCAGACAGTGAGACCAGTGAGAGTGAGAGTGTCATGCCCGCCCTTCACAAGGCTCTCGCACCACCATGTCTCACACAGAAGGGAATTGTACTTGCTGCGTGTAGTGCAATGCAAGCAAGTAGATCTGGCTTTAAGGTGGCTTAGTGCAATGGCTAGGGTTAGGCTAGTGACGGGTAAGGTTACGGTGGGCTAGTGGGTTGCACCTCTGGGTGCCTCTCTGACCCACTAAGAAGACAGTCTGTGACGTATGGGTACGGAGTCAAGGGTTAGGGTTAGGGCTAGGGCAGGTTTTAGGGGGCTTTTTGGCACATCCCAGAAGTCTCCATGGCCAAGTGGCCATGCGACTGGTGGGATGGCTCCAAAAATTTGCATGGTTGTCAACTCCCACATGGCTGGCCACTCGGCCAGCCCATCATTGCGCAGGTGTAAAAAAAATAAAATAAAATAAAATCAATGGAGGACAGAGGAGGAGAGGAGAGACATTTTGTTGCAAGAAAAAAACCACTGCTACTGTGAAAAATCTGGCAGTTTATAAATTTTCGCGTGTTTTTCTGTTGTGCTTGTGTGTTTTTGGACCACGATTTCAAAAACAATATTGCATTTGCCGCCCCATTTTGGAAAAGGCAACTCGAGTCCGGCTGCCCAGGACGGGGGGGAGGCGGGACCCCCCTCCAGAAACCACCCCTCCGGTAGGTGCCCTGCGCCCTTAGTCAAGCAGGCATTTTTCCGCCTGCTTTTTTGGCCCGGGAATGGGTGGGGGGGGAGAGTTTAAAAGTTTTTTCCTGTGCCGTCCGTGCCGCTTGCTTGCGCTTTAATTGCGGGCGGCCGGCGGCGAGACTGGGCTTTTTGCTGGCTGCGAGCCTGCGGCGAGTCCCACCAGAGCAGCCCAGGACGGGGGATGAGGGGGGAGGCCGGGGACCTCCAGAAACAACCCCTCTGGTAGGTGCCCTGAGGCACGGCAGGCATTTTTCCGCCTGCTTTTTGGCCGGGAACCGGGTTTTTTTAACTTTTAAAAACTTTTTTTCTGTGCCGCGTGGCATCGCGCAATCGCGCGATGCAAGGAACGAGCACGACAAATCAGACCAAAATTGTTCGTTCGTCGGTTCGAGCTCGAAGTCTGGCGGAGTAATTCCCGTTACCGTTTCCGTAGAGTAACGGAACCGAGTAACGGAAACGGAAACGGGAATACCGCTAAGTCGTGCCCATCTCTACAGGACAGGCATCTGAAGGCCAAAGCAAAAGTCTCTCTCTCTCTCTCTCTCTCTCTCTCTCTCTCTCTCTCTCTTTTTACATATTTGTATACCGCCAGTCTTCCAAGGGGAACTCCGGGTGGTTCACAAGAAACAAATTTATATCAAAAAAGGTTATATTCTTTGATAATACTCATCCAGACTGTGTACACTTACTGACTTGGCAGTTATTTCTTATGAGAGAGAAACACAATCCATTCCAATACATGGGTTAGGGACATGATGGGGGTGGTGGTGGTGGGGAGAGAGATGGGGAAAAGAGGTATCTTGTGAATTTGGAAAAATAATGTTCAATATAGTGATGTACAACATGAGCTCCCAGGATCTATGTGAACCCAAGGCTAGTTGGGGGCAGAGTGGCAAAGTGCTAAAAGCTATTAAAAGTAATTCTACCTTCTTGTTTTCAAAGGGTTATCATTACTGCTGCCAGAAAATTATTTTCCTTATGGGGTTTCTTCCTGTTTGCCACTGAAACCTCATGTAATACTTTTCTGTGGAGTTGTGGCAGGAAAACAGTGGGTGTTTGGGGAGGTGTACAGCTTGAAGCAGTGCCTGTCTGATGGCAAGCATTGCCCGCAGCAGGTCTTGGAGGGGGCTGGTTCCCCAACCCACCAATCTGTGGTTAAATAAATGTGACAGAACACTTTTTTTTTTTTGATGGTTTTAAAAAACGGCAATGTGTCCATATTTAACAGTTCAAGTTTAGTAAACATAGATGTCACACTGCAACTGACAGTATCCATGACCGCTGCAAAAGAGAGAATCTGAAGACAAATTCTGAACAGATTATGACCTACTCCATGAATACTTTCTATAATCTTTTTATTGCATTCTCAAGAGCATCTGAAAGCAAAAGTAACATTTAATATTCTTTGCTCATGTCCGTCCATACACCTGTACCCAGGAACCATCTTTCTTCCTTGGAACTCAGACTAATGTCCCCACATATCCAATTCTCTGTGCTTATCTTTTCCTTGATGCTATCAGCCACCTGAAAATTTGAGCATACCCTTCCTCCACTTTTCACTGTCCTCTCTGCCATTTTCCGTAGCTCCACTGAGCAACTGTAGTTTTGCAGTGTTTGGCACTGCACAATGAAGTCAAAACTTCAGTGCTTAATCATGCAATAAGAAGAGAAAGCAATTGTCAGATCACAGCAAGTCAGCTCTCCTTTTTGTTAATTAATGCATGTTGCACTGTTAATTAAATTGCATCACATCAAATTTAATTCCCCTGCATGAAAATCTGTTCTTACTATGGACAATTCAGAATAAATTGCATTGGCCTACTGCTCAGCAGTAGCTAAACCTTTCAGTGGGTTTAGCAAGACTTCCTGCGGAAGAAAAATGCATCCACAGATGCTGTAGCATTATAAAAGTTGGGTGCAGAAACTGCTTTTTTTAGACCAAATACTACAATACAGTTTAGCATTATGGCTTCTCCCATAAGGTCTCAAAATACTCTTTTCTTTAACATCACTATCAGGAGGAGATCAGAAGTTTTGCTGCTTTTTCAAATAAGCTGTACTTTTCCGTGACGTCATAGTAAACGTGAACAATTACTGTACTATGTTTCTGACTGACCCTATTTGACAGCATATACCAGATGGCACTTAAAACTGGGACTGGAAACTGTGTTCCACAGTTTTGAGGACTGGACTGTTCTGGAAGTTTTTCCGATTGCTCTCTTGCTCAGAGGCCACATAGCGAAAGTAGAAGGAAGTTGTTTTAGAATGTTTTACTCTGTTTTCAAAAATAGATTACACTATTTCAGCACTTGAACATAATGCACAGTGAAAGGAGTGACTAATTAAGAACTGATAAATGATATTTATTATTCATTTCATTTACACAAATAAATAAATAAATAAATATGTACATAAATTTATAAACATATTATTATTACTGCTGCCTTGCTTTTTATCTGCACCTTTTGCTGATTTTAATGGCTCTTAATGCATTTGCTTAATTTTAATGGTTCTTAAAGTGGGGCTGGTTTTTATTATTTATTACTTATTATGCTAAATGTGATTTTACCTGTTTTTGTTCTAAAAGTCTATAAGCCACCTGGAGTGCTATCATGTAATGTACAGACAAGTTATAAATATAAGAAATAAATAAATAAATTCCACATTTATAAATCTGATGAAGTGGACTTTTTCACTTTGCCATCATAAATTTGTTACCATGCAATCTTATTTGTACTTTCTTGGTATTACGTTTCATTGAACTCAATGGGGTTTACTTCTAAGTAGATCAATAGAGATTAAAGATGGTCACGGATTTAATAATGAATGACATAATTCATTCTAAAATTGTCAGTTCATTAATTAGTATCCGTATGAATTGATAACCCTCAACAAGTATAAACTGATTAATTTTTAGCAGTTTTTGATTTGCCAATTTGTTGGGCTATAAAATGCCTCAAAGGCACCAAAATTGCAGAAAAGCTTCCCTGAATCTGCTCTACAAGCTGGATTTCTAATCATAGAATCATAGAGACCTCTCATAGAGCCCTTAAAGGACATCCAATCCAACCCCCTGCCATGCAGGAACATCCATCAAACTACTCCTGACAGATGGCCATCCAGCCTCTGCTTAAGAACCTCCGTGGTAGCATATTCCACTGCCAGACAGCTCTAACTTCCATGAAGTTCTTCCTAATGTTCAAATGGATTCTCTTTTCCTGTAGTTTGAAACCATTGCTCCGAGTCCCAGTCAATGAAGACATGGAGAACAAACCAGTCCCCTCTTCAATATGACATTCTTTCCAATATTTAAACATGGCTATCATATCACCTGTCAATCTTCTTTTTGTAAGGCTAAACATTTCCAGCTCCCTAAGCCACTCCTAGTAAGACATTTCTTTCAGACCTCTAACCATCCTGGTCACCCTCCTCTGGACCTGCTCAAGGTTCTCAACATCCTTTTTAAATCGAGGTGCACAGAACTGGACATAGTACTCCTGGTGGGGTCTGACCAGAGCAGAATAGAGTGGTACTATCGCTTCAGTTGAACTAGACACTATGCTTCTGTTGATGCAAGCTAGAATCACATTGGCTTTTTTGGCCGCCACGTCACACTGCTGACTCATGTTCAGTTTGTGGTCCACCCAGACTCCCAGATCCCTTTCACATGTACTATTCTCCAGCCAGGTGTCTCCCATCTTATATCTATGCTGGTTCATACTGTGGGATTCGATCTTTGAGGTAGCTAGGACCCAGGTTGAATAGTACTTTGTAGGTTAAGGTCAGCACCTTGTATTGTGCCTGATAGCTGATTGGCAGCCAGTGGAGCTGCTTTAATAGGGGTGTAATGTAGTCTAGAAAGGCATTACAGTAGTCTAGAAGGGCATTCATCTGGCCCAGGAGACATCATTTATTTTCCAGGTATTCCTCTACTAGCTCCCTACCTATTCTATGTTGCAATTTCTACCCCACCTCATCTACTCTTTGTCCCAACTGAACTCTTTTCCTTTTTGTTGAAAACTGAGGCAAAGGAGGTGTTGCGTAGTTCTGCCTTTTCCCTGCCTCCTGTTAGTAATTTTCATTGCCAAGCAGAAACCCTATCATTTCCTTATTTTTCCTTTTACTGCAGACATAACTTTAAAAACCCTTTTTATTATCTTTAATCTCTCTGGCAAGGCTAAGTTCATTATGTGCTCTAGCTTTTTTTTAACCATCTCCCTGCATATACTGGCTATTTGCTTGTATTCCTCTTTGGTGCATTCCCCATCTTTTCATTTCTTGTACAGTACTTGTTTTTTTTAATACTTGACTAAGTTTAAAGATCTCACAACAACCATAGTAATTTCCTTAGACAACTCCCATTTTTCTTCTTGTTGGAACCATTTTAGATTGTGCCTTTAATATCTCACTTTTAAGGAAATCCCATCTATCTTGGACCGCCTTCTCTTTCAGTGTATTAGCCCATGGTATTACAGCCAGTAAAAAAAAAGTGTTATGCTTATATCCTGCCCTATTGTGCTTCAAGCACTCTCTGGGTGGTTTACAATTTAATTATGCAGGCTACACATTGCCCCCCAGCAGGCTTGGTACTAATTTTACTGACCTCGGAAGGCTAGAATGCTGAGTCAACCATAAGCTGGCTACCTGGGGTTGAACCCCAGGATGTGAGCATAGTTTTAGCTGCAGTACAGGCATTTAACCACTGCGCCATGAGGCTCTTAAAACCTGAATCAATTCCCTAAGTTTACAAAAATTGGCTTAAAGTCCAGGATGCTTGTCTGGCTATACTTAGCTTCTGCTTCCCACTGTATAACGAAATCCAAAAGAGAATGGTCACTTCCACCTGAAGATCCCACCACTTCAACCCCATTTACAAGGTCCTTCCTATTGGTTAAGATCAGATCAAAAATAATTATTTCTCTTGTTGCCTCTTCCACCTTCTGAACCATGAATTTGTCTGCAATGCCAGTAAGGAATTTATCGGACCTTGTGGCAAGTTATATATACCCCCCCAAAAAAGTCCCATACAGAAAGTTTCTCCAAGACACCTTAAAGACATCAAACCTGCAGATACACTTTCTCTGACTCACCTCTAGAGTGCCTTCAAATTTGAATTTTCTGACAGATGGCAACATAATTCATACAACACATTTCACTGTTTTGTAGACAGCCGTTCCCTGCCTACAACACATTAACACTGAGAATTTGAAAAAATGGTTGAGCCTATGTGCAGAAATAATAATAATAATGCCTTTATTGTCAATGTACAACATGTGCACAATGAAACTGGCTGAGTCTCCCTCTCCTACCCCCACCCCCACCCCCACCCTACTAGCAACCACTCAGTCTTATTGCACCCCATGTACTTGACACAGAATGTGCCAGCCCACAGGTCAGTTCTTCTTGGAGCATCCATTCAGCAGTCTGACAGCCCATGGATAAAAACTGTTCTTTAGTCTGTTGGTGCAGCAGGCTATACTACAATATCTTCTGCCTGATGGTAACAGGGTAAAGAGGTGCTGACCGGGGTGTGAATCATCCTTAAGAATTTTTTCAACCCTCCTGAGGCAACGATCCCTAACGATGTTGTCCAGTGCACTTAGGGGACAGCCCGTGATATTCTGAGCTGTGCTTACCACCCTCTGTAGTATCTTCCTGTCAGCAGCTGTCAATCCAGCATACCAAACGGTAATGCAATATGTGAGGATGCTTTCAATTGTGGACCAGTAAAAGGAGGTCATCAGTTGTTGTTTCACTTTGTTCTTACGCAAGACCCTGGGGAAATGCAGTCTCTGCTGGACCTTCCTGGCCACTTTGGTTGTATTGATTCCCCAGGAGAGGTCTTCACTGAGGTAAACTCCCAGGAATTTAAAGGAAGAAACTCTCTCCACACAGCCCCCTGGATGTACAATGGGGCTGGTTCCTCTCTCTTCTTCTGGAAGTCCAGCACCATCTCCTTTGTTGTGGTAATATTTAGATGCAAGTTGTTTTCTAGGCACCATGTGGATAATTTTGGACCTCATTCCTGTACGCTGATTCGTCTCCCCCTGTAATAAGACCCATTATGCTGGTATCGTCTGCGAACTTAATAATCACAGTAGATGGATCAGATGATACACAGTCATATGTGTACAGTGAATACAGGAAGGGACTGAGCACACAGCCCTCTGGGGAGCCGGTGCTAAGCTTCAGGGAAGTAGATGTAAAAGTCCCAACCCTCACTGTTTGTGAGTGGTCCCTTAGAAAGTCCTTGATCCAATCACATATGGTAGAAGAAAGGTCCAAATCAGCCAGCTTTTTAAGAAGAATGCTTAGTAGGATGGTGTTAAAAGCTGAGCTGTAATCAATGAAAAGCATCCTGACATAATTTCCAGGTTTCTCCAGATGACTCACTGCAAGATGTAAGGCAGCAGCTATGGCATCATCTGTCGATCTGTTTCTCCTTTATGTTCTAAGATGTTGGAGAACCAATCTTTCAAAGCATTTCATCACTACAGACGTTAATGCAATAGGTCTGTAGTCATTTAGGCAGTTAAATGCTGTTATCTTTGGGACTGGGACAATGGTAGCTGCTTTCAAACATGATGGAACACAAGCTATTTGCAGGGAGATGTTAAAAATTCTTGTCAGGACCCCTGCTAACTAATCAGCACAATTTTTACCACTATTTCCAGGACTCCATATGGGCCTGCAGCTTTACTGGGATTCACAGCCCTCAATGCATCTCTCACTTGATGTTCATATAAAATGAGTGGCTGGGAATTTGAAGATTAGCAAGCAGGTACTATAGAGCCTGGTCTAGCAAGAGAAGAGATAGGATTTTAGAACGAGCAAAGAAGATATTCAGCTCCTCTGCCAGTGAGGTATCAGCCTTGGCCATGTTCTTCACCTTGCCCTTATAGTTGGTTAAATGCTGCAGTGCTTGCCACACTCCCTTTGTGTTGTTATCAGCTAAGTAGTTCTCCACCTTATGTTTATATTTTTGTTTTGTTGCCTTTATACTTCTTCTAAGATTAGCCCTAGCCTCTCTATATGTATCCATGTCCCCTGCCTTAAAGGCAGCGTTCCGGGCTCTCAGAAGTGACCTTATTTAATACCTTAATTAATCATCAAAAGTATGTAGTAGTGTATCCCATAATATTAACTGATATACTGTTGCTTAGTGTAATAAATTGCATTAGAGTACAACTACTGAATTCATGGGGATTTGGTGAGTCAACACCTCTATCAGTTCCACTGATTCAAATGGTCCTAATCTAGTTAGGATTTACCATGCTGAAGTAAATCACAGCTAGAGTAGAGTTTATTTATTTATTAAATTTATAGACTACCACATCTAGCTACATAGCTACTCTGGGCAGTTAGAACCACTTGAATCAGTGGAATTTATGGAGCAATTGATTCATCAACTCCCCAGAGATTACATGTGCCTATTTGAGTGCACTAAACAACATTTCTCAGCCTTTTTCATTTATGTTATGTTTTATGTTATCTTTTAGGTTATGATAAAGTTGGCTGGGCCATTTCTATTCAGGCTTCCTGCTCAGAAAGAAGGCTCCCTGCTAGAACTCAGGCAGGAACAAGTGGTAAGCCTCAAAGTTCCAGGCCTATCACATCTAGATGCCCTTAAGTTTAGTGTGGCTGTGTGGGAGATCTGAAGGGACACTATGAAATGAGAAGAAAGCAACACTACACAATTCGACACAGGTTCATAGTCTGTAAGTGCACAATAAGGGGCAAATTTAACTATTTTGAAAAATTGCGTGCCATTCTGCACAACTGTGTAGATGAACAGTAGGATTGCCCACCCACAAATGATAATAATGATGATGGTAATTATCAAAGAAATAACTAATTCTGAAACAAAATTAAAATAAAAAAGTGGGGAAATGGCCTAGAGTCATTAGGGTGAGGAAAAATGGCTGAAGGTCATTAGCGTGAGGAAAGCAAAGGCTAGGAAATGGGGAAAACTGAAGCCAAAAATGAAGTCATGACTGAAAACTTACTAAACTAGCCTGGGAAGTTAAGCAATTTGTTCCTCTCAGAGGTAGTGTGGCATTTATACCTTTTGTGTTGAATAATTTATTAGATGTGTCTATGTAGATTGGTGGTTTGTGGACCAATGAGAGAGTTTGGGGGAGGAGCCTGAGGGGATTTAAGTCAGCCCAGAACTGAATTGGTCAGATAGGGACTGACTGAAAGACTTACACTTACTGAGAAAAGATAGGGATTGACTGAGTAAGAGATAGGGAACTTACACTGTCTGAGAGTCTGATAGGGTCTGACTGAGAGACAGTTAAGGACTAGCAAGAGAAGAGATAGGATTTTAGAACTTCTCTAAGGGAAGCTAAGTGTCTGAAAACTTAAGAACTGGGTGTGCAAAAGTGATCAGTGTAGGGTGCTTGAGCTATATTCTTCCTTTTGTTTGTACCTAATCACATTACCCTTTATGAGTCTGATTCTACTTTGTAATAAATAAACTTATTTTACCTTTATTCAATTTAAAACCAGTCTGAAAGCATTAATTTACTAGAACAGCTAGTTGGTGGCAGCAAAAGGGAAAAATTAGAAGCTGTGCTTGTTAATAGCCTGTGAAAGGGCTGGGGGCAAAGCACGATGATGCTATAAATAGTAATCATATGCCCTATGTTTTTGTAGCATAGTAATAGCACAAGGGACAGATACAAATCTCCCAAATCGGGTCAGGAAAATAACAAGTTAGAGATATGGAAACCATAGGAACATAACAGATTGTGAGCTGAATCATGTGGACTCTGAACGAGCAAGACATTCAAGGAACACAATGTAGTTTCACATCTACCATGATCTAAGAAGGGTTCTATGTTCTGTAACCTCAATATTTATTTTAGACACAGGGCTGAGGTTTTTAGCTTCTAGTGAAACAATTCTTGTGCCAGACAAATGAATTAATACCATTACAAGTAGTCTTGCAAATGTGTTTGGTTAAGTATGACTTCAGATGTCACTGTACCATTGACCCCAAACGTTCCTACCTTCCTGCACTAAATGAGACTCTACCATTTCAGTGACAAACAATTTACCTGTTAATGTATCCTTTTGATTGCAGGAACACTATTTAGAGTAACTACTGCTATTATAAAAATCATGGTTTCCTTCTGACTTCTATTTGCTAGCATTCATCATGAACAGCATGAGGCCATGGTTAATTTCAATCACAGCTTCCATTTCTCTCAGGGGGGGAAATTAAGTTCTTATTAAAACATTTAACCTAGGTAGTTTGTATTACTCCTAATAAGATAGAGGGGTTTTTAAGGGGGGTGGGGTGGGGTGGAATCATTATACTAAAAAGTTTAGAGCACACCACTTGTGACTTTAGTATTATGTTATTTTTAATTAATGCAGCAATGCCTGGAGACCCATGTGCTTTCCTATTTTAATAAATAAAAGGAAGTAAATAAAGTGAAATAAATAAAGTGAGACGTATGAATCTTCCTGGAAGAGACTCTTTGTACTCTTCGGCCTTTGAAGTGATCATGCTGGGACACTCCTCCTTGCACACTGAGGTATCAAAGAAGGATATTTTCTTTGAGTTTGCAACTTTTGGCTGGAAATTTGATTTTAATGTAAACGTCTCATCTCTCCATTCAGTCGAGTCCAATTCTCAGTCACTTTGTGAATGCTCTCCCTGCCTTTCCATTAATTTAAACAACAGCCAAAATCTTCTTGCCATCCTATTCAAATGGCATTAGAGATGGGCACAACACAGAAACATGGTGTTTTGTTCTGTTCTGTTTTGTTTCAGTTTTCATTTCTTTTTGTTTCATTAATAACAGGTTTTAAAAAGAATTTTGGTCATGAAACAAAATGCTCTGTAAGGCTATAAATCAGGCATGTCCAAACTTTGGCCCTCCTGATGTTTTGGACCACAACTCCCAGAATCCCAAGCCTGCATTTCCAATGGCAAAGGACTGTTGGAGTTGTGGTCCAAAACATCTGGAGGGCCTAAGTTTGGACATGCCTGCTATAAATAAGGGGGGGCTTTCTTTTTTTATTTAACAGGGAGCCCACTGTCCTAACTCAAAGACCCTCCTTAAACCTTCCAATAAACTTACTTTCAAGCAAAGACCTCTCTGTAAACAAGCTAGAAACCTAATAGCTAGCTGCTGCACAGAAAGAGCAAGGAAGACAAACTTCACAGTTGATTGGCGTAGTAAGGGAAGGAAAGAAAATATTTTAAAAATTAACCTCCACAGTCCACATTTAAAAGGAAAGGAAAACAATCAGTTTAAATCAACTTGCAGGCAGAGACAGCAGCTCCTAGGCTGGCTACCTGAAGGCAGATCAAGATTGGAAATAAGCTATCTCAACAGCTGTGGTGTGGGGAGAAAGGAAAACAAATCAGTTAAAAAAACCCTCCTGTTCTCAGGACAGCTGGATCAAGAGGCTAGGATGAATTGTTTCATTTCTGAAACAAAAAATGGTGTTTCGTTTCATTTCTTGATGACACACTATTTGCTGTTTCATTTCATAAGGTTTCAAAACCACAAAACAGTGTGTCATTTTTCGTAAGGTGCCCATCCCTAAATGGCATAAATTTCTGAACAATGGCATTTCTTGGTAGAGTTTCTGTTCAACTGCAACTTATGGCTGCCGATTCAACCATAAGTCTGTTTCAACCCCAAATGTGAGTTCCTGGTCCTTTCTAACCAGCACAACAGGCACTAAACCTAAAGTCCCAACAACAGTATACTCTAAAGAGCCCGCCAAATGGTGTTGGTTCAACTTGGTTTGAGGTGTGGCTCCCAACACTATGGCATGGGATCCCATCAGGGCGGTGAGAGAGATGGTCTCCAAATCAGAGAGGTCCCAAGGGAACTGAAACATAGTTGTCTCTCATGTTGCTATCTTTCCCTCCAAAACATTTAAAAATATATTCATGTCAATCTTATATCTTGTTGGATATGCAGTGCACTTTAACAAAAGCTGTTCTATCAACCTAGTACTATGTCACTTGTCAACTTTTTTTTAAACAAGATGCCTCACACTAATATTGTATTGTATTTTTAAATTTTAATTTGGAGTTTTATATTTAATTCATTTAAAATTTTTAAATCACTCATTTTTATCCACTTTGCTTGTTTTTAAAATCAATTTGAACTACATCAAAAGCACTCTGTGTCAAGCCCCGCACACAGAGCACACACACAGAGTTCAGTTCTTTGCCAAGATCTTTAGTGGAAAGCCAGGCAAGTTCAAGTCCGTTGCTAACAATCAAGTGCCAGATAAATAACAGATTCAAACTCCCAGCAATTAACAGTCCAAGTCAAAACCAGAATATCTCACGGAAACCAGATGCCAAACCCAAGGGAACAGATCAAGCCATGATCCAGGAAGCCAGTCCAAAATCAGGAAACAGAGCCAAGGTCACAGACAGGAATGTGGTTGCAAGTTCAAATGAGGCATTGCTCCCACAGAGAGCTCAAGGTGAGCTTACCAGCTTTATCTCAAAACAGAGAACACACCCTTACTTCTGGAAAGGCTCCTGCTAGTACTCAGGGCTTCCCGAACTGATTCCCAGTCTAGCATCAAAGACCCTTTCCCTAGCTCTCCTGGTAGCACGTCTTTGCAGAATCCTGCTCATAGCCCTTCTAGGGGGAGAAGATATGTTTTCAGCTGAGTCATCAGACCCAGCTGCCTGCTGACTTGAGCTGCAAGGCTCCTCCAGCAGCTCTTCACCATTTAACCCCTCAGAGCCAGGTTCTGTGACAGCCAGGGTCCTGGCACTCTGCAGTGAAGCATATCAATAAATTACTAACAAAAATACTAGTTTTTCTGGCTCTTCTTAGGATTTCACAGGGATGTACCACCAACTAAATTAGAACACCCTGAGGAGGCAACCTTTTACTACAGGCTTTTAATCTGTCCTTGAATGCTGGCAAGTTATGTTTAAACTTTGTACTAAAACCAAATCTTATATGAATTTGTTATTTGTTATTATGTGCTGTCAAGTTGGAAGCAACTTATAACTAGAGGCTTTACCAGTTCCATTCCCCCACTGAGTTTATATGGCTGATTAGTTATTGGAAGCCAAGAGATTATAGTCCTAGTTCCTCACTCCATCCACTACATCCCACTGGGTATCCTGATATTAATTTGTACAGGACAAATAAACTACAATATGAAAAACCCTATAATAGTTACTCATTTTTATAATTGCACACCTGCTGTTGTGAAATAGATACAGCTACATGAAATTCTTCAATTGCAAATAAATTGTACCATTTCTCTCATGGGTTCTTAATCTAATTACACAGGGAGTCATTAATAAGGAGTAACTACATAAGAAATACAGGAAGGTGACATTTTCTTCTACAAACTAACTGTCATTTTTCACAACACTCCCCAAAGTAGCTGAATATTTGCTAACCAAGTTAAACTAAAAAGAAAAAAAAAGTCCATTAAGCATTTGATGTATGATTAAGGCAATACTGGGTATGTTTACTTTTTTGCTAACTCATTACATTAAAATACTATGGTTTTCAAAATGCAGATTCTAAACTTATTATTTCAATGCAAAGGTTTCAGGAAAATGTTGAATATGTTTAAGATTATGCTGCTACCAGCATAGAGCACAGACAGAACCCCTAGTTCCCTGAGCTCCTTGCCCTCTGAAGATGCCATCCAGAGAGTATGGTGAAACGTCAGGAAGAAACACTTCCAGAACATGGCCAAACAGCCCAAAAAAATTCACAACAGCTATAAGATCCCGACTGTGAAAGCCTTTGAGAATACCTGGAAGTTGAGTCACGGCAACTGGACTTCTTTTTCTTGAGAGACTGAAATGTTTCGCTGATGAAGCTGTTTGGATGAGCAGTGAAACGTTTCTATCTCTCAAGGAAAAGATGTCCAGTTGCCATGACTCAACTTCCAGATAAACTCATCTGGATAACTGAGAATCTTCACAGACATACTTCGAGAATACATTACGGTGCTACTTTCCATGCGTCTTCTGATTATTATTATTTTGAAAATAATCAATTTAAAAAGAAATAAGGCCTGATATTTTTCTACTATGTGAAAACCTTCCAAAAAACCCCAACACATGACAGATGAAATTGGACTCATCTGAGACTGTTTAGCCAGCAGAAGACCAGGGGAAGATGCAGGAATTGTTGATTAGTTAAGTTTAAGTCTCAACCCTTAAAAATGATAAGCAATCATTTCAACAGTTTCATCATTGTGCCTTCCCAGCTAAATCAGCTGCTAGTTTTAACTAAGGGATGCCCATTTAATTTGCAGAAAATGAAATATCAGCACAAAGACTATTAATTTTTCCTACCTTGTACAGTGAATTAGCTGCATATTCAGCAAAGTGCTTAACTGTGATCACGGCGCATGCAGCTTAGTTTTTGCTTTCAATTCAACAACAATATGGAAGTATGCTTCTTTTCAATATCAATCTTCAATCTTCAATCTGGTTAAAACACACATCTGTGTAGTTTTAAACGTCTTTATGCTATTACAAGTCAAGGGTCTTATACATTATTGCAGAATTCTACAGAAATTATATAGTCGCTTTTCAGTCTACAAGTGGCTTACAAACCAATTTATTAACAGGATTCATGATAACAAACCAAACCTAAGGCTTACCCGGGTGCGTGGGTGGACTATTTGTACTGTTGAGTGTGTTGGTGCTTTCCGTGGAATACCCACTGATAAACACAAAGTTATTCAACTGATTTTGACCACCCTTTCCCCTCATTTTCTCTGACAAGACTCACATCTACCTTGACATATATTCGGAACATCACACAATGCCACACAAATGGAAGTAAAATGCCTAGGGATCAGCCAGAAGTGGAAAATGAAAACTTCTAAGCTTTATGCTACTTACTCTAACGAACTGAAGTGCTGTTTCAAGAGTCAAACAGAGGCACTTGCAAACAGAATTAAACCTCATGCGTACTTATAAATAGCACAGCAAGCATTTAAAGCCTTGACTCGTATTCCAAATAGACTGTATTCAAGGTCTGTCTGTTGCCTTAACAAAACATTTTCACAAATGTGGTGAAATTAAGAAGACAGAAAAGATGTGTAACTTCAAGATAAGCATATCAAGCAAGTTCCAATGATATAGCTATGGACCTAGCTGGCTGCTCAACAGTGAGACATGCAGCAGCCACAGAAGCAAATCTACATGTGAGCCTGAACGCCATCACTCAGAATCTTGTATAAAGGAACATTAATATTTTTAACTTTTCCAAGACATTTTCAGCTCCTAATAGTCATACAAAACATTAAACTGGGAGACAGCCTCAATGAAAATAGGATTTGTTTACAAAAGGCATTGTAGGACTGATTAATACAGTTGTCCCCACCCTTTCATGGTTCATATACTGCAGTCCCGGTATATCACGGGTCCACAGTATATGAAAAAGGTCCCCTGGGGTAAGGAGGAAAGGCCTTCCCAGGCCCGTCGGAGGCCCCAAAAGTGCTTTCCCACAAACCAGAAGTGACCTCCAGATCACTAGAAAGCACTTTTGGGGCCTCTGAGGGACTGGAAAGCCCCCTGCAGGCCCATTTGGGGAGCACCAGGCCTGGGGTAAGTACAAGAGCCCCCAGAGAGCCCACCCAGTCCCAACCTGACCCAGCATCCGCATATTGCGGATTTTCAATTATTGCGGGTCGGGTCAGGTCCCTAACCCCTGCAATCGGAAGGGGTTTACTGTAACAGGTAGAAAAACGTATTGTGTTCCCTGTTCCTCACATTAAAATGAATTTGTTAGTCTTAAATGTGCCACAATAATTATGTTTTCGCTTTGTTTTTCATCATCGTTGTTGTCGTCATCATTGTCACCATCATTTTAGAACTGCAGAGCTGGAATGGATCTTATAGATTTTGTGTTTGTTGTTGCTGTTGCTGAAACTGACTGACATGAAATATAATTTTTGAATTTGACAGGACTGGGTGTAAAAGACCCTAAGAAGATGCTCTTTTTTGTAGCAAAACCCTAGCAGAAATGTTCATCGTTACAAAAGGATGGAAGACAAAGCAAATTAAAATGGGAAACAATCACTTTTTCTCTCAACTTTCAAGGTACATTCAAGTAGAATATACACTCATTTAAAAATCTATTGTCCATAAAATGGTAGGTGTTGAACATATGCTACAACAGTGAACATGGCACTCCATACAAAAAAACACACACACACACGAAAAAAACCTTTTTGTATTTCTGAGAATGAACAGCTGTTTCTGGTGCAGCTTCATTGTTTCATGATTACAAGTTAATACAGCAGACTAAACACAGCTGTGGTCACCAGAATATTCAGCATTTCTTGTCCCAGAATAATCTATCAGGTAATGGAAGAAAAAAGGAAGATCTATTTCTGAAGCCCATGCACTCTTCAAACTGAAGGCCTATATAGCCCATTTCACATTTACTGCAACTTATTCCTCATCCACACATTCTAGGTAGTATTAAGAGCTCTCTTAAAATACTGCTTTGCCTATATTTATGTTACGATTTTCTGACATTCTGAAGATTTAAAGCGATTAAAACCTCAACTATCCTAACATTCCAGACTCAGATCTGAGACTTGCACTGTACGTTTGGTGACATTTAAGAAGTCAAGATACAGCTATGTGAAGATACAGTTAGGTGAAATATACAACATTGTTAATTCAAAGGTTAACATAAGGTAAGGTTTTAAAAATGAACTTATTAATAGAGATGGGCACAAAATGAAAACATAGTATTTCATTTAATTTAATTCTTAAGACAAGCAATAAGTTCTTACTATTTAGAGGAGAAATATATAACAGCCAGTGTTGTCCAAAGCACTTACAGCGCAGTCGTTTGATTGCTTACTCATGAAAAAGAACTGTTATGCATTACATACTCATAGAAACATGTAGATAAGATTGCAGCCTCAAATAACAAATATGCTTTTCTAACTACTTCCAAGGTACTGGTTCCGAAACGAAATGCCCATCCCTAAAATGAATTTATACAGCAATCTAACATCCCTTTAATTAGGATGCTAAGAACAGCAAAGTGTATTTTTATGTTCTCAAAATGATGAATGTAAAAAAACAAGGTGTGATTTAAAATATGCTGGGAACTTTATTTTCCTGCATGGAAATACTGTACATAGAACTGCACGTCCTCAAGACTGAATAGTTTACTTGACATATAACATTTCAGAGAAATATCTTTTTTCCCCTTTCCTCTCCAAGTTAATATGAAGACCAAACATTTCAAAAAGCTGCTCATTGCAGCCTCTTTCAAGGTTATAAACAACATCTTTCCATTTTAAGTCATATTAAAAGCAAAATGTTTTAGCTTATGGCTGTGCTTGTACCTAACTACTTCATCCAAGAGAACACATTAGTGCTCAAGTGCCGTACGTATGTTACCAATAGGCCAAATGACCTTTTAGAAAGTCTCTTTTCATTGAAATCAACTTTAGAAAAGGAAAAAAAATCAGACAAAGTGTGTGTACACAGCAGGGAAATGGAAACTTATTGCACCATATTACAGTAGGGGTGTCTGTGAGTGTGAAGATGTCTAATGGAAAGTAAAGACCATGCTAGACATGAATTGAGATTTCATTTCCAAGTAAGTACTGTACTTGGGGAAGTCTGCAAGATTTACTGACACATATTAACATAAATGAAGTCTGTAGGAAGGCTAAAAGCCCCCACTACTGCAAGTTTTGAAAAAGCTTTCTGCAAATGTAAAAAATGCCAAACTTACTTGTCACTTTGGGGAGATATAGCGTTGGATCACCTGTCATTGGAAAAAAAATGGCTTCCAGAGGTTTGTGGCAGAACAGGCACCCCATTACCAAATGTCATCCCAAATGAGTTGTAGGATAGTGCTAGGCAGCTGGTACAGTAGCTGTTGACCAGGGTAGAGATGGTACATTTGAGAACAGGCATCTGGAGGAGCCAGGGAGCAAAATATGCAAGTGGAGGCATAAGGCATGGGGCAATATACAAGGGCAGGAAACTGGTGGGCCCCATTGAATGTGGCTGTCTGGGTGGACCTGGAGATATCATAGAGGGAGAACAGCATTTTTTTTCTTGGCTGAACTGATAGTACTGGCCAGCAAGCTAAAGGACCTGCTCCACAACAGCTTGGACTCTTTGTGGAAGGTGTTGTATACTCTTGCAACTCTCTTAGGCTCCTGAATTAAAAAGTGTGCAAAACACAGAGAGACATGCAGAGAGTGAGTACACAGGCACTGAATATTAAGTAACAGCAAGGGGGATGGCAACCAGTTTTCTATCACATGCAGCATCAGCAGCTAGTAAAAAAGAGGTCTGGCATGGAGGGGTCACATGGAGAAGCACACAGCCCCTTTGTACAGTATTGTCAGCAGTTGTCTTTTAGAGTCCAAATATCTTTCTTCTGCAATGATAGGGCAAGCTTTCTGGGACATTGTCTTGGCAAGCATGACAAGGGTCTGTCCTCCAGAGATACCACCCCAGAGCAAGGACCTGGCAGAGGCAGAAACATGCCAGATCCATAAAAGCCAAAATACTGTACGCTGGTCCCCTTGTCTTTCAAGGCCAGGAAGAAGTCATTTGGGGAAGTTCTGGCCAAAGTAGGCAGTGGAACCACTGTTTAACCTACCATGTCTCAATCTGTTGCAGCCTACTTCTGCCTTTTCATTCTTCCAATTGCTACTTCAAGTTTGTGCTTGCTTGCTCAATTAAAGTGTGCCCCATGGTCCCACCACCACTGGGTATCTGCTGCTCTAATCAGCCTTCCAGTCCTGCCCAGGGTATTTGCCCACTCTCCAGTGTGACCTATCCTGTGCTTCTCCAATGCTACTGACCTTCCCACTGTTCAGGGTTTTATTAGTATGCTCATTACACTCATTTCCCAATTCCTAGGCACTGATGGCTGTTGGTGTGCACTCTTTTGGGGGGGGGGGGCAAATCAGTGGGAAGGTGTCAGAGGACACATTGAAAACCTTGAAAAATGTTTTTCCTGATTTTTAAAGGAAAAGATCAAGTTTGTATAGTATTTAGTATTTATTATATTTATACCCCGCCCCTCTGGCCCCTATGGGCAGTTTACAGCAAGATACAATATCACAATATCACAATATCACAATATCACAATGTGATACAATATCACAAGTCAAAATAAATATAACAAACCCAATTAATACAATACGAGAGTATATCGACAAAACAACAAGCAACTGAAACTATCATTACAATATTATTATAATGCTAAACCATATAAAATGACTTATGAAGCCAAAAACTAATTAAATTAAATTAATCTCAAAATAAGATTAGAATTAGAATTAGAATTAAGAATTAAGATGGCAGAGCAGCAACTATGATGGTGTTAACTAATGACTCAGAGAGACCTGCTGAAAGAACCAGATATTTAAAGCTCTTTTAAATGAATACAAGGATGGGGCTAATTGGATCTTGGGCAGGAGCTCATTCCACAGTGTGGGAGCAATCACTGCGAAGGCACGAGCTCTAGTTTTCTCATTGTGTGCCTCTCTCGGTGTAACAGATCTTAAGCTTCCGGTCTGAGCAGAGTGTGTATTATAAGCAGTTTTTGATGGAAGAAGGCATTCTGACAGGTAGCAAGGTCCCAAACCATTAAGGGCCTTGTAAGTGAGAGTGATAGCCTTGAACCTAGTGCAGAATTGTACAACCAATGCAAACGGACAGAGCGGAAGAGATGTGATTATTATGCCTCAATCCTGTTAGAAGTCTGGCCGCTGCATTTTGCACCTGTTGAAGTTTCCGCACCAGCCTCAAGGGCAGCCCCATGTAGAGACCATTGCAGTAGCTGAGCCTTGAGACTACCAGCGCATGAACCAGGGCGGGCACAGTTGGGCAATATGCCCAAGATGGTAATAGGGGGACCGGACCACAGACACCATCTGGAGATCCTTGGATAGTACTGGGTCCAGGAAAACACCCAAACTACACACCTGCTCCCCTGCTGAGAGGGTCACCCCCCTGAAGGAGATGTTCCCAACCTACAGACAGCCAGGGAGGGTGGGCACATGGAGGATATCCATCTTGCCTGGATTCAGCCTCAGTCTATTTTCCCTCATCCATTCCAAAAAGACAGCGCTCAAGGCATGGAATGGCTTCATCTGCAGAAAGATTGAAGGTGAGGTAGAGCTGCGTGTCATTGACAGTATTCATTGGGCAGTATAGTATTCATACTGAATGTAACATTCCAGATATCCAGAAATTCTAATTTTTAAAAAACACTGAATTTTGAATCCAAAGAGTTGTCTGTGAAGATTCTCAGTCATCCAGGTGAGTTTATCTGGAAGTTGAGTCCTGGCTACTGGACTTCTTTTTTGAGAGATAGAAACGTTTCGCTGTTCATCCAAACAGCTTCATCGGTCTGAGAGTTGCAATTTCAAATTCTAAATCTGGTGCTAGTGCACATCCCTAATAGTATGAAATAAAACCACAACACAGTATTAAAAGTGCTAACAGTTGCTATTAGCAAAATAGCAGCATAATAGGAGCTACTCAATATTAATCAGGAGGGTGGTGAATTACTTGCCAGTCGTGTTTGCCTAAGCAATGTTATGCATGTAGGATGAATCTTCATTTACCCATTAATTGCACAAATTGAATCTTTGCACCCTTTTTCATGAGTGGCTCAAACAATAATAAATTATTTTCACTAGAGAGCTAATCAAAATTAGCACTAATTTCACTTCTAGTATATGAATGTCATATACTAATTTAGATTTTACTACAATACAATAATGTAATATGGAGATGGAAGAGAAAACATATAGAAATTATTTTGGAATAGCTCAGTCTGGAAGATTTATTTATATATTTATTTATTTATTTAAAGACTTATATCCCGCCCATCTTCCCTGACAGGAACTCTGGGCGGCTAACAATGTTAAAAAGACATAAAATAAGTGGAAGAGCCTCCGAGCGAGAAGCAGCGGAGGGCAAGATGGCAGCGATAAATAGGGAGGGGAAAGGAGGGATAAAAAAAACTAACTAAGGTCACCATAGGCTTCTTTAAAGAGGAAGGTCTTCAAGGCCCTCTTGAAGGCAGGCAGGGACTCCAGCAGGCGCAGCTCAGAAGGGAGGTGATTCCAGAGTGAAGGCCCCACCACAGAGAAGGCGCGGTTTCGCGTGAGCGTTTTCCGCGCCTCTCTGGGTGTGGCCACTCTCAGTGAGCGCGCCCGCGACGATCTCGTGGGTCTGGAACCGGATGCTCTTTGGGAGATCAAAACCAGGACCTTGAACCTGATCCGGAAGACAACGGGGAGCCAATGCAGGCGGACCAGGACTGGGGTGATGTGCTCGTATCTACGAGCACCCACCACCAGCCTGGCCGCCGCATTTTGCACCCGCTGTAGCCTCCAGACCAGGGTCAAGGGCAACCCCACGTAGAGGGCATTGCAATAGTCGATCCTAGAGATCACCAGGGCCTGCACGACTGTCCTCAGGGAGGACTCGTCAAGGTACTGGCGGATCTGGGCGATCCTGCGGAGATGGAAAAAAGCGGCCCTGGAGACGGCCATCACCTGGGCTTCCAGGGAGAGGGCCGAGTCCAGGACCACACCCAGATTCCTGGCCCTGTCTGTAGGCTGGAGGGAGATACCCCCCAGACTAGGGAGTGGGCCATTGTACTGAGACGAGGGTGCCCTGAAGAACAGAACCTCCGTCTTCTCCGGATTAAGCTTGAGCCAGTTATCTCTGGTCCATTCCAGTACGGCCTCCAGGCACAAATCGAGGGAGCGAACCGCCTCCTCTGCAGATGTAGATAATTCTAGCTAGCTGTTACTCTTACTTCTTTTCACTTGCCACTTAAGCAAATGCAAAGCTTACTGCTGAAATATTTATTCACTTCATTACACAATATTGTGCATGAAATGCACTGCACAGTCTACTGTATACTCCATGTCATTCCCATTTCCACATTCTTCTATGTATTGCTACACTATGACACTGTATTAAGCCTTCCAATTATTCTTTTCACACTCTTTATTTCAGACCTACATTTTACACTTTGTTTGCCTTCTCATCATGTTCTCACTTTCCTTCTTGTTCTTTTATGGATTGCTGCTCAGGATATTTGTGTGTTTTTTTATTACTGGAATAGTATTTTAATTGTATATTTAATCCATATGCAGCGAAATAATACTGTGCATGCAGCACCTGAAGACAATTTGTCTCGATGGCCAGATATTTAAAACTTTGAAAATACTTGCTAAAATTTGCTACCTGAAACAAAATACATTTAAATCTGGGTGGTGGTGTGCTTTTTAATCCCATGGGGAGTGTGGAAAAATGTGCTGCTTATTGACAGTTTGTACTTTGTTTTCCTCCTAAACGTCATGGAGAACATTTGCTCTGCCAAACATGCAGGCAGAATGACTGTTCAGACCGGAGGCAAGTAAATTGGGGCCCTCCAGATGTTCTTGGGCAGCATCTTCCTGTATTTCGTACCACTGCCTATGTTCGTTAAGCCTAATAAGCACGACTCTCCAACAGCACCTAGACAGCCTCCCTTTACTCACCCCAGCTTTAGAGGATGCCCCAGTTTCTGTGATTCCTCTACCTGAGGAAGGAAACAGAAACCCTCTTCTAGATGCCTTTAGAATGTGCTCAACGTACAAGCAGCTATTAATTCAAAGCAAAATTGGCTAGACTCAGAAAAGTGGTAGATCAACCTGAAAACCTTTTTACAGTATATACATAGAGATGTAACTGCTTGCACATTTTCTTACCTCCCACCTATCTCCCAGCACACAAAGTGTCATGACACACTGAGGCATGCTGTCAAAAACTGTCATCCACGGAGAGGTGTTTTTGCTCTTGTTTGCAAATGAAAAGACTAGGGCTTCTTTGCCATCACCCCCAGCTGCAGCACCAAATAAGGGGGCCTGTACTCCCCTCCCCTACAAAAAAACCCCTACAGACAGACAAACACGGCTGTCTTCCAGCATTACTCTCTCTCTCTCTCTCTCTCTCTCTCTCTCTCTCTCTCTCTCTCTCTCTCTCTCTCTCCCCCTCTCTTTCTGTGTTACTTCAAACCAGTAACTAAACGGTGTAAAATTTTATTGGGACAGTGGCTCTCTGGGAGAATGTGCTTAAACTCCCCCCCATGACACTTCCACTTAATGACATCCCCCTTCTAGCTACTATGGAAGAGTGTGGTGTCCATTAGGGAAATCGGTGGACAGGGTTTTAAAATGTTCCTGAACACCACTGTAGCACTAAAAAGTGTGTGGGTGCGAGTGTGGAAGGGAGGCATCAGGTGATCTGGTGCTGGATGTTGCACACACATCAGCACAACTCAATGGCTGTGGGTTCATAGAGAAAATCCACATTTTAATAGGTAAAAAAAACTACTGGTCTTTCTAACAAGCCAACACTTCAAGACAGAGCACCAATCTAAAATTGCAACCCTCAGTGAGGAGAGGCAATGTCTCAGCTAAGTACACAACAACCTGTATTGTTGGGTACTTAGCTGCCCGTGCACCCCAAAATCTGAACCTTAAAAGTTCAGGAAACTCAGGGAACAAGGCCCACTTTCAACCAAGATATCATCAACAGTCATATACCTGGACTCATCTGCAAGCAATACTAGAATATTTCCAACCAGCTGTAAAGGAATCACCAAGTACAACGTGACCATTCTATATATGTCAGGCTATATGTTCTGTTTTATGGCCCACAGGATTACTCCCTGTGAAAGAAATGAGAAATTTTGCAGGCTATTGACCACTGACTTTTCAGAGTGAACTGCCACACAAATTATTTAACACAGAAAATTCTGGCTGGTAATGAACCTCAAGCTCACCCATCCTGCTGAGTCTAGGCCTGGTATCAGTATGCACAGCTATGATATAATGCAGATGAAAGCTTGCAGTCCTGAAGCAAACTGCATTTTAAATGTCATATATCCATATAGTATTCTATTCCTTGGAAGCTGTTGGGTGCAATATCTAATTTGAGCCATTTGTCTTTAAAATAATAAATTGATTAGATAAGGTCTAGCAGTCGCCCCAAATCTTATCCATTCATTACAGTAACTTCTGCTATACATTCCAGCCATTTGATCCTGCCTGTTTTTTTTTAAAACAAGGAATTCATAACAATGACTGAAGCAATATTTGCAAAGAAAAACCCCCTTCAAATCCTCATGGAATTTCCTGGTGTGCTGAATATTATTGTAAACCATTCTATATCTATTTTCAGTGTTTTATTAGATCAAATTGTAAAATAGCAGCAGCATACCAGTTCCATCCCCAGACTGTAGCAAATGCTTTCATTAGTTTTGACTGTAAAGAGACATTCTACTAGAGCAATCTGAGTAAGTAAAGAGACAGGCACAATTGCATCAGAAGTGTAATCAGAATGAAAGGTATTGTCAAGTATTTCCTGAGACAGTAACCCCTTGTGAATGAAGTTTACACACACCTGCAGAAAGTAATGCAAAAGCGGCCACAGGGGGAAATTTACGCTGACAGTTCTGAAGAAGGCATAACAGCAAGATGATGATAGCTGGAGTTGGAAATGATGTATCCTGTATGCAGAGAGTGAGGTTCATTTGTTTTGGTATTGGGCCAAACATTAACATTCCAAAATGATCAGGGTAGCCCTTGAAAATTACAGGTGCTGTCACTGTTAGAACACTGCTTCCAAATCTTTCCACCTTGAGCTACATTGCCATGTTTTGAATAGATACATGCTTCAAAATTAATCATTTTCTTCTGTCTCTCTCAATCCGATTGAATGTTTACTTAGAACTAAGAGCCACTGTCTTTAATAGGAATTCCTTCCAAGTGAGTGTGCCAAAGATTTTAAACTTTATTAGATAATTCTTTTATTAGATAGCTCTTTTTTTTAAATCTTTTTTACTTTCTTGTCCTGACTGTTGTACTGTATTGGGATTACTTCTTATCCCTTTTGTTAACCACCCAGAGTTCTTTCGGGAAGGCAGGCGGTATAAAAATAAATAAATAAATAAATAAATAAATAAATAAATAAAGTATGATTTTTAAAGCACATTTCAAGCCCATGAAGGACCAGCAGAATGCTCTGCTATAGAGATCGGCCTCGTGGCGCAGTGGTTAAATGCCTCTATTGCAGGTAAAACTGTGCTCACAACCTGGGGTTCGATCCTTCTGCCTGACTCAACCTTCCATCCTTCTGAGGTTGGTAAAACATGTATCCAGCTTGCTGGGGGGGGGGGCAATGTGTAGCCTGCACACTGCAATTAAAATTGTAAAATGCCCAGAGACTACTTGAGGTGGTATGGGGTGGTATATAAGCAGACCACTTTTTGCTTTGCTATGAATTTGGAGAATCTTGCCACAAGTGACCACAGGTGACATGAATTCCTTACCCCACCTCCCCAGCCAATGACCGTCTCACCAGTCAGAGTGTCCTCCTCCTCCTTGGCTGTTCAATAAGTCCCGAGCAGGAGCATGAGTTTGCCTGTCCTGCCTCTTTCTCTGAGTGGGCAATCAGCTGAAGAGGTGGGGCAGGGAAGTCCATGCTCTTGCTGGAGTCGGGTTGAACAGCTGAAGAGGAGGAGGAGCGGAGCTTTGGCCAGCATGTGACATGATGAGCTGGTGCAAAACTTGGGCTCACATCCTCCTTCACTTCTTCTTATCTTACATTGATAGTAGGATGATGGAATCCTTTATTTTTGTTTCAGATGAGCTGGAAACCATGGTTTCATAGTAGCCACAGATTTTGGATCAAATTTGTCTAAACATTGAATAAACACCAGTTTGCCTGAATTGAAAACTATTATTTAGCTGCCATTAATTATCATTTAACAAAACCATCTTGTCTAGTGTTTAAAACAAATCTCTCCTCTTGGCTAATGAAAGCAGGGGGGAGTTGAAGGATGCATACATAAGTCTCCTTGTGCTCATGCACATTACATGGAATCATGGTTTGGATTGAGAAGCAGTCTAAGTCATTGGCCAGTATGCTGTTTGATATTCATGTATGTAGAATTCCAACCTCAAAATTACTGGGATGAGCTGATAAGGTACCAATCATGTGTGACTTCTGTATGCCCAGGCACCAGGTCAGATCAAGACAGTTGGTGCTCTGAATACCTGTCAACACTAAAGAAGATGTTGACCATTATTCTAAGCAGTGTTGAAAAACAGTCTCTAAAACCATGCAATCATTTTGTGTTTTTTAAAACAAAAACATGAGAACACCTCTGGATTTTAGCTAATATTGTCGACTTTGGAAAATTTAGGTGTCTAAACTATTCTGGATAAGGTAAATGAAAAAAAAAGGAAAGGTCAGGTGGCAGTCGAAAGAAATGTGTACAATAAAAGGAAAGGAACATTAGTCATTGGACAGATTATCTATGGGAATAGAACAGAAGGGGGTGAGGAGACAAATAAGTAGACTATTCTGGCTTTGAGAGCTCTTCCTTTTCTTATCTTAACCAACAGGCAGTGCCAAAAAGTTCTTAAGATTTACTCTTTAATTGGCTCATTCACCTTGACCTTCAGCTAAATTCAATTGGTCTTTGTTATAGAGATGCACACACGGCAGTCAGCAAAAAGCCAATTCATTCTAGCCACACAGGCATAGTTAGACACTTTTCACAAATTCCAACACCCTCTATTTTTTAAAAAAAACTTTTTATCTTTCAGAGGTTTCTAGTGAAACATGTCATGTGTTCTGGATCATCACCAGATCACTCCACACCTGAAAACCTGGAAGCATGAAGTGACATCTCTCAAACTAGTAATTTGCGATTAAAAACCATCTACACAATATGGTTACACTGAAGATGTTATCCCAAGACCATGCTGTCAAGCTGTGAGTTTTCTTGTGTATATAGAGGCACACAACTTATGAGCAGTTCTCAGAACTTATTCCAAAACAAATATTTGATTTCATACGATGGTGTGTATATGAGAGAGAAATGCCACTGTATTTTTCATTATTAAATATTTTTAAAAGTTCAAGACAATGCCTTAAAATTTTTGCAGAAATAACTTTGCTATTGTTATATGCCAGGGCTGTCCAACTTTGAACAGGCTGAGGTCTAAATTTTCTGGCCCAAAGTGCTTGAGGGCTACTACACTAATGCCTCTACTTATGAATTTTATTCATTCCAAGCACATGCTCGTAAGTTAAAAAGAATGTAAGTAGAGCAGTGGTTTCCCATAGGAATGCATTGAAATCTGTTCCCTCAGGAATGGATTAATTGATTTTCAATGCATTCCTATGGGAAGGCTGACCATACGCATGTTTCCCTTGTACCCACTTGATCATCTGGCCAGGGGGGGCAGGGGACCACATCACGTGACAGTGGGTTGGCAGACCCAAAACTTTCCTGGGGCAGTGGTAGTCCTTGGGATGGTGGAGGGAGGGGTGGAGAACTTATCCTCTCACTTTTTTATTGGTGGCCAATGGGCTACTTTTGAACCCTTCGCAGGCTACCGGTAGCCCGCAGTCTAACTGTTGTGCAGGCCTGTTATATGCCATCAGGTTGCCTATGATTTATGGCAACCCTATGAATGAGAAATTTCCAAACTGTCTTGTCCTTAACAGCCCTGCTCAGCTCTTGTGGGACAATGTGCTTCTGTACCTATGATTCAAAATGCCAGGAAATGGCTTGATCCTGCTGCACAATATCATGCCCACACTGTCAGCAGGAAAAAGGATGCTAAGCTTTACATAGCAAAAGGGCAGCCTGAATATTGACAACAACACCAATGGCAGCAGTCAAGATGGTCTACACAGAATACTCTCTTGGCTCACTACCATTCACACTTGTTGAAAAATTGCCCTGATAATTAATTACTTTGTATTTGGATGAGAATGGGAGAACTGATAAAAAAAGGAGCCAGGTTCTGGAGTTTTCCCTGCATGGGTGTTACTTTGTGAACAGTTGTGCTGCTGTTCAACACCCTGACCATTAGCCTGTGGAGTGCCTCAGGGTTCCATGACTCCTAATACTTTTCCACATACTGCATATATGAACAACCTGAAAGAAGCTGCCCACAATTTTGTGGTGTGGTACCACCGGTGGACTGATGACACCCACCTGTGTTATAAGATCTTCCAGAAAGAACTTCTCTCAGTATCTCAGGCCCCTGTGTGGACAGTCACTCCACCTCCCACACGCCCTGTCAACTTCACCCTAGAAACTATCATACTCTCCTACACAGTTGAAATATTACTTGTAAATATAACCTGACAGATCTGTGGGAAGGACCTGGGAGAGGCAAGCTGGCAGAGAAAGGGGTGGAGAGAGCAAATAAGGTTGTGAAGTATTATGAGTAGAGATGGGCACGACTTAGCGGTATTCCCGTTTCCGTTTCTGTTACTCGTATCCATTACTCTACGGAAACGGAAACGGGAATTACTCCACCAGAATTCGAGCTCGAACCGACGAACGAACAATTTGGTCTGATTTGTCGTGCTCGTTACTTGCATCGCGGCGATCGCGCAATGCCAAGCGGCACAGAAAAAAAGTTTTTAAAAGTTAAAAAAAAATGATTCCCAGCCCTAAAAGTAGGCGAAAACTGTCTGAGGGCACCTACCAGGCCAGAAGGGTGTTTTATTTGGGGGGGGGGTTCCCCACCCCCTTCTCCTTGGCTATTGCTACTGCTGCGCTGCTGGTACCAGGCTGGGAGGGCGCATCCATTTGCCATGCAGTACGGGGGATCCAAAATGGCGACCGCAATATTTTTTTTGAAATCGTTGCCCAAAACCCCACCAAAGCACCACAGAAACATGCGAAAATTAGCTATTTTAAATGCTTGAATTTTTACAGAAGCAGCAGTGGGTTTTTCTTGCCAAAAAAAAGTCTCCGTTGATTTTATTTTATTTTATTTTATTTTATTTTATTTTTTTACACCTGCGCATCCGCAATGATGGGCTCGCCCATGGGAGTGGACCATGCAAAGTTTTGGAGCCATTCCACCAATCGCATGGCCAGGTTTTCCTGACTGTACCAGGCTGGGAGGGCGCATCCATTTGCCATGCGGTGGGGGGGATCCAAAATGGCGACCGCAATATTTTTTTTGAAATCGTTGCCCAAAACCCCACCAAAGCACCACAGAAACATGCGAACATTAGCTATTTTAAATGCTTGAATTTTTACAGTAGCAGCAGTGGGTTTTTCTTGCAAAAAAAAGTCTCCGTTGATTTTATTTTATTTTATTTTATTTTATTTTATTTTATTTTTTTACACCTGCGCATTCGCAATGATGGGCTCGCCCATGGGAGTGGACCATGCAAAGTTTTGGAGCCATTCCACCAATCGCATGGCCAGGTTTTGCTGACTGTACCAGGCTGGGAGGGCGCATCCATTTGCCATGCAGTGGGGGGGATCCAAAATGGCGACCGCAATATTTTTTTTGAAATCGTTGCCCAAAACCCCACCAAAGCACCACAGAAACATGCGAAAATTAGCTATTTTAAATGCTTGAATTTTTTACAGTAGCAGCAGTGGGTTTTTCTTGCAAAAAAAGTCTCCGTTGATTTTATTTTATTTTATTTTATTTTATTTTATTTTATTTTTTTACACCTGCACATTTGCAATGATGGGCTTGCCCATGGGAGTAGACCATGCAAATTTTCCACCAATCGCATGGCCACTTGGCCAGGTTGACCACAGAGACTTCTGGGATGTGCCAATCGGGCATAAACAGCCCACTAATCGTAGCCCAAACCCGAACCCTAAGCCTAACCCATACGCCAGTACACTGTCCTTCTAAGTGGGTCAGAGAGGCACCCAGATGTGCGCCCCAATACTCACCCTAACCTCACCCGTAACTAGCCTAACCCTAGCCCTTGCGCTAACCCGTCTTAACCCTAAGCCTGATCTACTTGCATTGCACTATATGCAAGTACGTGAGACACAGCGGGTGCAAAGAGTCTGCCAGTCCGTCACTTGTGGCTCTGGCTGACTCCTGCAGCTCCCTCCAGGAGCCCGCTACCCCCTCCCCAAACCAGTACTAATGACAACGAAAAAATGAAAAAACGAACCGACTAATTTTTGCGAATTTTCGCGAAAACCGGAAACGAGCCGAAACGGAACCGGCCTGACTAACGACAACTCGAATTTTTTTTTCCAAGTCGTGCCCATCTCTAATTATGAGGTGAAATGTACTTAACCGGACCATATGTAGTTGAATACTTGAAATGCACATTCCTGGGATAATTAAACATTTCCATGTGAATGACAACAATAAATTGAACTGGTGCAACTGGTCAGATGTGATATAGAAAACTTCTAAGTCAGCCTGGGACCACTTCCCTTCTAGTCACTTGCTCCATCTTCCAATCTGTGAGACAGTGTTCTTTTATTATTATTAATTGAATTCCTCTGTGGATCTGTATGTGAATTTGCTACCCTTTCTGGATGAGACACCAGGACTTTGAATTAAGCACTGGTGTCTGCATCATTGGATAGTTACGCATTGCTCGTTGATTAAGAAATGATCATTTCCCTCCAATTCTGTCTCTATACCTTTTTTTTAAAATAAACCAGTTAATTCAAGAGGTAGATATTGCTGCCACTCTTCATACACAACTGCCACACAACTGCCTGTTAAGAGAGGACTAGATAAACATTTAACTCACATTTGTATTAAAAATAAAAACATAACTCCCTATTTAATATACCATGAATACTATGCCAGCACGGCCAGAAATGGTGGAGGAATGAGGTCAAGTGTCTGCAGTATTTATTGGTCCAACAACTGTCAATCTCATCTTAGAGCACACTTTCCTTCAATAATACTTTCAGAGATCAGTTTCTCCAAAATTTCATTTCCTCTCTATATCTGAATGGTAATAATGCTCCTGTGATTTATCAAAATGGGAGTGACAGCATAGTAGTGGGTCCCCACTGGTATCCAAATGTATTAGGGAACTTATGCCCTCCACCATCCATACAAAAACAAGCTAGAATCTTATGATGTCAAGCACATTAATGGCTAATACACAGCTGTGCTTTATGTGAAAATCACTGATCTCTAATCCAATAATTTAAATAATAATTCAAATAACTTTAGAATAATGGTCATGGCTGAATCTGTTCTGCTCACACATGTAAGTGTAAGGAGACATCGATGGCATTGATATTCTATGCCACTTGCAGCATCAGAACCTGCAGTAGTGGAGGGTATAGCCAAATTCCAGCTTCAGGCACGACAGCACTCTGCAGAGTCTTATACTTTCTGATAAAACAGAATGGGCAAGGTATGGATAGTTACTTATGAAAAGTTATTTAGCCACATGCCTTGGCATCACATGCATACATTACATCCCACCTGAAGTATTACCATGTGCTCTAAATGGGACTGCTTTTTAAGAGCATTCAAAAATATCATTTGGTTCAAAATGCTATAGCTAGCCTTTTTTAATCGAGTTGGTTCCAGAAAGCATGCAACTCTCCAGTTCTAATTCTCTACTTTTAAGTACCAGCCCATTCAAAATGATGGTCATGACCAATAGAGCCATATGTGGTTTGTCTCTATCCTTTGTGATGGATTGCATCTCATCTCCAAGTACTTTAAAAATCTTAAGTGGTGCTCCATATTCTGCCCAGAAACAACCGGCAGTTGCTGTGTGATCTCTGTGTCCAGTCCCAGTTAGCAATCTGGCAGCTGCGTTTTTGACCTGCTGAAATCTCCTGGCACTTTCCACAGGCAGACCCATGTAGAGTGCACTGTAGTAGTAATCCAGTTGAGATGTAACTAAGGCATTTGTCCCCCTTGGCCAAATTAGATCTCTACAGGAACAGGAACAGCCGGAGCAATAGTTTTAACTGTTTAAATTGTTATGAATTTTGTTCTCTTTTATTGTGATCTATATTCTGTTAGCCACCCAGAGTTCCAATCCAGAAGATGGGCGGGATATAAGTATAATAAATAAATAAATAAATAAATACACTCCCAGCCATTGCCAAAACCAGGGCCTCCAACCTCAGGAGACGAATCCAGGATTATCCCCAGGATGCATACAGGGGTTTTCACGGGGAGTGTAACCCCATATCCAGCATAGGCTTCATCCCTGTTCCTTGATCTGCATTTTGGCTGACCAGGAACACATCTCTCTTGTCTGGATTAACTGTCAGTTTATTCACCCTCATCCAGTCCATTATTAACACTAGACACTGATCAACAGCTGAAGCAGCTTCTTCAGACTTAGATGGAAAGGACAGATAGAATTGGGTGTCATCCACATTTTGGTGACAGAGAACCCCAAAACTCTGGACAATCTTTCCCCACAGTTTCATGTAGTTGTCAAACAACATAGGAGACAAAGAGTGTGAGGAACCCGGCAGGGCGATGGTGAGGGTGTCAAAGCAGGAGATCCACAGCACCACCCTCTGTACTCCTCCAGGAAGCACCTCAGCCACTGTAAAACAGAACCCAAGTCCCATCCTAGAGAGACAGACCAGAATAACACCATGGCTGATGGTATCAAAAGCTACTGAGAGGTCCAGTAGAACCAAGAGGGGAGTCCTTTGTCAAATTCTGGGCGTAGGGCAACCAGAGCACTCTCCAACACTTAACCAGGCCTGAAGCCAGACTGCAGTATCTCTATAATCCGTCTTATCCAGGAAACCCTGGAGATAGGAAGTCATGACAAACTCCGACACCTTACCTAAAAATGCAGTATTAGAAATGGGTTGGTTTTATTCATCAGTGCAGGACTAAAAAAAAATTAAAATAAAAGGATTTTCCCAACAACAGCATTAATATTGCCTCCTTTAAGCACGCTGGAATTCCACCTTGTTTTAAGAAGGCACTTGGTCACTCCCTTTCTGGAAGGCTTTATAATCAAGGAAGGGCATAGCAGGATAAAGTAAAGAAATAAATTGTATTTATATATTGTATATTGATGTATGACCAGATTGAAAAATCTCACCTGCGCCTGAAGTCAAAAACTGAAAACTAAACAGATTGCAAGAATTTATTCTATTTCGTGCACATAGTATAGCTGTTCCATAAGCATCTCTTCACCATATTCTTCTGTCATTTCTCTTTTATTTTCCCAAGCCCAGGTCTCTTTCGCATGATGGAAAGCGACAAAATAGTCCCAGCACTCTAAAATTCATCAGCGTGAGTCTCAACATATCAATTTTCAAGTAGAACAACTTTAAATACATGGCAGGCTTTTAGCTTCCCTAGAAAATAATACCTCTATTGTTTCCCAAGGAAACCCTAAGTACCCCAAATTACCACGCTTTTAACATACTGACATGTTGATGGCCCGATGCTTTTCTAAGCACAGAGTCAGATTGACAGAAGTCAAAGTAGTTTAGAGGAACACTTAAAACATGGCATTTTACATTTGGCAAGAATTGCTGTAGTGAAAAAAAATGACAAGGTGACTTTCTAATTCTTTAACTTTGGCATGGAAGGAAATAACTAAAAATGTATTTAACTGACAAGTATTGCTCTGGCCATAAAGTGGAAAGATAGGAAAGCCATAGGACTCATAGCATATGCTTTATTCTAACAACAGAAGGCAGGGCTGGTTGTTTTCCTGCATAGGTCCTGCTTTAAGTAGGACAGGCGTGTCCAAATGTCAGCCCTCCAGATGTTTTGGAGCACAACTCCCACAGTCCTTTGCCACTGGCAATCTAAGCTTAGAATGCTGGGAGTTGTGGTCCAAAACATCAGGAGGGCCACAGTTTGGATATGCCTGAAATAGGATAACCACTCCTCCCCCATGTCATAACTTTTGCAAGCAGCAAATAGAATTTGTTCTGTCTTAGTATGGGGGGTATCTGGAATATCACGACAAAGTGGTGACAAGGTTTTGACACAATGTGCTGATGCTTGCAGAAACCAAATTTGGGAGTTTAGATGTCATATAATGTTGGCAGGATTGATAAATCTAGTCATACCAGAAAACCTTATAAAGAATGGTTTTCAACCAATCAGTACACTTGCTTTCTTCATGCGTATGTCCACATGGTACAGACCATGCTTACTGAAAATGAACAGGAGAGGGCAGTTTGAAGATCTTAAACACAAAAAGGACTGACAAAATGGGAAATGATGGCCTGAGATTTTGGCTCCTGCTTCCATTGGAGTTCTGTTTGCAACGGTGGTGGCAGTTATAGAATACTGAGGACAGCGTATTCCAAAGTCGATAAACGGTGTCAAGCCCTTCAGGCCATGAGGTGTGAAGGTGCCCAGGCTATAAGTCCAGAAATTTCCCTCTCTTCTCTTTTTTGGATCGGACAACATCTCTGACACAATCACCAACACAGTGGATAGGCTATGGTATTCCTGGCATCTGGTTCTTCCAATTTCTTGGTCAAGATCGCTGATATCTGATTTCTGAAGTGTGCACGGTCCTACTTCACGTCATGCTGCCCACTGTTTTGCTATAATGTGCTTTCCCCCACCTTCTTAGAAGTCAGTTATTAAATCATACTTTGTTTGGGGCAAACTACTCTCCCTTTCCCCTACCTTGTCAGACTTTGTCTTCTCTCTCTTCCTTCTGCCACCCTGCAGAGATGCCTCTGACATACACTCCCCCCCACCCCCAGATAGAAGCATGCACACACAGCCCACACATACATACAAGCAGCCACCAAGGGGTTGATCAGTCAAGAGCTCTCGCAGGGCCGCTCCTCTCCCACAGCCCCTCCCCTGCCTGTCCCCACACAGGAAAGGCAGCAAAAGCCCAGTGTGGATGCCAGCAAGTGGGCAGGTAAGCAGGCAATCAGTTAGTTTGGATAATTCCCACACCCTTGCCTCAGTCGCTGGTGCCTTCCCATGTGATAAATACAGCAAAGGCACTGAGTGCATGGGGCGGTACTTCCTTTACGACCTATCTTTTCTTTCTTTCTTTCTTTCCCCATTCCCCTTACAACACAACTCACAACCTCTCTTTTCTGTGTGTGTGGGGTGGGTGGGGTTTTGTTTGTTTTGTTTGTTTGCTTTTGCTTTTGCTTTTCCCTCCTCCTCTTCTTCCTCAAGTGCTATAGACAAAACTAGCTGAAGCTGTCATTTGTATTTTCACCTATCTAATAAAACACAATGTCATAATGACCACATTTACTCCGCACTTCAAACAGCAACCACTTTTTAAAAAATAGCCTTCTGTCCTCCCCCAGTCACGTGGTCGCTGAAGCGATTCAGTATTCCGCACTTGGTGTTTTCTCATGAACCAGTTTCCCCGTCCGCACTTTGCTAAACCGCTTTTTGTTCTGATTTTGTCAGCCATTTCCCATCATCTGCTTCTATTTTGGATTTTTTTTTAGGGTAACGTCATGCTGTTGTTCTTCCATTCTAAGTAATGTAGGTAGTTTTCCACTTTTCCAACGGCAGGATAAGGCATACAGAGGGGGAAACCTGGAAAAAAAACCGGTGCATAGTGTCCGCAGTTTCAGCCAAATCACTTCAAAAAGCGGTTTAGAAATCAGTTTTAAAAAACACCACCCCTGGTGGCCGTTGCAAGAAAAACCGACACAGCGGCCAAAAGGGGCGTGGCCAAGGGTGCTCCGCGGAAAAAGAGATTGGAAATGCTGTAGGTGATTTTTAAGGCGATTTGACTTTAAGCAAAAGGCGATTCAAAACCTAAGTGTGGTACGGTTATATGCCAGTTGTTTTGCCTACGAACAGCAGATGGCTTCCTGATCACCTACATTCAATGACATGGGTTGGATTGCAGTACTTATAGGTGATACTCTGCTCAATATCATTGGTCTTTCCACTCACACAACAAGAGTGGAAACAAGTGGAAGAAGAGTGTAGTCCCGTATTGTTGAGTGGTGACTTGTGAATATCTCTTACAAGTTGTCTTTGTAGAATTGGAGGCTTGTGGGAAGTCATCACAGAGGGCTTGCAGGTGCATTCTGCAAGACTTCCAAGTTGGCTAGCAATGGATAATTTTTTCTAACTGCCCTATTATAGTTCAAAGACGCTAATGGAAATCCATCACAATGGAATGGGTTGTTCATTGTGCATATGCACAGAGGCACACCCATGTACAACTACTCTGGAAAAGTGGCTGTATTTTCACAGTATCAGTAGTTTGATGTCAACATTCTTCTTCCACCTGAGACAATTCTTCTTCATCTTGCCTTTAATTAATTTCCCCACAGTAAAAGTAGGTGTATTTTGTAATTTTTCTCAAGAAATACTGCTTCTGGAAAAACTGAACAAAGGTACAGAGCCAAACTGTGGACCACTTCCTTATGAAGCAATCATTGGTCTATTTTTAGGTCTAATCTAGTGGAGTCTGATGTTCTGAAATATTAATCAGTTAACCCTCCCGTACAATATTCCATTCCTATGTAATATAATAATAAAACATCCTAACCAAATATTGATTCGTTCTAAATTGGCGGTTCAGTAATGAAGAACAGATGTTGAATGCCAAGTCCCATCCGCTTCAGAAAGCATGTTCAACAGTCATTACTCAAAGTTGTCACAGATTTGAAGGGCCACAGGTTCTTTGTTTCCTGCTACAGACACTGGAGGCCAAGGATTAAATATAAACTGGCCAAAATTATGTTGCTTAGTGTAGTGAAGCACACTAGACTAGGTCCACTGGATGGATGGGTCAACTCCTCTGTAAATTCAATTCATTCCATGAATTCCATCCATCCAAACGAACCTACTCTATAACGATTTACTGTATTGGTTTGGGGTGACTTATTGTCCAAGGCAACAGAATTAGGGGTATCAGTGCAAATTAAGAATATCTTGAATACATTTTAATGCCTCTACAAAGCTAAATTTTCAACTTACCATGGGGCAAATGATGTAAAGAATGTCAATATGATGACACCCCCCCCCGCCTTGGATAATATTGACCTTTTTGGCAGTTTACCTAGGCATTGTAGGTTCTGGGTCAAATTGGCTGCATCTTGTGTTATGAAGGATGGACACAGAAGCAACTGATCCATAGTTGACACACTTTTTGACACACAGTACTAGTGACTCCAGGAGTTGCCTTTGAACGCTGAAGCATTTGACTAGCTGCCTGAATGAGACAGGATGCTGCTCTAAATGAATACTTTTCAGTAAATAATAAATGTGTACCTTTTAAATAAACATTGGGGGGGGGAACCATGGCAAATTAAAAAGTCAAACAAGTAATGTTTTTATGTTGTTAGAAAGTTGTCTTTCTCTCCCTTCTCTCCCTTTCATCATTTCCATCTACTGCACTGTCCTTTAGGAGGTTCAGAGCAGTTTATATGGAGTTCCAAATTCACACCAAATTCCAAATTCACACCACTAAACATTTTGAGAACTACTTTTAACCACTTTACTCATATATTCTCAAAGCCTATCTTAATAACTATGGCAAATATCTGCTTTTATGTCACCTAAACAAGATGGGAAGTGAAATCCAACATGTTGGAAAGTAACTCAATGGGGTTTTCTAAGGCTGCGGTCATACCTGCGTTTTCTCTGTAGTTTTCCTTTGGCTAACTGCACATAAAAAGATTGTGTCCTAACTGCGAAGAGAAGTAAATTCTGGTCCCGGCCGACCACGCCCCTTGAACAGCAGTTTCAGTGAAGTTTCAATAACCACTACCAGGGGCTGGATTTAGAAACTTCACTCGAAAATGCTTACTTATTTGCTTCTGTAACCATGACAGGACACAGAAAATACGCAGTAAAATCAGTTGTTCCCTTTTTTTCGACAGCTTCCCGTGGAAAAATGCAAAGTAGACAGGTAGGACGGAACCAGAATAGGAAAATATGATGCAGAAGAGAGGACACTAACTGCACATTAAAAACCACGTGACTGCCTCCCCCCAAATACACATGAAATTTATATACGCAGAGAACGCTGGTGTGATCGCGGCCTTAGTGGTTTATCTACAATACTGTTACTAATATTTTTCTCTTTTATAGAAGACTCATTCTTCATTCACAGATGCAAGTCTCCATTCTTCTCCCTTTTATTAGCCCTCCATGTATTGGCCCACATACAAGCTATTTTTGACTCATTCCTGCTCTTTCCACAAATAAATTGTGTCAGAAGCAAATTGCATAGGTATCTGGAGTTTGCTGCATGCAGGCTAAGTAATGGTTGCACATCTTTCATAACTGGAACACTGTTCCTACTATGTAATCAAAGAATTAAAATTGCTAGATTTGAAGAAAGACATAGAATTTGCAAATTTATGGCTGCCGTTAAAATTATGGTGGTGTTGGGAAAGCTCATTGACTGTCTTATTGTCTTGATATAGTAGACTTAACATCTCAGGACACGCAGAAAGCAAGATCAATACCCCAGGACCAGACAATAGCTAAGGGAACAAGGAGATTCAGAAATACAGACAACACACCAGCTATCAGTAAATGAGTACAAAAGCTGCTAAATCAGTACCACAAAGTGTGACATAGCTGGAATAAGAACAAAATTAAAGACACGCTTTATGTATCTTGAGCTTATCTGAAAAACATCAGATACTGTAAAGAGAACAAAACATAACCATTGTAAAGAAATGGGGGCTATATTGCTGCTCGCTCAATGCATGTCTGAAGTGGCCAACATTGACTTAGAGCCGCGGGGAAAAGAAATGCAAGCTTGCCAATGGGAATATTCACTGAATTACATATTGAACCCTTACATTTTCTTTGGTCACAAGGTTATCCCACCTCCTCCCCCAACCATCTTCTTGCAATAAACTGAACAAAGAGAACAGGGTTATCTGATGACTCCAACAGATGCAGTGGTTCCCAAACAGCACAGAGGTAGCAGGCTTCCAGGTTTTTATAGCGAGGCATTCAACAGCCCAAAACTACCCACAACATTTCAGTGAGAGGAAAGTCCAAAATAATAATAATAAAATAAAAATATCTGGCTAAAATTAAGTTGCATCTAAAATCCCCTGCTCTTTAAGAAATGTCCTTCTCCCACCTTGGTGAACACAGCCTACTCCCACCCAATCTTCTGCCTGAAGGATTTAGTACTAATTGATAGTATTTTACTTGAGAGTATGCTTGAAGAAATGCACAATGCCTCAGTGCAGTGGGAGGAGCGAGGTCAAGAGGTATGCATGATATTTCCTGAAATACGGACTTACCTATGAAATAGGCCAGGAGTATGGCAAGCAAGATTGCAGCAGCGATAGCTGATAAAGCGGCACATTTCCAGCTACAGTACTTTGAGGGTTTTTTCAGCTTGAATGCATTTCGGGAGAAAGTGTTTCTAGGCAGCAGCCTGGGAGGTGGTGTGTAAACTGTTCCTGAGGTCAAAGGATATCCAGGGGAAGAACTACTGAACAGAGGAGTTGTTCCAGAAGACGTCTTGAATAAAAAATGCCTGAAATGCACAGAAATTAGTCAGAGTTAACGGGACAGTAATTTACTCAAATATTTATTTATTTATACAACTTATTTGGAGGTACAGAACAAGCTAGGTACAAAAGAAGGAAGCAAAATAGAAATTTCACTTTGCTCATTGTGCCAAATTTTAATATCTCTTCTCGTTTTTTTAAATGGTTCTGGCATTTGTTTTCATATTAGAAACGGGTTTTGGATGAAGCAAAAGTTTGTCCAAATGAAAACTGCTGGTCTTGAATGTGCCATAAGAATCCTTGTTGTTTTGTATATTAGGTTAAAATTGGATGCTGAAATAATAATAATAATTAAAAATAGTAAGAATAGTAGTCACCATCACCATCACCTTGCTAATTCAGCTACCGAAAGCCAGTGCAAGCAGAAATACATTGATTTAAATGATATTCAGGTTCAGCACTGGCAAACCTAAAGAGGAAAGGTATGACATAAATACACAATGGCAATGCATCATCTATGATGTTGAAACTGGAACGTGTTGAATAAATGATGTACTTAAGGAGATGCAAATCTGTTAGTTTTTCAATATAGTTCAGGGCATAAGAAGCTAAGACTAGCTTTCTTAATTATGCCCAAAAGGCTAATGGAAGCCATACATAGCTTAACGTGAACCTAGTTCAGACTCTGGAAGATTGGCGCAAGGAAGCAGACAGCTATCTTTTGAACAACTCGCAGTCAGAAAAGTGTTCAAAATTAGCCACCTCTATAACACAGTAATTAAATCTGAAGGTTACAAAAAGCTAAATTAGAACGAACCATTCACAGCTTTCTTTGCAGAATGAAAAGGGCTGAGTAGCTGCTGACAGAGCAAAGCATCTGTTGTCAGTGGGAGGAAGTTGCATAGCATATTAAAGACCAGAGAGGTACACAGCTGCTATACATTTTCTGAGATGCATAGCAAGTAGTCGTAATTTCTACTTCTTTCTATTAGCACTGTTTCCACAGATCTTGATCAGAGGTTGGAAAACACGCTTTGAGTGCTGAAAATTCCAAGAATCTCCGGGCAACGGGGCCACTGGAAACTACAGTCCAGAAAAGTAACTTTCCCCAATTTTAATGATAGCAGTTCCCCGCCATGGTAAGTAGAAAGTATGGGCATTATTATTCAACACATGACTCAACTTGTTCTGTTGAAATTACCCAACAAAATTAAGAACATAAGAACATAAGAAGAGCCATGCTGGATCAGGCCAAAGGCCCATCTAGTCCAGCTTCCTGTAGCTCACAGTGGCCCCACCAAATGCCTCTGGGAGCACATGAGACTAGATATCTGTCTCCTACTACCACTCCCCTGCATCTGGCCCTCTGAATTTCGTTGTATGTGTATACTGTGTATATACACACAATGACAATAAAATTATTTTAAAAAAAAAGTACCCTGGTTTTAAGCCTGGCGATTACACATCTCCATCATGGTTTATAACCTGTGATGGACTTCTCTTCCAGGAATCTGTCCAATCCCCTTTTGAAGGCATCCAGGCTAGATGCCATCACCACATCCTGCGGCAGGGAGTTCCACAGACTAACAACACACTGAGTAAAAATGTTTTTTCTTTTGTCTGTTCTTACTCTCCCAGCCCTCAATTTGAGTGTATGTCCCCTAGTTCTGGTATTTTGTGAGAGGGAGAAGAGCGTCCCTCTATCCACTTTACTCATGCCCTGCATTATTTTGTATGTCTCAATCATATTCTCCCTCAGGCACCTTTTTTCCAGACTAATTTTCCAGGCTCATTTTCCCCCAGCCTGGGAAGGATTTTGCATTCCTTCCTCAAATACCATATGGTTCTAGATGTTCTTTACCTTTCTCCCACTGAATATTCTAAACTTTTTATCAGTTACCTGGGGAGCAAAAATGGCTGTTAAAGCTGCAACCAAGTCTCAATTGCACGTTCATACTGTTTGAATATGGCAAGATCTACATTCCAGACATTATGGGGTTAATGTGAAGGGGACCTCACCTGGAACTATGAACGAATGAGCCCTGCCCCTTTTACCAGTAAGGCTCTACAAAAGGAGTTGTATTTGCCTGCTCTCAACCTACACTTCACTCCTGCTGACTGACTGAGTGATGCAGAGACTGTGAGCACAAGCCTGAGTTTATGGGCATTGCCTGAGCTGCCATCAGCCTACTTGCTTTTACTTCATTTTGTTTTGTTATGTTTTGTTATGTAGTGTTAGTAGTTTGTAGTTTTATTAGGAATGTCCTATTTACCTTTTCCTATGAAATTTAGATCAAGTTTATTATTTAGTACTTCACTTTCATCTCAGAGTCTTCAATGTTTCTATCACATGCTGCTTCCATTTGTATCCTTAATTCAGATGTATGATCCACAACCCTTCCAGATGAATAAGAGGCTATAGATTTAGACATTGCCTAGTTAGTTTGGTTAGGAAAACCAGATTTGGTTAACAGATGCTAGTTATAAGCTAACACATTTGCAGTCTTCAGGAGGACAACTAAAGGAGGCATTCTACACATATACTCATAGAAGCACTATAAAATAAGTGAGAATCATACAGATCTGTTCAATACATTTATATTAGTAGTGCTAATTTAACTGTCATGGCTCCATCCTAAGGAATCTCAGGACTTGTAGTTTAAGGGGCACTTAGAATTGTTTCTCCTGAATTTCCATTAGCTACAGTAGAGCATTCTAAGCTCCCAACCAAATGAAAAGTTTAGATTTTCATAAAACAGAATTAAGCAGAACTGCTGGAACTGTATCATGAAGATACATTATAAGACTAGTAGCTCCACAAATGCATGTTCATCACTCAGTGACTTGCATTGCCGACTGATACACACAGATATAACACCACACAAATATTTCTCATCAACTTGTGTCATCTCAAACATAATGTCTAAAAGGCTCTTGCATAGTTAACACAAATGGTATAACATTTAGGGGTGCAGTAGATAATGACAAACAAGAAGGAGACCTGAGTTGGAACACATGTTTGGATACGGATCTGCTCCTTATTTATTATCTTCCTTACTTTGAAAACTCAAATGGGAAAGAAAACGATTGCAACAAGTCAGAAACAGGTGACGGGACATCACAAACACAAACACAATACATGCAAAACAATAACAGTAACAGGCAAGATGATGATGATGATTCATATATTTGCTTGACCCCGTGTTTTGATTTTGCACATGCCACCCAATTACAGAACCCTCTAGGCAATTTAGAACACATCAAGCTTTCAGAGTATTATCACTCCTTGGAACAATGAGATCTGTTCTTTGGGTGTGCAGATTAATCTCTTCTCTGGCTGGGGGAAAAATCAGTGACTACAGCATATGATCCTTAGAACTACAAGTGAAAGTGTTGGTATGGTAATAGAAGATGTCAGATTTGAAGTCATAATGAAAGACAGGAAGGAGGATTCTATCGCGCTGAAAAGGAGGACTGAGTCATCCAGAATGCAAGAAGCCCACGTGGGGAGCTATAATTCCCCGGGACAGCCGCCTTTTCTTTCTGAAAAGGATGTCTTGGTTATTTTGGAAAAGAGGCAGTTAACATCATATCAACATGCTTTCTTCAGCAGTATCATGGTGGTGTTTATAACTATCAGAAAATAATCACAAACCTGACAGTATTTCAGAGAAGTAAAAAAAGAATATCAGAGCCAATGACTACGGAGCCCAGGTTTAAAATAATGAGCAGAAAGGACTGCAAAAGTTGCAATTGTTTTGCATTAAGAGACACAATCTTATGTAAGTGAGCACAGAGCTGTTTCCGGATGCTTATTCCTTCTGTCTCTTTGCTACTGCCTTCCTTGTTTCCCAGGGTGCTTGTGCCCAATGCCTACCCAGTGAGGTCTCCTACAGACTTGCCCCTCCTCCTCCCCACTCTTCACTACTCTGAAGCTACTTCTCCCCTCATATTAAGCCTTCATTTAGCATTTCACATGTACTGCATCTAGAGCCTGTAAGTCCACCTCAAACCACATATTCATCAACTAGTTTGTGGGAAATGTCATGTGTTCCTGCCAACTGTCCAGCTCTTTAGTAGGCAGAGTTTAAAAACTAACTGGACCATTCGTAGGTCAAAAATCTGGAGCTGTAATAACCCTAAAAAGCTAAGTGATTGAAATATCCATCTTAAAAAGGGAGACGTACCCCTCTAGAGAAGGGAAGGATGCAGAAGCCACCAATTATCAGTTTAGGTTTTTAATCATTGTTTCAATCTAGTTCTGATTATACGAATTCATAGCATGCTAACTGTATAAGGTTCAGTCTACACTGGAAAATTTGGTGCAGTCCAATACATGCTTAAAAGGTTCTTATCTTAAGTGCAATCTGTTTTAATTCTCACTGGAGCCAATCCTTCCACCCTCTTCTCTCATGTTACAGAGTCATACAAAGCAAGGTTCACCAGGTTTATTCATTATTAGTGAGACAGGAGCAACAGCAGTAAAAAACATTGGGATGCAGGTTGGAAAGACAGAAGAGAGGCAACCTCCCCCCCCCCCGCTCCCGCTCCTGCCTTCTTCCATAGCAGGAACTCTATGGGGGCTGTGCTTCTTGGTGAGGAACAACCCACTGAGCCAACATTTTAAAAAAAGAAAGTAACTAAGTGGCATTTTGAGATGACAGTGCATCAACCTAGCATGGCACTTGAATTTCACTATGTGGGAAATATTTTTAAAAAGGGGTGGATTTCTTTTCTGTCTCCTTTCAGTACCCCCACTTAACACATCACAGGGTTGTCACTGCACTTAATGTTAACCCCTTGTGCTGTTGTGGTGAAAAGTACCCCTATGTGCAGGCTAACCAAATAGCTATTTTGGATAATGCTGATCAGGCAAAAAGAATGCATGGCTTTGCCCTGTGCCAGAAGGAGTGCGACTGCTTAAGGGATGGATTATTCTAAATGTGTATGGATGTGATATTTTTACCCATACCAAAATGTGCCAACAGTGATCCGTATAATTAATTGCCATTGCGGACATGCTCTAAGTCTTTTAGAACAACACAGCACACTATTATTATTTCACTGTTTCCTTCTCAAAATGGCCAGTTTTAGTGAGCACTTTCTCTTTCTGTGTTTAATCTCTGTTTAGTTTAAATGATACATCAGAATCTACTTTGCACACTTGAATGCAACCCTTTATGCTTAGATGCTCAATTACTGTAATAATAGCATGAAAAAATGGCGGACAAAGAGTGGATATCAGGAAAGCTGGAAACACTTGATTCCCAAGGCAAGGGTCACAAGGCTGTTTTCAGCACCCTCTCCTACACCACGTTCTAGGAGCTTTCGAAGGCCTGGGAGAAGCAAAAATCAGGGTGGAGGTGCAGAACAAAGAAGCACAGAGAAGAAAAATGTCTGATGGAGGAAATCATCAAACTCCATTAGGCATTTGAATGTCTTTTCAAGGCACAAAGTAGACTGCCAAGACCATTTTAAAACCCAAATGGATCTAAGGCCCTGAAAAGCTGACAATGGATGATTAATAAGGCTCATAAATATTCCCATATGCAGCTGAACTCCTAGATCATACACTTGAAAAGCATAGTAGATGGGTAGAAATATGAGTGTACTTCACATGGGTTTCAAAGCTGAAGAAAAAAATGTATCTTGCAAGTATCCCCCACCCTTTATTGTCCCATGCAGAATGAAGTGGTGATAGTTAACACGGAAGCAATTATCAGAAGTGGGGTGAGCATTCCAAACTGATGCTGCCTAGTAAAAATAACTTGTCACATCACAGATCATGGAAAGCTTTCAGACAGATGTCAAATGATGTAACACCACTCAGTACAAAAACACTGACTAATACAACACAGACAATAGAACCATCCCATCTTCTGTCTGACAAAGGGTTAAAGCCCAACAAAGTGATTAATATATGAAGACATCACATAAAGCAGAAAGAACAAATTACTTGGTGAGTGTTAATACTCATTCCCACTGATTCATAAATATACAAAATATGAGTTTCATATCTGAAGGAGTCATGATTTTACACACGTCTAATTATGCACTACTATGTTTTATGTACTATGCTTGCATTTTCTGCTTTCTGCTCATTGGATATGTTTCAGTTCCAGTTCCATAATAAAATCTTCTGATTAAGAGCAGCCAACTTGTCTCTTGTTTTCTTTGTGGTTTTTTTGTTTTGCTTCATTTTGTGTTAAATTCTTATGTCTTGTGAACAAAATCCATTTGTTCCCATTTTTCATTCCATATAATTTTAATACATTGTATGCTATTTTTAATGTTTCAAATAATGACTTTAAGGAGTTGGAACTGGTGGTAAAAGAGAGATGGAGCAGGTATCAGGTCTTATCAAAATGCAGAAGGGGCGTATAATCCTCCAAGGCTTGGCCACATTTGCTTTATCAGGATTAGAAAGCCCCAACAGACCCCCTAATATATGAGTACATGACCAAGGCAATTCAACACCCAGGAATATTATATAATGATCTTCGATAAAAATGTATCCTCAAGAAATGTGAGACTACATCCCCCATTCTCCTGGTCCAAAATATCCAAAGATCACCAGTTTGGGGAAAGCTGAGGCACATGAGTGTCTTTTCATCTATACCCATCAAGGAAAATGTGAAGCAGCTTGAATCTGGTAATTAAACTATGAAATGGCAGATTAGAATTCCGTGGGAAGTCCATGTCCCTTGAAAGACAAACATATGCACAGCTATGCTGTAAGTGCAAACATATGGAGTTGCATCTCTTTTGTCCACATAGGCATATGTCCAAGGACTTAGATAGACACAACTTGCTGTTTCAGTGGAATTGCCATCTCGCAGCATAGGATCAATATTCAAATAAGTAGTCGTGGTTTAGTTGCAAAAGAAATGCCATTAGGCAAGGCTAATGGTCATTTAGAATCGACACATAAATATGATCATGACACTTAACAACCACTCAAGCACATTCTAAAGCCTTTCAGGGCCAACCAAGTTTTCAGCCAAGCTTCCTCTGAAATGTAGTGTACCAGTTTTCATATTGTCTATGATTTCCTAAATGTCAGCTAACAAGGCCCCAGAGGCACAGAGAGCTTGGGGTTTATTTTCATTTATCTTTTTATTTTTTATTTTTAACACAAGTGTTAAATCAGGCTGTCATGTGGGCTGCTGTAAGTTCGAGAACAGCTTGTCACTGCCATCTCGGATCTCTTAATAGAGACACAGTTGGACAGACTGGAGTACCACGCCTGATCGCTGCCTGAGAGGAAAGTTGCATGTTAGACACAAAGGCAGGTGCCATCCTTTTGGCACCTAGTCCTGTCAAAGCATTAAGCTAAACTTAAAGGGACCCACCTGTGCCTAGAACAGAAATGGAGGAACAACGCAACTGTATCAAACAACTTTTTCCCAACACCGGCTCATTTTCCAGGGATTCGGTGTTTTCCTTGCAAAAGGGCAGATTCTGACACTTGTACTTTTTGTAGCAAATTCTGCCCCAGTTCTGTTGGGTAACTATCTTCACCTATCTAGTCACAGATCAAAAAATGTAGTGTTGCCTCAAGGAACACAACCTTGCCACATAGCACAACTTCAAAAATCAGGCAACGCAGCATATGATTGGATTGTTTGTGTTACGTATGCATTCAAATGTAACAGCGAGACCATGTACCACATGATGACCTACTCTTACATGCATGCAGCAGAGTGAACCAAGCAACAACTTAGTTACATACAACATTGTTAAACTTTTCTGTAATTGATATGCGCCGCAGATACAATAGACATTAGGCATGATGATACTGTGGTGTGACAAAACGGCATGTGGTGAAAGCAATCTCATTCGGTAGCTCTGGAATGCTGTCAGATGCGTGAAAAGGAGGGTGTAGAGTTTTTGTTTTAAAAACTAATCCTGAGAATAATTTCAGAACTGAAGGCAATGAACCAGCAACTATGTGTGTGCACCTACAGTGAACAGTAGAAAAACCATCCCACTGTGTGTTACATGCACAAAAAATAACATTATGTTATAGACAATTCTCTTAGAGCTCCAGCTGTACTTCTACATCCAAAGTAAGAAGATTATTTTTTTTAATGAGCTGTTACGATTACTTCTGACCCCGTGGTACTATGCCACAATAGCTATACCATAAATTAGTTATTAATAGGACCCATAATGCTAATAATAAGCTGCCCTTCAGTGGAGGCATAGTTTCTATTTTGCTATTGTTTTGTGTCTTGGATTAAGAAAACATGAAAGCTTCTCATGTTAATTACTGAGTTAAGCCTCATAACCTCCTGCAAGGAGGGCAAACTCTCACACTTGTTTACATTTCCAGAAGGACATGCTTTTCTTTGCTGTCAAACACATCCCAACAAGCGAGGATAAGCCATTCAACCTCTAAACTATTCACATATTCAGAAGCTCACAGTTAAGTGCCTGACATATAAAAGCAAAAGCAAAATATAAACGAAATACCATAACTGCTTGACAGTCCACATTCTTGACATACAGAGCTGTGGTATTCATGTTGCAGGTTGTTAGCTAAAGAAGACTTCTATGCAAAGGCAGCTGATATTGTTGCAAGGATTTAGATAGGAAATAATTAATAATAATAATAATAATAATAATAATAATAATAATAATAATAATAATAATAATAATAATAATAATAATAATAATAATAATAATAATAATAATTGGCAACTCAACAACTGGCTGGATAAGGTACAGTATCTGGCCATGGAGCCAGAGGAAGATTGTTTGATTCCGCACTGCACTTCCTTCCAAGGCCGTCTTAAAAATATTTTAGCCCCCCCCCCCCCGGCAAAGCAGTGCAGTGGACCCTGCCTACACAACCACTTGCAGGAATAAAAACATACATTGTCAATAAAACTGACATATTTATGGGTACTACCCACAGCAAAATCAGTGTTTCAACATTAAAAAAATGATGTACAGCAAAGATTAATCAATCTAAACATTTGGACAATTTAACACAACTTGAAAAACAAAAAAATTGACATAAAATTGTAAATCATACTGACAACGATGGCACAGGATGAAATTACTATGAATTATTTATTATTAATCAACTCTTCAGTACTTCTGAATTACTGGGGCAGTTGAATGTTTATGTGGGTGGTTGAAAAATTAGTGTTAAATTCTGGTCTTCGCATAGATTAGTGTGGGGTCCGTATGCTCACCCCCTGGCAAGTGCCAGCATTGCCTTGTGTTAAGACAGCCCTGCTTCCTGGGAGTACCACCAGTGTGTGTGCCTATGGGCAAAATGCACAGTTCTAGAGCACCCCCAGAAGAAGGGAATGGTAAGCCACTTCTGAGAACTCTCTACCTAAAAAACCCTAGAAAGGGTTGCATAAGTCAGAATTGATGGCACACAATTATTATTAAATTGGCAGGCTGGCTATCCTCATAGCACTGTGCATGCAGATCAAGCTAGAGTCAGAATTTTAATGGCAAATATAGTCAATGTATAACTTATAACTTATATATCACATTATCAGGACATATATAAACAGCACATTTTGGTTTTTTACATAACCAATCCAATAGTCTGAAATAATTTTAAAGCTTTAACTTTCTTACAACAAAAATATGTTTTAATCATGAACAGTTTTGATAAATGTTATTATAAAAATAAAAGAACAACAAATACAACATTATTAACAGTGACCATTAACAGTGAAGTAATAAATAGTGAAAGAAGTTGGTGGTAATACGTGCTTAAGTTAGCAAGAACAAATATATGCACTGAACTAAGGCTTCTGGGAAAATTTACCAATATTCAGCAAATAATAGACTATCAACTGACCAATCTGCTGATAATATCTGACACAGTAAAGTAAATCTCTCATGTGTGAGGTGTAAGTAATGACAATTTTTCCTCCTCCTCTGTGAGCAGGCAAAGTATCTCAAGAGATTCCTCATCAAAATGACTTGTTGAGACAATCTACATTGGTAAAAATGGGAAATTTAGCAAGTATTCTTCACATTCCTAATCTGACTTGCTAATTGACCAATGTGCCAGTCCTAGACACACTAAAATTTTATCTTATTTGGGATTTATGCAAAGAATGAAGCGCTTAAGCTTCTAGTGTGGAAGAAGAACAAGGAAATATTTTGGTTATGCTTTCTTGTTCTTTATGGAGGGCTTTACTTATAGGATTTTTTTTTGCAGTGGTACAGGTCAAGAACAAGATTTGGTCGAAGTGGGATTAGAAATTGCTAACAGTCCAGGTGAGATGTCTTCATTCCTCCCTCAGATATTGGCTGAAATCCATTTCCAGATATTATACTGAATAAACTGATTTTGCAGTATAATCAGCCCTGTCGATTTTTAAGGAATGTAAGATTTTCTCTTCATTCCTTGGTCCCAAATGGCTTCTTCCCCCAATAAAATGGATTTGGTGGTGGAGAGAGATAATTTTTTATTTCCAAAAATCACTGTATATAAGGGATGGGCAGGAAACAAAAAACAAAATACTGTTTTGTTGTTTCATTATGTAACAAAAAAAATGATACAAGGAAACATTTCGTTATAGATGAAACAAAACAGTTGTTTTTGCATTGAAACAAACCATTTTGTTGCATCATTTTTGGGCTCCTGCCGAGCTGTCAATGGCTGCACCCCTTTAAACCTGGCCCGGTTGGCACCAAGGGGACACTCTGGTACCAACTGGGGCAGGTTTAAAGGGGTCCAACCATTGACAGCTTGGCAAGAGCCCTCAGAAAATGGTTGGGTAAGTAGCGCAATCACTGCCTACCCGGCCATCCTAAACTCACCAAATCTGGTGCCTCTAGGACCCAGGGGAACTGTTTCATTTAGTTTCATATGAAGTTTTTTAAAAAAAAATCATAAAAAATGAAACAAAACAAGACAGGGTGATCACGAAATGAAATGAAACCCTAATATATATAATCAGGCCTGCACAACAGGTGGACCACTGGCTACCTGATGAGGGCTTGCATCGGAAGAGAGGGAAAAAACGAAATACCTCCACTTCTCCCTTTACGCACCCGATGGTGATGGGGGGGGGGAAGAAGTGGAGGGTTTTTTAAACCCTTTAAAAAAAAAGGTCTTTGAGGCACTGACAGAATCTGCCTCTTTAAACAGAGGAAGCTGTCCTCAGTGCTGAAAGACCTTTGAAACAGCAGTGTTTCAAAGGTCTTTGAGCCACCGACTCAAGGGCTTGGATCAGTGGCTCAAAGACCATTTAAATGACTGACCCCTTCTCCCCCCAGCCAACATAGTTACTTAGAGAAAACCCCGTCTTCCTCATAAGGCGGCTGGGGGGGGGGAAGAGACAATGGAAGCCCGATTGTAAGCCAGGATTCTTGGTTGTTGGGGTGGTCGTAAGTTGGGGTACTACTATATATATATATAGTGGTATATATATATATACTGATCTGATCTGATCCTGTACCACACCATGGGAGCATTAGATAAGCAAAGGCAAAGGTCATCCTGTCCCAGCATGTAACTGAGAAATAATCCCATCTATTTGCTAGAGCTGCTTAGTAGACATGGGCACGACTTGGCGAAATTCTCGTTTCCATTTCCGTTCCTCGTTTCCGTTACGCAACGGAAACGGTAATGACAATTAAGCCGTCAGAACTCGAACTCGAACTGATAAAAGAAAAATTGGGTCTGATTTGTCATTGTCTTTCATGGCATCGCGGCGATCACGCGATGCCAAGCGGCACAGAAAAAAAGTTAAAAAAAAAAAACCCCCGATTCCCAACCAAAAAAGCAGGCGAAAATATGCCTGCCGGAGTGAGGGCACCTACCAGAGGGGTGGTTTCTGGGGGGGGTGTCCCCGGCCTCCCCCCCTCTCCTGTCCTGGGCTGCTCTGGTGGGGGGCATCCTCGTCGTCTCGCCATGCCATGCGGTGCGGGGGGATCCAAAATGGCGACCACAATATTTTTTTTGAAATCGTGGTCCAAAAACCCACCAAAGCACCACACAGAAACATGCAAAAATTCGGTATTTTAACTGCCTGAATTTTTACAGTAGCAGCAGTGGGTTTTTCTTGCAATAAACGTCTGTCTCCAATCCCATTGATTTTATTTTATTTTTATTTTTATTTTTATTTTTATTTTTTTACACCTGTGCAATGATGGACTGGCCATGGGATGGGACCATGCACATTTTTGGAGCCATTCCACCAATCGCATGGCCACTTGGCCAGGTTTTGACTGAGACTTCTGGGATGTGCCAGTCAGGCATAAAAAGCCCACTATAACCCTAGCCCTAACCCTAACCCTAACCCTAACCCTAACCCTAACCCATACGCCAGTACACTGTCCTTCTTAGTGGGTCAGAGGCACCCAGAGGTGCAGCCCACTAACTCACCCTAACCTTACCCGTAATAACCCTAAGCCTAGCCCTTGCCCTAACCCCAACCCTAAGCCAGATCTGTACTCGCATTGCACTACACGCAAGTACACTGTCCTTCTTAGTGAGTCAGAGGGCGCCCAGCAGAGGCATTCTTCTCTCACCTCGCTCACAGTCCAAAGTTCCAAAAACCTCCAAACCTGTACGCCAGTATGCTGTCCTTCTTAGTGAGCTAGAGGCACCTAAAAGAGAGGTGCCTCTGCCAGTGCCACTTGGTACGCAATGGCTACACGGTCAGGTACCCTTCCTTTTCCCTTTGTAGCGGGCCAGAGGAGGCATCCACCCCAGAGAGGTGCCTCCAGGAGCCTGCTAAATGCCATCCCTTCGTAGCGGGCCAGAGGAGGCACCCACCCCAGAGAGGTGCCTCCAGGAGCCCGCTACCCTACCCCCCTAAACCAGTACTAACGACAGACGACAAATGAAACGGCAAATTTTTGGAAAATTTCGTGACAAACGGAAACGAGCCAAAACGGGCCGGCTCTGACACACGACAACTCAAAATGTCATTTTTCCTGGTCGTGCCCATCTCTACTGCTTAGCTATCAATACAATTTTTTCCAATTCTGCACAAATCCCTTAGAAAGCCCTTTGGAGCTTTGGGAGAAGGGAAGTGGTCTTCAATATTAGAAAACTGTAACTGGCAGTCCCACCAGCAGATCGAGATTAGGCATCCCCCTCCAGAAGTTCCCAAAGGCTTCCCAAGGTCAAAAGGATCCCCAGGGAATTTAAGAGGGAGGGGGTTCTTAATTTAATTAATTTGAATGGCTGGGTAACTCAATGGATTAGGTCTGGCTGCAGAGCTGGAGGTTGGGAGTCAAATTTATTTCATTTCATTTTGAATATTTTTACTCCACCTTTCTCCTTAGAAAAGGACCCAAAGTGTCTTTCAATAATGAGTGACAATATACTGCCCAGAACATTTAAGACATATTCAACTTAAGAACAGGGACTTAGAAGAGGCATCTTAGAACATTAAAAGGTAATAGTAGAGCTACAAAGAGCACACAAAAATAAAAGAAAAATCCATTATGAGGGATGGAGACTAAGATGGAAAACACATTCTTATGGAACACTAACATGGAAAACACATTCTTATGAAATCAGTCAACACAATCATGCATGGTAATCCATATTATTCCCCATTGTCCCTCCTTGAGAGTGAATTGGACTAGAAGATCCATACGGTCCTTTTACAGTTTTGCATTTTAAAAGTTGTTGTTATTATTATTATTTAAATATATCCATCAATTTACAATGTCATCTGGTTTTCATGGCACCACCAGGTTTTCTGCTACAGGTCCCACTGCGGAGATGAGATGATCTATGGCTCCTACTTCCCTGTGTAAGTGCTATTCCATTCCTAAATTGGAATTGGAATTGGAATGGAATTTATTGTCATTGTATAAATACAACGAGATTAAAAGTGCCATCCACTCAGCGCATTCAAACACCCCAGTATAAAAATCCAAGACATAAAATCTACCATTTAAGAACAAAACATCCATATGCATACTCCTAAATTCACACGCAGAACATCACTTATACTCATTTAAAACTGAGATAAAAACCAAATCAAGGGTGCAAATCATGAGGAAGCTTGGAAGTGAATATCTGCCCGTTGTCTGTGTTCTACTGAAGAAAGAAAGAAATACTGTATTTGAAAAAACATTCCTGATTGGCAAATAGAAAGAGAAGATACGCCTGCAGTGTTTCTGGAGGAGCCCTCACTTCTCTTTGCTATTTAAACTTTCCGTTCCTTTCTTCCTAGTCTTAAGCACTACTAATTTTAGCAATGGTGACTCAATTCACATAAATATAAATAACGACAGGCAGGCATCAGAACTGGTGTTAGGACATCAAGCAATCTTTGACAAATATCCTTTTAAAGAAAATCTGTAACAGCTCTTGAGTCGCCCTAATTTATGAGCCATTATGCCTTTGACTGACATCTGCAAATGGCCCCATGTGTGGCTTTCATAACAAAGGAGCTTAATACATTGAAGGCAATGGAGTAAACTTGCACTGCAGAGCATTCAACCATCACTGTAGCTCTCAGAAAGAAGCTTTCAAAAATACTGAAGTCTTCAAAAGGAGGGGGGTGATATTTTTGCTATTTTCAATTAAATCAAATTAAATTACCTAAATCAAAGTGTACATTATGTGGCTGCTTGCCTTGCAATCAACTGATAGGAACAAACCAGGAAAAGGGTATATTTTGCAAGGAGAAAGTGCCTTTTGACCTGGCAATGTGCAAAAGGCAAAATGTCTGAAAAAGCTCCTTGGTCACATGTACACAAAGCTTCACTTCAAGACACGTTTGCTCATCCTGTGGAAACATTGACATAGATCATCTCAAGAATTTACAAAACCAAAACCAAATGTGAGATAGTTGTTGAGACATGCCATTAATGTATCACTTTGTGTCCGCTTGAGGCGTGTGTGGGGGATAAACACATTTATTTCATTCGGACATGGTTCCTCAGACTTTGCCGGCACCTTCCTCTGGATATCTGGGGAGAAATTCCCCATACAGCCCCCATCATTTTGTGTTAAGAAGGGTGGGAAGCGTGCAGAATACAATCAAAACAAGACACCTCTTCCTAATAGATATGCAATGTTCGTGACAAGAGGGGATAGGCCCTTCTGAGGAGCCCCAACATTGAGATTAATAAGCTGCCACTTTTCAAGGAGGACCAAGAAAAGTGCAAAATTAAAGTGCACTGCAACGTGAACAATCTGTAGCCAACAGGGAACAGAATCTCAATGCAGTCGGCCAAAGCCAAAAAGCAAATTCTCAGGTGAAAGAGTCCTGTCGTTTTCCAACTGCTGCTGATAAACAAGAATAAACAGAAATGGTGGTGGATAGGAAAAGACAAAATTTTGATAAAGCTAAAAAGAAGTGGATATGTTGCCAGTAGCTCTCATTAAAAAAAAATCACATGTAATTAAGAACATTGCTGAAGCGGGACCCACGTAGTGTTTTTAAAACATAGATAAGAGACAGGAAAACCAATCCTGTAATGAATTGATAGCAGTCTTAGAAAACTTCACCGCATGCTACAACAAAGTCTGCCTACCTACACCTGAGAAATTTTCCTGCTGTTTAAAAATGCACACTGGACATATCATCTATTCATGTCTCCTAGGTGTGTCATTTCAACAGAACATAATGTTATTGGGCAAACTTGTTTTGGTTTACAAAACCTTCGCAACTATCTGAAAACAGGGGAAGAAATTATCTGTAATGTGTCCTTCAATTAAAACAAAAAATGGAGAAATGTGAAATAATAATGTAAGAGGAGTGGTGATGGAAAAATAAGGCAGGCCATAGATCAAAAATCAGTATGACTGAGTCAGTTCCTCATCTGCCATCATATGGCTTGCTGCCCAATAAGTAAGTAGTGCAATGGTCAGTGAGACTAGACGTTTCTCCCAAGAAGCCTTTGGACTCCAAAGGAGCACTGGTGCAGCTTCCTTTTTTATCAGAAAGGTAGGCTACAGCTAAGCTATGCAGCCTTGGAGGAAAGCCCTTCTCCAAGTGAGTGAAATATGACTGTGCCTGAAGGTATCGATAAGTACAGGTCTACAGGATAAAACCCTCCAAACCCTTTTTGGGCAATTATTGGAGGATTCAGAGACTTCAGAGTCAAAAACATATCTGCCTGGTTTAGTGTAAACTTGTGGTTTCATTTTTATTTTTATAACTCCCCCCCCCACACACACATACACACCAAAAGCACTGTCAGTAGAAATGGAGTGCAATGCAAACATCTAAATGAAGTAAAATAGATCAATGTAGTTGGAGATACTGTAATGTTGTAGGAGAAACCACAGTCTTAAGATGTAAAAAACAGAGAACATGGGTATTTAGTAGATGGTCCTAAACCCCCCCCCCCCAAGCTCTACATGTTGTGGCCAATTTTCCCCCTTCTTCTGGGGCCTACAGCTCAGTTCTTTCTTTCTTTCTTTCTCTTTCTTTCTTTCTTTCTTTTTCTTTCTTTCTTTCTTTCTTTCTTTCTTTCTTTCTTTCTTTTTTCTTTCTTTCTTTCTTTCACCAGACTACAGATACATCCAATCAGTTGTTTCATTTTCTAAAAACATCCCTTTTCTGCCTTGTACTTATCTTCCCTCAAGCCTTTCACAGATACTCTCCCATATGAAGCCATGCACTCTCAACAAAAGTTATTTATGGAATAAAAGCTGGCTTGTTCTGCTAAGTGCCAGAGTTGCTCAACACCACTGGAGCTTCAGACTTTGAGAAAGGTAAGGATTTGTCAATAACTCCTTGTTATACCTTTCATTCCCAACATTAATTTCCTTCAATATTTCATCTCTGCTATTCAGTGGTACTTTTGTTAGGTGTGAAAGAAAATGATAAAAGGAATTCATGTTTAAATTTGCCATAAATATTTTACAGAACAAGCTACAGAGACACAACATAGGTCCAGCAGTTCATCCCCAAACTTTTGCTAAGGATATAACAAATACACCCCCCCCCATCCTCAGGAAAATAAAAGGTATCTCCAGAGACTTCAAGACATACTTGCTAAAAGAAGTGGCGAGCTGCTGTAGAGATTTTTTGTTTGTAGATAAAAACAAACCACCCTGTTGTTTAAACATTGAATGGAAGGGGAAATCATCTAGTTGCTCCTTCATACCAGCAGGCTCGTCACTTAATAACCAGTTGCAAGACCAATCTCACAACTACTGCAAGGACAGATGCTCCAAGAGAAGTCTATCAGAGCACTGGGACACTTATATGAGTTCCATTCTCTTCCATATTTACACAGCAGCAAAGTATCCCAGGACTTTTACTTATCATTATCATCATCCTAATTTTATTTATTAAATCTGTTTAAATGTGTGCTTCGCCCAATTAGTGGACAGGCTACTACTCTGGGTGGCTTCCAGGAAATATAAAAACATACACATTTGGAAATAGACAAATAAAAATGGAAATTCTTTTGGCAAATGATGGGCAGCATAAACATAAAATTAATATTGAAAAGGAATGAGTTTTGTATTTGCTTTTGGAAACTCAGGAGGCCAACCACACCTCCATAGGAAATAGAGTTCCACACTGGGGTAGCCACTACCAAGAAGGCCTGTCTTCTAGTGGATGACCCTCTGGGCTTCTTTTGGAGCAGCCATCCACAGCATCAAGGATTGGGAGGTGCAGGCGGGCTGGGAGGACAACCTGAGATCACCAACACATAAACCAGTGTTATTAGGGACTTCCTGTCAAGAAGGGAGCAGAGATGTGCAATCGACCTCAGATGGAAAAAAGAAGATTTGGCTATGGACAAAATCTTTTTTTCCATTGAAAGGGCCAGGTCCAAAAGCACATCCAGATTGTGGCCCTGATCCTTCTTGGGGAGTGTGTGACTCCATTGTGACCAGGAAACAAATCTCCTAACTGATCAAAATGCCCTCCCATAGCAGGGTCTCCATATCCTCAGGATTTACCTTCCACCCATTTGCCTTCGTTCTGTCCATAACCACTGCCAGACAACGCTCTAGGGCAGTGGTGCCGCCCTGGAATGGTGCCACTGAAGGGGTGCAGAACTCACCCGCATTGACAATGCTTTTGGGTGAGTTGTCCTGGAAACCTCAGGGCCAATGGTTCCCTGCATTATGGCAACTCCTTCTCAGCAATACCTACGGATATGCATTGTATTCAATAAAGAGTGGCCCAAGTTTCAACCCAGTAAGTCATCTCGCCGATTTATTTCGAGCTAGAAGGGTAAAGGCTCTCTAGCCTTCTCCTAGCTTGTTTCATTTCCTTTAGCTCCTCTGAGAACCAGGGGGTGCAATGGAGTCAGCTACCCAATTCACTGTTCTGGGTGGAGCAGTGGCTTGGGTGCATGGGAAAAACTGCACTGGCTGCACAGTTGGGTGAGCACAGGTGCTGATAGGGGATTCAGGTGATGCTGCAACCTCCCATTGGCTGGAGGAAAGGCATGAACTTTGGCCTGGGTGGGCAGGCTGGGGAGGAGTTTCTCCTTTCTGGCCTACACAACCCCTGAGAACATAACATGGCTAGAGCTGCTGCTCAGTCACTTTGAGGCAAGGTAGCTTCCCTTCTCCCCTACCCATCCAAGTGCTGTATATAGTTCAATTGTAAATCATTGGGGCATTGTTATACTTGGGCTGGCTTCCATTAATTTCTTGGCATAGCCTTCTCTGGTGGTTTGGGGATTGCATGGATCCAGCTGGTGTCAATGGGCTACTGGCAAATCTGGTGGCCACTGTATGTTAAGGGATTCCTGGGAGCTGGGGACAGGATGGTTTTGGCCTAGATTAGAGGCTGGAGGCACGCCACTGTCCCCAGGTGGCAAGGAGTGGCATATGATCATGTTACCTCCATGGACTGTCACCCCATGGAGATTATCATAACCGGGTCACTGATGGCTGGCAGCATCAAGAGGCAGGCAGGTCTTTTGAAGCACTGGATCCATCCCAATGATGAGCCATCACCCACAGCTGTAACCACGTAAGTCATGTCCTTTTCCTTCCAGAACTGTGTCTGTGTATTCCTTGGCAATGGGCAGAGAGACCAGGCAGCTTAGCCATAGTCTAGCAAGAATACTGACATAGTCTAACCTATGTAAAACCAGTGAAATTACGAAAAATCTCAATTTTGTGTGCATCTATGAAGTGAAGCTAAATTTTGATGAAACAAGAAAGCGAAAAAACAAAACAAAATAATAACAGAGTTCAGTAATAGCAGACTTTAGAAAGTTTCTTTCTTTTGTTCTGTCACCAGTTAAGAAACACAGCACCTTTTAAAATGTTGCTGTTTGCCCTACAGGCATCAAACTGACAGTGTATACAAGAGGGATTTAAGTGAGTCTGCACGTTGGATGAAATATAAATTAAAATTATAGTTCTGTCAGTCTTGGATCAGAGATTGTTTTTCTAGCTCTCCCAAAACGCTTAATTTCAAATTAGTCTGTTTATTACTTCAAGAAGGGCCAAATGCATAATTTATCAGTAGTAGTGAGTCAACATACCCTTGTAATATTCTGCATTTTGAAATAAAACATGTGACATTAGTACAATTTGGGGTGCACGGCCTGATAAATAAACTGTTAACAGAAAGAAGCACTAAGTAGAATGACCCCAATTTCTCTAACCAAACAAATACGTTAGAAATTATCAATTTGGTGATATTACTTCCAAAAGTTGCAAGTGAAAAGTTAAGTGCTGATATGCAGTATGTATTAAATTCATTTATTATTCACTTATTTTTCTGCATTTAATTAATTTTGAATTAGCCCTAGTTCCCCCCCACCCCCCCGTGGATGCAATGCAGTTTGAAACCCTTTAAAGACACTGAGATGATGATAGCACAGTAACCAGTGAGTCTTTAAATTTCTAGCTGAATTGTCTTTATAAGCTTATGAAGCATTTAAGTCTAGTTTAGAACCTTCTGATCATGAGCATTTAAACTCCAAAGAAATATAAATCCTTCCTTATTGAAATGAAAAGTCGAAATATTGATTAGCTATCTTGGAAAACTTTTCAGACATCTTTTCTCACCCACTGTCTTGACATTCTACTAAAATCCAACTTTTCCTTGATAGCCTACCTGGTCTCAAGTGGTACATTGCTATTTAGCACCCAGCTGTCCTGTAACTGGACAGATTCAGGAGTGGTAGCCAGATCATTTGGTGCAGGAGCTGGTGCATGGATTTGATTCCGTCGATTTGTTAAGGAATTCCTGTTGAGGGAGTTGGCCGAAGAGTGATGATGGGACAGAGTATGATTGTGAGGTGGAGGAAGAGGTGGTCTCAGAGTTGACTGGCTGTGATGATTTGAAGGACCTAAAGAGGGGGAAAAGTTATAAATATTATTTATTTCTTGATGTTTGGGGAACAGTCAATCCACATTATAGTTCAGAATTATGTTCTATTGAAGAAATAAGAACTGTATGGGCAATACTGGATTCAAAAGAAAAAAATAAATCAACGGACCACAGTAGGCAAGGACACATACATTGTGATACAGGGCTCTTTTCTTTCCAGATTATGATCCAATCATCTCTTTCATCCAGGTTCACAGTTCATCACAGCCATGTAGCTGTCAAGATTTCTGGTCTGGACTATTTAACAACAGAGATAACCTACATGTGATACATATCCACATTCACCTGATGGGAATAACGTCAAAGTTTGAGCTTATGTATAATGATTGAGGGGATACCCGAATTCTAACCTTAAAATTTGTGGAAAGTGACCATAAAATAGAGGTTTGAACAGCAACATATAGCCAGTTAGACGTTACAGTTAGTTTTGCCAAAATAGTAAAATACATGTATAAGGCTATGGGCTCAGCAAAGTTAGCAGAGCTCATTGCAAATTAATGCAGATCACTATTTTAGAGAATCCAACAGCAAAAATCAATCATTCCACTAAGGTAGCAAAATAACAACAACTGTTTACATGTTCTAATCACCAAACTTTTTCTGCCCTAGCAAAATCAGTAAGAATTTACCTTGTTCTAGCAGCAAATTAAATCTGTGAATCTATGAATGGAGAAATAATTCTGCTTTGGTAAGCATGGTGTTTCAACTGTATATGACTATGCAATTTATTATAATATAGAATTAAATATATTTATAGTTTTAAGACTGTTCATTATTGAAGATGTATTCCATAGATGTATTAAGACCTTAAGACTTCATTTTTTTGCAACATTTCTATTACATGATCAAGATTCCAGTGTTTGCATATAATTTTTGCTCAAATATTCAATAAGAAGGAAGAAAGAGTAATTTTCTATGCTTCTGGGGCAAACTATTTGAAAGATATACAGAGCGAGAAAATTATTTGTGCCTAATAAATCATCTGGATCACAGTGCATACAAAAATTAGCACCGATGGTTACCTGTGAAAGGCCTCACAGGCGGAATGATCAAGGTACGTTATAAATTATATAGTGGTCTGGTGGCTTAGTTAGTGCACCGTCTAATGACATTGAAACATATAAGCCATTTTCATGATATTCTGGCAAGACTTAAAACAGTATGAGAACTGGCCAAATGATCTGCTCAAGTCTGTGTCCAGAAAGTCAGTAGTTTTGGTATGAATCTCCCAAAGCAGCCTACGACTGGACTTAAAAAGTCAAGTTTGCACAACAGTCTGGTTGTCAGGTGGCAGATGGTTTGGAAACAAGTTGTTCTAAGACAGGGTTGTCCAAACATGCAACAAGAGCCAGATTTGGTGAGGTGAACATTTGTGGGAGCCAAACAATCAGTCTAAAATTCTTTGGCCCAATAACATTAAATGCAAATGAACTATTTTATGAAAAACAAAATAAATAACTGCAGTAATGTGAAGGGTGATACTGAACTCTTGGCTACATTACATATAGGCCGTGTCTGGCTCAAAAACAGTGGTTTTGATGTACAAGATGTCACACAGGTGAAAGTCACTTAGTCTCATCCTCACGTGGTTCTTGTTAATGTTCATAATCGATTTATTGCAATTAATTGCGTCCACAGTGGTATAAGTCCTGTTTTCTCTTCTTATAATATTTTATCAAGCAAGTCAACAATCCTATACACATTTATCTGGAAATATGTCCCAAAGGGAATTGAAAGTTTTTTTTTTTATTAGACATGTACAAACTTAAATTATCAAAGTGGTTGTGTATGGATGGATGGATGGATGGATGGGTGGGTGGATGGATGGATGGACGGATGGATGGACTTCCAACATCAACATTTAATCACATCATTTTTGTGATTAAACAAAATTAACATTTCCCAAATCAATTCCCATCTACAATGGTACCTTGTATAAAGGAATTAATTCGTTCCAAATGAAATTATGTTAAGCAAATTTTCCTTTATACAAATTCCCATAGGAATGCATTGAAAATGGAGTAATCCTATTTTTATGTTGTACAGATTTTCCCCATAGGCAATTATGTTAAGCAAATTTCCCCTATCTCTGGAATTTTTTATGTTGTACAGATTTTATGTTATACAAACTGTTTGTTATACAAGGGTCCATTGTATAGTATTTTGATCCATCACATTGATACAGCTGCAGGTCCATTTTTGAAATTTGGACTCTGCCTTTCTTCTCCCAGTGACAGGTCTGGAGATATGTATAGACTAAATGGTTAACATCCTGCTGTGCCCTGTTGATAATTTTAATATTGGAGGGAGCAAGCGTGTTCAGCAATTTCTTCTACGCTGTGAGTGCCCCCCTCCCCATTTTAGAATTATGTGAGGAACGAAAAGCATTCTTCACCTGGTCAGACACCCTCTCATCCCATTCCCAAGGGCCGGTCCCAGTCTCTGCATTTGCCCACCTCTGCGCAGGGAAGCTTTCTGAGCTTACCACCACCACCTAGTCCCACTTTCCTGAGAGCTTCCACGGGCAACCAATGGAGAACAAGGGCTGCTGAACCTACAGGAGACGAAAGGCCAGCGCCACAGTGTCCTTCTGCAGGAAAATGACAGCGAGCGACAGGGTGGGAAAGAAAGAGCTGAGAGGAACCCGAGGTGGGGGCGGGGGAAGCTGCCCGGCAGTTATCCTGCCATGTTAGTCACAGAGGGCTAGAGAGCGCACTGAGCTGCGAACAGAGGTGTAGGCTGGACATGTCAGGAGGGAGGGCTTCAGGGATACATATGGTTGCAGAGCTGTAGCAACAGAGCCATGGGTGAGTAGGCTGAGCAGGTGGCAGGGAGAAAAGGCTGCAGACCACTCAAAATGTGAAAATGGCCCACATTTGGCTCCCAGGCCAGGCTTTGAACATGCCCGTTCTAAGAGTATGATAAGAAGCCACCTAATTCAGCAGTTTTGCTGAAACTGAGCAGGTTTTGGTATGTTTAGTGCCTACATGGGAGACATGCATGAGAAGTCAACTTGATGAGTTCCATGGCAGCAGAAAGGTGGGATGCAAATGAACACAAGGTGTTCTTCATTTCAATAATCAAATGAACAACAATAACAACAAATAGTCTGCAACTATCCCAACCAAAACAAGCTGCAGCATTTTTAAATACATGATCATCTGAACTAGCATGCATTAGTTCATTTTAGCTTTTTAAAAATGGAGATGAATAATCAGATATTTTGCTATAGTTTAAAATACTTCTACATTATTAAAGACTTAAAAAACAAATGGAAGACAAAGTAACAAAGCAAACATAGCAGGCAAGTGAAATATTAATTGCACGTTTAATCACTACGCTAATTCGTAATTTCTAGAGAACAATAATTAGAAAAAGTAACATTTGCAAAATCATAATTATACTGATGTATGTTTGTTTTGAGAAACTTAAAAATATGCTTTGCACTTAATGAATCTAATAATGAAACAAAACATCAATGGGAAAAGTGTTCACAGCCGGATTGATCTATACTCCCATGGAACAATTGAGTATGACAGTGCATTCCAATTAACAGTATGCTAATTTATTTGAAGCCTGGTTTTAGAATATGAACATATAACTAGGGTTCTAGTGGACCATTCAAAAATGTTGAACAGCAGATCTGTGGTTTGGAGAGGCAGGAGGGGAAAAATAAACTTTTACAACACTGGGTTTCAGCACTAGCTTTGAGGCAGATACATGCATGCATAATGAGGCAGGCACAAGCCCTACTAACTTCACCACCTAGCAAGATACACAGCCCCTGGAAAAGACAACTCCAAGGGTAAAAGGAGAAGCTAGTCCTCACTGAGGAGGTAGAGGTGAAATCTCCCCTCCCCCCAAAAAACGTGTTGCTACTAACATAGGAATTATTTATGAGATTAAATATTAAGAAGCTAGAAGGACAGGGAAACTAGCTTCTCAACGATCCCTTTCCATGCAGTTCTTCTAGAGCCAAACAATATTGTCCACCAATATATTAATAAATACAAGTGAAAGTAGATGGAGACACAAATCTTCCCAATTTTACACGAGTAAAAGGAATGCAAAAGGATTACAGTGTAATTACTTCTTTTCATGATTTTATTATGCTTTTATATACCCTCTGTTTTAAGGGAAACATTGTTTTATAGAAAACATTGACTTTTCAGGTTCTAAAATTTTAATTTTCCTATGTCTCCTTTGTGGGTATTTATTTATTTATTTATTTATTTATTTATTTATTTATTTGATTTCTATACTGAACCATATAACAACAAAGGCCACTCTGGGCGGGTATATTAATTGTAATATCAGCAGGTGTGCCGGCCAGCTCAGCCTCTGGCAGTGACACACGGCTTTGGCTGCCACGGGGGGCCTGGCAAACTCTTCTGCCCAGTGGGAGAAGGAGAAGGAGGAGCAGCAGCAGAGGTGGGGAGTGGGCGAGGAGGTGGCAGCAATAGTGGGGGCTGGGCGAGGAGGAGAAAGCTTGCTCTCACCAGCTCAGCCTCAGGACATGGAGCAAACAGGAGGAGGAAGGGATGCAAGGGCTGGGGGTATCCCAGGGGGATTTGGGGGCTTCCACCCTCTCTCCCATTGTATGTCCTTTGGAATTTTCCCCTCCCCCTCCCATTGCATGAGCCTCCTCTTCTTCCTTCTGGGTACGTTTTCCTTTCTTTCTGGTGACCATGGAGCTTTGGGAGGGAGGGCCATGAGGGGAGTGGCCCCTTCATTGGAGCGGTGATCATTTCCTGCCACTCTGGAAGGTGGAACTCACTGCTATCCCTCCGTTAGAGGACCAGAAGGGAGGCAGAGAAGGGGAAAAGCATTGACTGATTTCATAAGAACACCAGCGTTTTCCATGTTACTTTCCACCTCTCATAATGGATTTTTCTTTCTTTTTGTGTGTTCTTTGTGGCTCTAATGTTACCTTTTAATGTTCTAAGATGCCTCTTCTAATCCCCTGTTCTTAATTGGAATGTCTTAATAAAGAAAAGCTGCTTTAGCTTCAATTTTGTATTTTTGTTTTAACTTTGGGGAGTCATCTTGGGACCACTTTTGACCAAAAGGCAGTAAAGAAATAAATTATAACACAAACAAAGCATAGCATTAGTTAAGTCAAAGTAATTTAAATGGATATTTTTGTTATGTAAACAGTCGCTCGGCATACAAACTGGGGATTATTGACACTTTGTGTTGCAGGAGAGTTTAATATTTTGTCATGCCACAATCTTTGAATATATCTCTGAAGGCAATATTTGGATCCCAAGGCAAATCTCCAACAGTATTAGTGGTAGCTTCTCTTGAAATCTAATCAAAAAGTTAGGAGAGGCATTTTTTAAAATAAGGACAATGGCAGGAAAAAAGCAGGAGGGAGAAAGGGAGAAAGAGAGAGAAAACATTCTCCTTATAGCCCCACATTCACAAAATAACCCAGGCTTCCCTGTAGCTACTCTTTCTATAATAAAAACATGCATATTAATCACATGTTAATTGCATTGATGCAATTAACGTCTTGTCTAGTTTGGCTCTGACACCATCACTTTGTTCAAACAGCAGTCATATTCAAGCACTCATAATATGAAGAATGAGCAGAATGTACAAACAAGCCACATAGGAAGGAGGAAGGAGAACGAATCCACACATGTTGGTAGAAAGTAACTCGTAAAAAAATTGATTGTGAACAAAAGTAATAGGAGGAAACATGCATGTAATACTGTAAACAGTCAAAATTTGCTTCAAGCAATAAAAAAACTAGGTTTGCAACTGTGTAACGTGTAAAGCAGCTCCATGTTCAGCTAGTTCTCACAGAAACCAAGTGAACAGAAAGGACCCTAGCATTTAGAGGAGGTTGGAAAGTCCAGCTTCTGTTTTCATTTTCCTCTATACTGTCCACTATAAGGAGCAAACTAATAACATCTGTGCTAGCAGAACCATTAATGAAATGTCCTAAACATGTATTTTACAATCTCTCCCCCCCCCTCTCTCTCTCTCTCTCACACACACACACACACACACACACTTCTTGAATCATATCTTGATGTCTCAGTGAAAAAAATGGATGAAGGAAAGAAAGCAAGCCAGATAAATTGGTCTTTCTAATACGCCTAATTATATCAGCAAGGCAGAAAGTTGTCTTGGCCAGAGACATATTTCAAGTCAGCAAAAATAATGAAAAGCTATATTGTTCCTTAAGGGTATTTACTACATGTTTGCCAAGAAAAAACCTGTCTCAATGAATGAACGAACAAAAACACTAAATGAAAAAAAATAAGGTTAGGATTTTAAAATGGTGTTTTTTTCAAACTTCTCTGAAAACTAGTTGAAGAAACACACATATATATTTGTTTTCCTGTATGTACCTTTTGGATAAAAACAAACCAGCATAAATTGGGACAAATGTGATCGGACAAATGTTATTGGTACTCTTCAAACTACTAATGGAGGAAACAAGATAACTTGGAAATACATCTCCAGTATTGGAGAGGGAATTCCAAGAATATCACTTGGGATGCTACTAATGGGGGAAAAACCCTCTGGATTCAACCCAGAATAATTAGATCTCGATGAGTCACTGCCTTTTTGCAAATGGACATTATGCACTGTTTCACTTTAATGATTAATTAACAAAATATGCTCATTTACATTGAAAGGATGTGATGATGTTTGATTTCAGTGTAACAAGAAGTATATTTTGCATGCAGAAACACTTAGATAAATAGGGTGCAAATAAAATAGAAGAGTGTATGTGTTGTTTTTAAATTGTTCTGCAAAAAGCCAACTCTAAAAAGCTACATTTCTAACCTCTTTATATAAAACCTTGCTGTCCTGGATGTAGAAATCTATAGCCATTGGTGGGGTGGTGCTAATGAGGCAGACATTCACCTTCCACTGCTGAGATGTCCTCTTCATATATACCGTAATTACCATCTTCCTTTGCTCTCTGTACACTTAGGCCCCAGTCCCACGTCCCTTTAAGAGCAGTTTAAATTACCAGATAACCTGTGTCTAAAAATACTGTCCCCACGGCCACCAGGCTATTTGAAAAAAGGAAAGAAAAAGAAAACCCAGTAATGATCCCTTAAGCGAGGTTTCTGTGACTCACCCAGGAGGTAGGGAAATTACCTCGCTTTGAAAACCCAGCTTTTAAGGAGGCAGACGCCGTGAGACCAGGCAGATGATCCGAGTTTCTTTTTCTTTCTTTTTTCAGAGCACCGACCGGCTGTTCCTGGGGCCGATCGGCGCTGTTTTTGTTAATTGCTTTTCACCTTCGGAGAAACAGGAAGCTCTACTTGGTCCTACAAGTTTTAATTCCCCCCAGCCAAGTGGTCTGTTTTTTCAAATGCTAGCGCCACCTGCTGGCCCAGGGGGCTGAACTGCACTTTAAAAAAAAAACAGCTTTTTACATGGGAACTCTTGTCCCACATTTAAATCACGTGATGGGACGAAGAGGAAAAAGCCGGAGCTTCAGAAGATCAGGATCAAAACCCAGGTGTGACCACGGCCCTAGTTACTCAGCCAGGTCCCTTTCTTCTGTAATGGCTAGTAAAACACCACAGTCCATCTGTTTCTGAGGACCTCTGCAGAAGAACTCTGGTTCGAGATCAAACCAATTCTCGTCATGGCTACTGAAACCACACTCTCTTTGTGGACTCCTTACAGGGACCATCTTAGCCCAGTCACAAATCTTAAGTTGTCTTCTGCCACAAGTATTTTATATTATCATTTAGAGATCAGGCTCATCTTTAACTCTCTCTATTGCTTTCCTGTCTGTTCTCAAGCCCAGCACAAAATACCTCAACTTTAAATTAAATTACCTTTACAGCACAACAAATCCTCATCTTCCTGCTCTCACATATCCTTGCTCATGGGCTGCTCCTCCAGCTTCGCTATTATCAGCCATCAGATACAGTGTTGGCAAACCTTTGGCTTGCCAGATGTTCTGGACCTCAACTCCCACAGTCCTTTGTCATTGGCAATCTAGGCTCAGAATTCTTGGAGCTGTAGTCCAAAACTTCTGGAGTGCTGAAGGTTCACCACCACTGCATTAGAAGGTCTCATAATTCCATGGTGCCTTTTTATGCCTGGGATTTTAGCAAGCACCTACATGTGGCTGATCCTGTTCTTGATTAAATCTTTTCATTTCTCCTCCCGCACCCCGTCAATGCTCTCTTCTAAGCATCCACTTGGGCCCCCTTTCCTACCAATTATTATTATTATTTGTTTTGCATCTAACACAAGTCCTAGGGATGATATAAAAACAAATTTCTATTTTCCCTAAAACAAGATCCTTTTCAGGTATGGAAAAAGAAGAGTACAAAGAAAGAAAATTGATTCAAATACAATTAAAGTCAAATTCACTTAAGTCCTAAAAAAGCACCAATCATCATCTCCTGCTCCCAATTTTGATAAGGAAAAATTGGTGTTTTTAAAGTCGACTCTTTAAAATTTGCCAGGAACACTTCTTTTAATTCAATCTATCGGTGTAAAGCCATCCTAAGCCTTTTTTTTTAACAAAAGAGGAAAAGGTACTAATAAAATAAGGAGGGACAATACCCTCCACGAAAGATGGCGTGGGCGGGGAAAAAAATAAATAAAAAGGTTGCCATATGCCTCTTTGAAAAGGTAGGTTTTCAGAGCCTTTTTAAAGGCAGGCGGGGACTGTGCTAAGCGCAGTTCACTAGGAAGATGATTCCAAAGCGTGGGGCCCACCACAGAGAAAGCACAGTTAGCGTGAGAGATTTCCACACCTCCCTGGGTGTGGCCACCCTAAGTGAGCACGTCTGTGCCATTCTCGTGGGCCTAACCCCAGTTGACATAGGTAGAGGATACACATGACACACCACACATGTGTATCCTCTACCTATGAAACTCTGGAAGACGTTGGCATTAAATAGAATCAACTTGACAGCAAACAATTATCATTATTTAGAAAATGTACAAAATATGTTGCACTGCTTTCTTAATTTCATGTACACTATGTTTAAAAGTGTTAGACGTGAAACTACTTCATGTCTAATGTAGTCAGCCAATATTTAAAACAAACAAGCAAAAAAACCTGTCAACATTCTATTCAACAGATTGGAACAAGACAAGAATGCCCTCTATCCCCCATACTGTTTCCATTAATAATGGAATTACTGGAAAACGCACTAAGAACAGGTGAAATAATAACAGGGACAGGAGCCCAACAGAAAAATAAAATAAGTGCTATTTGCAGGCGACACATTATTAATGATAGAAGACCCAACAAAAGTTTGAGATAGGATACAAAAGCATCTAAAGGATCTGGGAGATATATCTGGATTAGCAATTAATTGGAATAAATCTGAAATGATGTTTTATAATCATTCAAGAAAAGAAATAGGAAAAAAAACTAAATTTGGGGAGGCATGAAGTATTAGATATCTAGGTGTAGACTTTACAGAAGAAATACAAGAATTAAAGAAACAGGATAAAAAAGAAGTCAAAGGAAATTTGGAGAAATACAAAAGATTGAAGTTTTTTTGGTTTGGTACAATTGCATTATGTAAAATGAAGAAACTACATGAAATTAATTTCATGTTTAGAACGAATCCACTGAAATTTTTTAGAGAAAGTATTAAAGGAGTTACAAAAATAATAAATGAATATTATAATGGAGAGAAGAGAGAGAAGATGTTAATAAATACTGTACTATGCAGCAATTCAGTTAAGTGTTATCCCAGATATTGTAGTACAAAATAAGGAGATAATATGCTGATAATCCCAGCTCCTGCCAACCTAGCAGTTCGAAAGCATGTAAGTGCAAGTAGATAAATAGGTACCGCCGTAAAAAGCGGAAAGGTAAAACAGTGTTTCCTTGCAGCCATACCGGCCACATGGCCATGGACTTGCACAACACTGGCTCTTCCAGCTTGAGTACGGAGATGAGCACCGCCCCTAGAGTCGGACACGACTAGCATGCATGTGCGGGGGGAACCTTTACCTTTACCTTACTGAACTCTAATAATTGTGTGAAACCGGAGAGACAAAAGAAAACTGTTGGTTTAAAATGATCCAAAAACAAAACAATAAAAAAGATTCAGAATCCCTTTATACAGAATGTCAAGAAGAGATGGAATAAATGGAAACAGATTAGTCCTGGAATATCTCCCTAAACCCCAGTAACAGAATTGGAAAATCCCCAAAAATATGGATTAAGAAGTTGAAAAGTACTTTTAAAACAGATGTACAAATGGGAGGAATGGAAAGGAAAAATTAAAACCAAAAAAGAAATTATAACCAATTTTACAGAAGAACCAAATTGTTTAAAATTAAGGCAATTGGAGAGGGACCAATAATGAGTGAAAAACTGAAACTAGAGGAGAGAAAATTAACCAAGCTTGAAGAATTTATGAAGACTTTGGAAAAAAGAAATTCATGGGAAAAAGAGGAAGGAAGAATAACATAGAATTTTGATAGACAGAGAGAACAGCTGTAAGTTCTAAAAACTGTATGAGAGACAGATATATGGAAGATAGATTAAAAGGATTAGGATAGGATAATAGAAAGTAGGTATAAAATTTTCTGAAGATTTTATGAAAACTACTTACTACAGATCTCCAATACTCTAAAAAATGCTGGAAATGTAATAAAGAAATTGAAACATATTTTAATATGTAGTGGAATTGCAAAGTTATACAAAAGGTATGGAAAAAGTATCTTAAAACATGAGGGAATATTTGGAAATTATTGAAATGGTCCCCAAAACAGCGTTGTTACTCATAATAGAATAGAATAGAATAGAATAGAATAGAATAGAATAGATACTTTTTTGTCATTGTACATAGTACAAGGACATTGAAAGCTATCCCAGGTGTGAGAAAAACAAAAAACAAACAAACTAAAATTAGAAATAAATAAAATAAATTTAAAAGGTAAAAAGAATTAAAAGCACTCATATACATCCATCACAACTCCCCAAGGTCACACTATTTGGTTGCAGCATTTAGGATGGTTATGGCTCTTGGATAAAAACCATATTTTGGTCTGTTTGTTCTTGTTTTTATTGCTTTGTATCTCTTGGCCAAAGGCAACAGTACAAACAGACTATGTCCAGGATGAGATGAATCCTGTAGAATGTTATTTGCCTTTTTAAGGCAATGGGAACTATATAGTTCTTCCATTGATGGGAAAGGGTGACTGATGATCTTCTGGGCTGTGGTTATGACCCTCTGGAGTGCTTTTCTATCCGTGACTGTGCAACTAGAGAACCAAGCACAGGTACAGTATGTAAGAATGCTCTCTGTTGAGCATTGGTAGGACACCAGCAGTCTCTCACTCAGATTGCTTTTCTTTAAGATTCTGAGGAGGTATGTTCTCTACTGGGCCTTCTAATCTTTACCAAAGCAGTGGTGTTAGCACTCCAGGTCTGGCCCTGATTGATGGTAACACCCAGGAACTTGAATACAGCCACCCTCTCCACACAGTCCTTGCCAATATACAGGGGCTAAATGTCCACATTTTTTTCTCCTGCAATCCACCACCAGTTCCTTGGTCTTGGTGGTGTTAAGGACCAGATTGTTGTCTCCACACCAGACACACAGCCGCTCCACCTCATGCCGATAGGTGGACTCGTCCCCTCCAGAAATGAGCCCCACCACAGTGGTGTCATCAGCAAACTTGATGATTTTGTTGCTGGGGTGGGTAGAGGTGGAATCATCCATGATGATGGAAAATGGTGATGGAAATAATACAAAAAGATAATTAATTTTCACTATTGCTAATAGCGAAAAATTGGAAGCAGAATTGGGATGTTCAGTTACAAGAGTGGTATAATGAAACATGAAATATAGCAGTTAATGGTAAAATGACTTCAGAAATCAAATAAAAATGGGGAAATAAAGATTAATAAATTTATTAAAATATGGAAAGAATTTATAAAATCAGTATTATGTAAAGGGAAATGGAAAAAAACAGGCAATGGTTTTTTTCCCAAGGGTAAGGGGAGCACTTGTACTTGAAGTTTATGTTTTAGGTTATATAATAATATAATACATAAATATAATATAATATAAAACATAAAACATAATACATAGGTGAGGGTGCACCTATTTTAGCCATGCATTCTCACAAAACTATGTATGTGCTATGGATACAAAATTTATTTATAGTGCAAATGTTCCCACCTTGTTTTAATTAGTATTTTCTACCAGGTTTTTGTCCTCCTGATAAAGCAGAGTATGTCTTTAACTACAGTTAATGCAATACTGTTTACATTGCAATATCTGGTATAACATATTAGTCACCATGGCCGTTGCATTTCAGCATATGATTTTGATCAATAGCGTATGATTTAGATCAACAAACTGTATTACGTTTTTATTTCAGAAGCAGAAACAGAGTTGATGGAAATAAGATAAAGCCTGTGGTTGCAATATTCCAGAAGCTTGTAAAGGTTTTCCGAGGATTTGTAATGTTATCCTTTTCACAGAGTAGACAGTTCAGATAAACTAGTGGAAAAAACAGAAGCATTGTCTGTAACTTTCTTGATCTTCGAACTTCAAGGGAGAAATCACTCTTCATATAATCAAGGATGAGCAGCTTCAAGGACTAGAACACATATCTTACAATATAAGATGCTCTGTGGGTTTTTCCTATTGTCCCAGCAGCTGGAAACCTAAAGATGATAAATAACTTGATGGGATACCAATAACTTTCTGTTCTGGCAAGGTGGACTCAAAAATGTGTTAAAGTTGGCATTGTGACTGAGTTGTCTCTCCACAGATTTCCCCCCCTTAAAAACCAGCTGCTTCTACGAGATTGGTTGTTTTAGAGGGGGGGGGAAAGCTTCAGAAATTTATTGTGTTGATATGAATGAATACAAATATTATCTTGGGTGGGGTATAGGGATGGGCACAAAACAGAAAAACTGTGTTTTGTTTTGTTCTATTTCGTTCCCTCATGTTTTGTTTTGTAACAATTTTTTCAAAAAATTCATTACTTACAAAACAAAACAAAACAAAATGAATCCCCCATGGCACCAGCGCTCTGGCTCGTGCAGTGGGGGATTCAAAAGTCTCCTCCCCACTGCCTCCCAGTTTATTTTGACAGCTTGATTCCAATTGGGAGGCGGAGGGGTATCAGGAAAGGAGCAGTCAAGCAGAAGTTAATTCCCTGTTTGATCTTAATGCTATGCCAGCTGAATGTTGGTCCCATGGGCAACTGAGTCAGGTTCAGAGGTGGCACAAGGACTTGGAGCACCTGGGGACAAAGTTTGTTTGTGTGTGCGCGCGTGTGCGCACCTTACTCCTCTCCTGCAGTGTCCCAAAGCAAGGCAAGGAAGAGGAGGAGGAGGAGGAGGAGGGCACCTGACTGCCTGCTTCACCACTGGGGCACACAGCTTCTTCCTCCTGCTCCCCCTCCAGGTGCCCCCAGATTACTGTACCACAGGGCAAAAGCACCCTTCTGCCTCCCCCCCCCCCCCACGATACGCCCTTGGTCAGGTTATGATGCTACATCTATACAGTACTAGGGAGTGGAGCCTCTTTTTACTCATTCTCATTGTTCTAGTTTGGAGGACAAAATGTAAGCTCAAAAGGGTCAGCTTTTCAATGCTAGAAGATTGCAGACCACTTTCCCATATATTTGGTCCAACACATTGAACTGTTTTATAATAAATCAAACTCTCCAATCCTTGTGCCATTTATTTTGTCACACATGAGTTATTCCATTAAAAAAAAAGGAGGGTCCAAAATTTACTAGTTGATCTACTCATGCGTCATCCGCATTTTGAGAGCCTAATATATTTTCAGCCCAAGCTTGCTTCCACATAGTCTCTTGGCTCCACCCTCTCATGTTGCTCCCCAAGTATTTCCTCCCAAAGGTAACAGATTCCTTAAGAGAGACCATGACAATTCCAAAGAGTATACATTAAATGACGTAGAACACATTGCAGGGCTCTAGTCTCAAGATTAGGAAGTTGTGATTGATAGTCATGCAGCTTCTTTATGGGCGAAGCGGAGTAAAATGCTCCAGTTGCCATCAGCCTTTGTCCTGAAGGAAATAAATGCTCTCCCAAAAGTGGTGATGGGGCAAAGAGAACCTGCACAGATCAAGTCCATGAAATATAGCCATGTGAGAAAAGGCTGTGCCTTTTCCTTCCACTTTCCTAAAAAGGAAAACAAAGGCTTTTCTGTCCCAACAAGGCACATAATAATTTTAATCTGCAAGCTCCAAACTGCAAAACAGGAGTCAAAAGTTAGCTTTGGGGTGTAGCTTGAAATGTATAAGGATTCAAAAAAAAAAAGGAAAAAAAAAGGAAAGGTATTCACAGTGCATTCTGACCAGCATTTCTTCTGCCATACTTGCAAACGGACTTTGGGAATTATGGTCGATTCGCTGATTTCACATGGTGCCCTAGTTATGTTGGTAATATTTTGTGCCTTTTCGGTTGCCCACAGATCTCAGCTAAAGCTAAACACCCCCTCTCTTCAATTGTCACGGTTAATTTCCTGCCGCATTTTATGCAAGAATACTGGCCTTCCACTTTCCAGTATTATCAAATCACTTTGCAAGCTGAGATCCTCTGGTAACGTGCATTTATAGACTTTTGCTAAAACCGTACTACACAGGGATTTCAAAGATAGCCTAGTTAATCTCTCACCTCAAAGCTTCACTTAAAATCCTGCTGAAATCAGGAAAAACATCTGTGAGCACAGTCAAATTGCAGAGCAATCTCTTTTCTGTATCAAAGTTCCATACCAACAGAGCTTCTGAAATGCCACATTGGCAGCAGCTTACTCATACTTCCTGACAGACTGTGATGTGAGCTTTAACACCCTTCATTAAATGGCAGAAACTACAATGACCAGAACCGTTTCTCCTCCTCTAAAAATAATCCAGGTCCTAGAGTTAAAATATTGGAAAAATGAGACAAGCATACGTTAAATAGTGCTTTGAACTCCGGTCTTCTTCCCAGTCTACCCACAATTTTATTATGTCAGTGAAGATGATCAGAAATACTGTACTCAATTGATTTATTTTTTTAGAAAAAGTTAAATAAATTTCAGTTCATTTCTGTGTCTCCAACAGCAGGTGAAATGGAATTTTTCATTCGCAGTAGTTGTGGGAGATCATTTATGCTGAATGTGATCCTGCCAGTAGAGACAGTGTAAATTTTCCTCTGCGTTGTGGTAATTTAAGCAACTCCAGACACCAAACAGAACTTTTAAAAACTCATAAAGTTTGATCCCTGAAGTGGATGCACTTCAAAATGATAAAAAAAGTAATATCCTCCCTTTAACAACCTAAGAATGTTCTCCTACAAAAACCATTTTGGCTAAAGTTCCAGTCTGTTGACATTTTTCAGACATAAGATCATTAGCTGAGCACAGCTTGAAAATCTGATTGCTCTCTAGATGGTACATGAGGGAGCTTGAAAATTGTCACAGTGATGTAAGAATAATTGTGTTAGAAGCTGGTATCATTCCTGCTCATTCTGAAAATGTGCGGTGGCGCCAAATACATGCCATCCAAGATGAAACATTCTGGAAGCAGGGGCACCACACTGTTTCCCTCTGTGTGTGTGTGTGTGTGTGTGTGTGTGTGTGTGTGTGTGTGTGTGTGTGTGTGTGTGTGTGTGTGTGTGTTGTGTTGTACATTTGTGACCAAGTTTCCATGACCCCATGTCCATGGAGTTTTCATGGCAGGAGTACTGGAGTGGTTTGCCAGTTCCTACTCCAGGCACCTACAAAACAGTATTTTAACTAGATTTCAGTTCTATTTGTAATTAGGCTATCGTGCGTAACTGTACCGCATGCTGAACAGAAATATGATTCCAAGCTCCTTTAATGTTCTTTTAGGAAGGCTTATCTTTCTTTGGGTTCATATCCGAGTGCTGCAATTCTGAGGCCCAAATGAGACATGTTATTGACAGCATTAATACAATCAATGTATGCATTATTGTATTAGATGTGCAGGGATGTCTTGAGAAGCATCCTCTGTTGTCTGGGGAAAGGGGTGGGTGAGAATTATGACCAGAACCATGGCAGGGAGAAAGGATTAAATGTCCTACTTATTGATGATCTCAACTCTGAGATCCCTATGCAGCTGCTATCTACAATATATTAAGACCCTTGTGTGTGTGTGTGTGTGTGTGTGTGTGTGTGTGTGTGTGTGTGTGTGTGTGTGTGTGTGTAGAGAGATATATATATGTTTCTTAGACCTGGTTCCCAATTATTTCTTGCTTAAGGCGAAGTCACATGCTAGGTAGCATGCACCTAAGCTCTATTTTCTTTTCCTTAAAGCATGCAAGGATTTGATCCAAATCAGATATGAGTACTAAACATAGCTAGAAGAGGCTTAAGCCTCCTACCCACAAACATTATTTCCCCAAATCTTCTTAGGTTTGCTTGAAAATTTGAAGAACTTTCCTTTGGCATCTTTTTACAATTGTTTCTGGTGTGTTTTGGGGTGTGTGTTTAAGTGTTCTTGTTCAAGGCTGCAAGAGTGAATCAAATTGGGAAATTTGGCTGGATTGGCAACAACAGCTGATGGAACACTGTCAGAGTTCAAAGTCAGCACACATCCATAGCTCCCTATCCTACTGTGTCCACAACCAAAACAGGGAAGAATATACAGTGAGGTCTCTCCAGCTAAGTCTTGCTGTCCTGGCCTTCATCCTATAAGGAATGCTCTGTCATTGGTTCATGACATATGAGCAGGGGAGCCAGATGTAAGGAAAAAAATTAAGATTCAATGGCCTACTATATACATGATTTAACCCCGGCTTCTTGCAATGGAATATAGAGCTTGTCTTCAGAAGGAGTGATGACTAGCCAGTTGTTGATGTCAGGATAAACTGGTACTGAGGGAACAGAGATAGCCAGCCACATCTGGTAAACAGCTGTGCAGTGGTTGCCAGTTCCAAAAGGAGAACATGGGACTGGTAAATAGTGAGAGCTAGATATAAATGGAGGATGTCTAGTGGGGTCGGTGGATAGATATGTGGACACTTCTAAAGACCAGGCCTGTAATGACATCTGATAGAGCTATGACTTGAAACTGAGAGCTGCTGCCATTTTTCAAAGTTTATTTGTACATAGTTGCATGTTGTCAGCAGGTCAGAGGAGTCTTGATTGCCCAAGAAGACATCTAAGGAAGGTGTCAATCAGTGGGTTGAGAATGGGGAGGATTTGGAAAAATAGTCCCCTTCCCCTCATTCATGGTGGAACTAGCTGGAGGTGCAGGGCCAGTTGGATCTTGGAGAAAAAAGGTGGTCGGCAGATGATGTGACGCAGAACTGGAGATGCCCACAACCACCTGGGCCAAGAACCTGAAGAGGGAAATGGTTCAGGCTTCAATATCAATGGACAAGTCTCCCAAGAGAACATGGAAGGGGGATGCGCTATGTATGGTATTGTGGATCCAGGTAAACATAGGTGGACAGCTATTGGTGAAATAGAGATAAATGGTTAACCTGATGATGCTAGTCATAGAAATCATCATAGGGATCAATTTAGTTTTAGTGCAGAGAAAAGACTCTTAAATATGCAGAAACAAAAGAGTTATAAAGTTGTCGGGGATAGAATGATGCCATCAGAAATTAGGATCTCATAAGGGGAAGGGGAAGAATCGTCCAGGCAAATGTCAAAAATCAGAAACAGAATATCATTCAAAAGGTCCTGCAACCATTCAGCCAGCTGAAAAAAGATCTGAGGGCAAGCCAGGGCCCCCACATATCTATTCCTGGTAGCTGCTATGTGGGACTGCAGCCAGAATGAGTTGAACAAGTTTCTTAGATATAGTGTGTATGCTCAGAACAAACCTATATGTGTGATGCACAGAGATCATGATGAAGTTTGACCTCTGCTTTGAATCTCATTCGGTATTCTATTCAGTGGATACAGACAGAACACTTTAATTCTGTATCCCAGAGATTGAAAAAAAATGCTGTTGACACTGCTTCTGAGTACTCTGTACCTGGACAACCCTAAAAAGGACAGACATTTATTAGAACTGAGTTGACTGCACACAATTATTATTAATATTATCTAACTCTGACATTTATTCTTAACCCACTTTGGTTCTGGTGGCGGCGGGGGTGAGGTTGTAGTATCAAGCAAGATGACTTCTCCCATTACTTCATATTTTGCTGATAATTGCTGGTGCTATCTCTTCCTAAATTTCTAGAGGAGAGAGGGTGTCATGATGCTAATCTTTTGTAAAGACTCTTTTGCACACTTTAATTTTGTCCTCCGCTGAGATTAGCTCCACAGGTTACCAGAGATGACTACAGTAGTACCTCTGCTTACAAGTTTAATCTGTTCTGAATGCATGCTTATAAGTTGAACTAAGTAGAGCAGCCGTATGTTAAAATAAAAAAAATAAAAAAATAAAAAAATCTAAGTAGAGCAGACTGCATCTAAAATTTATAAGGCAGCAGTTAAAATGCCAAGTTTTCCGCTGTTAATTCGAATTGCTCGTAAGTAGAGCTGCTCCACTGTATAACCACTTCTAGTCATCTAACAAAGGTGAGCAATCACAAGCTCTCCATAAGATGAGCTAGCTGCAGTGCCATATTTCTGGAAAGGAACAGGAATCATCTCAACTTCTTTTCTTTCCAGGTATGTCTGATTATGCATTGTTTCTTTTATAAGTTTACAGTACTGGAGGAAACCCAGAGATTCTACAGAAACACAAACAGATCCTATAAGACAAAAACCATTCCACCTTCACCAAAGCCTAGTTGATTGTACTTCAGTGTATTACCATCCCAGAAACCTTTTTCTTACTGGTTAAAGATTTTTATCTGAGAGATTTACACTACAGCTCTTTGAATACAAGAAAGGGTGTGATATGTAGCTCTGATTTTATACTTGGCTTTCTCTGGATCAAATGATGGGAGACAAACTCTGATGTACAGAAGTCATTAATGCTCGGAATGATAAAAACAGCTTCAAAAATGGCAACAGCCTGAGAATGAAAGATTTGGTAACAATTCAGCTCCAAAGCACAGTGGAAGCTAAAACTGCTTACACTCTGGGTAAACCTTTTCTAAAATCTCTCAAAGGAACAAATATTTCTTAAGATTACATAAAGGAAAGTCATATGAATGATACATGTATATCATGCCATGAAATGACATATGATACTGATACAGCATGATGTGTATGTTATATTGCTTCAGGCTCCCCCCCCCAAAAAAATCTCTCACTATTAAACAGCAAGAGGCACATCCATTATTCCATGGAGGACAAGCTCACCCCAAATCATTTGGTGCTTTTCTTGAAGAGGTCCTTAAGTACAGCTGAGTGTAGCATTGTTGTTTATTCTCAAACACGTTTGCAAGGGAACTATTGTATGTCAAACCCAGCTGTAATTTAGTGAATGCCTGTCTGTTTGTCAGACATTCAAATCCTTTGTTTTTATAACCGGTAAGCCACAAAACAAAAGTGCATGTGGGAATATCCATTTATTGGATGTTCCAGCAAGTTATGTTAAGACAAACAAGATACTGTATTTAGAAACTGCTTGCTCACAGTGAATAAAAATGTCAGGTATAATGTGGTAGCATCTTCTAGTTCACACATCCAGTGCATGGTCCATTCTTTGATTTCCATAAAATATTGCTACTGGTGCAGCATCTTTGCCACATTCACCTAAATTTCCTATGTTTAAATAGGTGACGGGGACATGGGAACACATGTAAGCCCAAAGCTCTGTTCTCTCCCACCTGGCCATGATGAATACAGGAAGATTTTACTGACTTCCATAAAGAGGTGATTACAGACTTCTTTGGTAACTCCATAGTGGAACAATATTAGGTGCATACCCTTGTCCCTAACATCATGGATACCCTCCAAATATTCAGGAAAAACACTTGAATCACTGCACTTTTGTTGGAAGTATGAATCGTAGATCCTCAGTCTTGGAAAACCTTTATTGGTTCCCTGTCAGTTTCTGTGCTCAGTTCAAGGTCCTAGTTAGGATCTAACCTGGTAACCAGTTCAAGGTGATAGCTATGAGTCAAGGTGATAGTCAAGGTCATAGAAGCCATGTGATAAGTGGTTCAACTGCTGTAGTGCAGCCAAAACTGTGTTCACAACCCAGGGTCCAATCTCAGGTAGCTGTCTTGTGGTTGACTCAAACTTCTTTCTTTGTGTGGTTGGGAAAAGAAGTGCCCTGTTAATGGGAGGGGGCAATGTGTAGCCTGCATAAGAGTGCTTTAAGAATGAAATGGGTATATAAGCAGAACACTTTGCTTTGCTTTTGTGATCAATAAAGCCCTTCATGATTTAGGACTTCATTACCTGTTGAAATGTCTCTCTGAGAAATCATCTACTGCTCTCAGTCCATGCTGCTAAAAGTAGCCAAAACTAGGCAGGCTAAAAAGGCAATGTCAAAGAATGGGACCTTTCCAGTGGTGGCCCCCAGACTTTGGAATAAGTTGCCAACTAAGATATGACAAGCTCTTCCCCTTCTTACAATCAGGGAATTGGTGAAAATATAATTATTCAAAGTGCCTTCAACAACTAGTTTGTTATTTATTTATTTATTTATTTATTTATTTATTTACAGAATTTTTTAGCCGTCCCACTACCAAGTGGCCTGTGGACAGCATGCAACAATATATTAAAAACTGTAACAACATGCTAAAACCATCAAAATAACAAATAGTTTAAAATAAATCAATATACAAATAATAAAATCCTGCTGCTCATGCACCCTGCTACAAGAACATTACCTAATTAAAATGCTGGCTAAACAGGAAGGTCTTTGCCTGGCACTGAAAATATAGTGGAGGCCCATTTGCTACTTGGTATATTTTGGTATATATCTAGGCACATATCTATGAAGTAAGTTAAATATCACTTTCAATTTTCCTAAGCATTCACATTTCTGTTTGACTGTTGTGCTATAAGCCTTGCTGCCAGATGGGCAGTATAAAAATCCAATAAATAAATAAATAAATAAAATAATGTGTATTTTGAAAAAATAAAAATGCATTTGGTTCAAAACAAAGGAATATGATTTAAGGTATATGCTTCAGAGCAAAGAAAGCTATGCCAAAGATCGCCCCTCTATCCTCATGGCTAAAATGAAGCATATTTCTTCAACCTTTAATTCCTCTCCAGGTAAGTACAAGATATGATCTCTATTCTTTGATTTTTTTTAAAAAAAACCACACACTTCCATTTATCTAAAACTACATTGATTATATTCAGATTCCCATTATCCCCCACCCACATTTGGATATTAAATGTAATGTAGGACTATTCTGCAAATCTGCTCTCTGGGCCTTTTTACACGACCCCTAAGATCCGCTGGCCACTTAAATTTGGACCAGAGATCTTAGGGGTTCCTCGCTCTTCCTCTGTCTTCCTCTGTCCCCACCCCCCTCCGCACTTCTTGGTTGCTGGCTGCCTGAGGGACAGAGAAAAAAGAAAGAAAAGAATGCCTTCTTACCTCCGTTTTTGTTCCGGGCAGCATTCAGATCTCTTAAAGGGGCGGGGCGCAAAAAAGAACAAACGGAAGCCAGGAGAGCCCCGCACTCACTATCCTTACACCGGATCAAATATTTGTCACCTCCAAAAAGCAGGTACAAGAAAACTGCTGTTTGGTCTTGCTAAAGTGGGCGGGGTCGCACTTAATTGTCTGCAAAGTCCGGAGCTGGTGGGTAAACATTTTTAAGGTCCGGACCTTGCAGCCATTTGCGGCGGAGCTTAGGGGTCGTGTATAAACGCCCTTTGTAGATGATGACATGATCAAAGTCTATATTGCATTGTAACTCTTCCGCAGTGACTGTGCATTTTGACTCTTGTGCAGTGACTGATGAGATCATGTTGTACTGTGTGCTAGAGTGAAAACACTGGTAAGGAAAGTGTGCAAAGTTGTACAACAATGCTTCCATGTTTTGAGTGAGGGTTGTTGATCTCTTGTCCGATTTGCCTTACTTGTATAACTTCAATACCTTCTGCCCTGAACTAAAGCTATTGCAGTGATTTTGAGGCATCGGCTGAAATTCTGTGCCCCAGTTATGCAATAACAGCACAACTTTTAGAGGCAAATGGCTGTAACTTGAGAAATCTCTGCAAATGTTCTTTACTGGACAACACATTTCGTGACCCAGCACGCACAGATGTCTATGGAGATGTCTTGCCCTATGTCAACTTGCTTTCATGTTGACATTACTTGTTGTGCACAACCTCACAACAGGATTTCAGCCTTTGTCTCCTATTTGAATCATAGAAGCCTCAATGTTGGGAGAAGACAGTGTGTTTTTATTTGACAGCAGTAACACTTCGGACTCATGTGCTAATGCACAACCACCTCTCCCCATCAGTTATACTGTTGTATTGTGAAGGGAACTGCTCAAACTCATAAAAGAGCAAGTTGCCCTTTAAGCCTATTCCTTAAAGAGACACATACTGCATATGGTGTTAATCCATAAATTTGCTCCCACAAGCTGTTAGTATGTTGCCCGTTTTTCTCCCCTCAGAAACATATTCCAGGTTCTTATGCATCTTGCCATGTTCTTGTTCTATGGGTCTGGGGGAGGGTGGTGGGGATAGTTACAAAATTTAACCCCGTAACTGGCATTCTACATTAAAAAGGACAAATAGAGATGTTAAGCTTTCAAAAGGAGGCAGAATTGAGAGGTAGAAATGCTGCATCAGTGAATAATAGCTGTAATAAAAGATTGCCAAAAAGAGAGAGAAAAAAGCAGTCTCCACTATCTGTTTCTGTGGGAGGGATAACATGGAAACCTCTCATCAACCGTAACTATATGGTGACTGGAACTGAGGCAAAAGATATAATTTAATTTGGCTATCTCTTCAGGACAGATTTGACATGTCCTATTAGAGCAGAATTGGGGCTGTGTGACAGAGCAATACTTTGCAATAGATAGAAATTAAAAAAAATTGAAAGGGTTTCCAAAGCACAGTGTAAGAAAATCCAGTCAAAGATGGAACTTCTGGTTCCGGCTACACCATAGCAAGACAACATGATACGTTCTCCAGCTTTACAAGTTGAATTCCTCCAGATAAAGGGATCCTAATAAGGGTAAAGTTTCCTTGGAGGGGAAACAAATAAGAGGCAACAACTGTAAATGAAGGGAGTGGTGGTGAACTTTGTGGAAACAGGAAAATGCTTCATCTCCTACTGGGGGAACACCTTTGCTATTGCAAAGATGGAGCTATCAGTGCCAGACACTAAAAGCTGTAAATATTTGGCATACCATGAATAGAATCTTCTATCTCTTTCTATGTGAAGTTTCTCCCTGGTATCTGGAAAATATTTCCTTCAAACAAGCACCAAACCCTTCTTCTGAAGAAGTTCCTTTTAGCAAAACAAAATGAAACAAAACCAACCAACCAAACAAACAAAAACTGAATATTTTTGAAAGACAAGCACAGAAGAAGTGACTGTTTTCACGTTATTTCATGAACTTACCTTTCTGCCTATTGTTTCCTTCTTGTGGAAAAGCATTTTATGCCTGTGCTGCTCTTTATACATGGTGGATTTAAAGACAAAATTTAAAGGAAACTATCTTATGCCTCTGTGTTTTCTATATGTTGAATTTAAAGACCCAACTGTAAGAGCAGCATTGGGAAAGTTGTTTTCTCAAAAAACATAATCTGACCTTGGAGTAACTGCATGTTATGAAAATAACGCTTGAAGGCTGTTCCTTGCTGCTTTGGCTTCAATTTAGTCTAGTTACTCTCCTCTGTACCTCTCTTGTTTGGAAACTAAGTGGCAGAAACTATTATAAGCAATATTAACCCTTTCTTGTGACCTATAAAACACAATGGATTGGGAAAACATCTGAGAACATTTTGCCAACATAATTCTATCTGGTTTGCAAAAAATTATAGACACAGACTCAACCGCAGAGTATACAGAGATATTCAATTCTGTTAAAGTCACAGAGGCAAAACAGATACCTCAAGATAGAGTGGTTGATAACACTGGGTCTATAGAAAAAAGTGAAATTAATTCTGATCAGGAGATTGAGCTAAAACAAACATCTGATCTTAATCTACAGGCAAACACAACAAGATTGATGCAGGATAAATCTTTGGATATGCCAATTCACAAAATATGATAAACACATCTACTGAAATCAGATCAAATCAAGAGATCAAACCAGAACAAAGGGCAGATCTCAACATGAAGACAAACATGACAAGAATGGCGCAGGCTAAACCCAAAGGTGCCAAGTCTAGGGAATATGATAAGTGCATCTGTCTTACTTAATATGGGTACCAAAAAGAGGAAAATTTGGGACTTTTTCAGCAGCAGAGTGGCTATCAAGATTTCAATCAAGATAATACAACAACTCATGAAGATAAATAATTTGACAAGGTGGAAACAACCTGTGAAGATAAGGACAGCTCCGAGCCCCAGTTCGTTGGGTGGCGGGGCGAGTTTGCCCCCGCAGCCCCGGACTTTGGGCGCAAAAACTTCACGCCCATCCGGTGACTTCTGCCTGGGGATGGGAGCCAATAAAGCGGGCTCCCTCCCCCACCCCTGCCTCCTTCTCGGCAAGACCGGTGGCCCCACCCTCCCTCCCTATGGTAAGAGAATGAGATTAGCTGGTCACCATTTGGGGCCGGATGGGAATTTTTGGTGGCCACTCTGATTGGCCCTGAGTGGCCATGTGTTTTTGCCCATCCCATTCTCTTTTCCACAGGGGATGGGCAGTTTTCCTTCTATCCTGGCCACTAACTTTGCAGGTAGTGCAACAGGTAATCATATCCAGGTAAGCCCTAATAAGTCACCCTTAAGGCACCAGACAGCCCTCAAAATAAGTCTAACACCATTGGCAATTTCAGGAAACAGTTAAAGTTAGCAAGTTTACATTAGGCCTCCTGAGAGCTGTGCCGGGCTAGCAGATTGGCCCTATTGGACGATGCTGAACAGGTGGGCAGCATCTCCCTACGGTGAATCTCTCTGAATACAGAGCGTTTTGGCTATGGGATTTCATCCCTTAATATTACCTGTTAGCACTATGGGTCAGGCCCCCTTTAAAGGTTCTAAATACTACAGTTAAACAAGTTAAATAAGTTATAAATAAAGTTGTGGCCCATTCTACCCAAAGCCGAAGTGGTCTTGCCTCATTATTTCCGGGCTTGGGGGGTACAAGGGACTTGGCAGGAAAAGGGAAAACTGAAAAAAAGAATTTATGGCTTAGTAAATTTATTACATTAAAATATTTTCTGTATTCAGATTGCCTAAGCAGGCCACTAGTTCATTGGTATGATATGGGAAATGGCAAATGGAAATGTGAACACAAACTTGATATATAAATAAAAGTTAATCTGTTAGATTTTTAAAAGAATAGAGGCAATTAGGTATAGACAAGAACTTAGAATCATAGAATCATAGAATCATAGAGTCATAGAGTTGGAAGAGACCTCAAAGGCCATACAGTCCAACCCCCTGCCATGCAGGAACCCCCATCACAATATTTCCGACAGATGTATAAAGTGAAACATATAGACCAGGAGGCAGCTCTCTTATAATAGCCCATAAAGTATTAATTTGAATTAGTGATAATTGCTGAAAGTAGGCATTCTTTGGAAGAATTGGTAAATATACTGTGGATGATATATAAAATATATATAGTTAGCCAAATCTATCCTAAATTGCTTAGTATTGAAGAGCTAAACAGTGAGTTTGAATAGATTGTTGAGATTAGGTACACTATATTCTTTGCATTAAAATAGATGTAAGTAAAGATAGATAGAAGAGGGATGAGATAGTAAGGAAACTAACTATGAAAATATGCTCATTTAAGCTGGGAAGGGAGAGATGAATTATATTGGGCTCAAATATTGGGAAAAACTGTGATTGAAGGGGTAACACGACAGAAGACAAACGACATTTGTTTTATGTAACTTAGTGTAGAAAATAAATAAATAAATATAAAAATAAAATCCAGTCAAAGTTATGAGATAAATTGTTTAAAAACCAGCTGTTTAAACAAAACAAAACAAACAAACAAAAACTGAAGAGCCTGTTTTAAAAAAAGGAACTCTGAAGAATCTATGAAGAGTTTAGATATGTCTCTTGTAAGATCTGTCTAGGGACAAGCCAAGGGAAGAGATGTCTTGCTGAAACTTTCACTCATCTAACGAGTTACATCACAGTGAATTTCTCTATTCCATCAGCTTTGCAGGGATTTTATAAAAAGACTGGGGAGGGGGTCAACACTTTTTTGTCAAACAATGCAGTCAACCATGAAGCTCAGAAAAATATAATGAAAAAGAAATGCTGTTGTTGTTCAGCAACTACAGTGCCATCCTGTAACTTTATTTTCTTCCATTATTTGTTGAGGATCAATTGTTCTCAGAAAAACTGGCTACTTGGGACATGGTAACTGGAATGCAGGAAGACACTTGCAAGCCTTGAATTGCTGAATGTGATGAAATGTAAACATTCACTTCAAAATGATAGCCAATAGAATTTTACTGGGATTCAAATAACATGAGACACATCTTGCATACAGAAGACGAAAGCATTTTAGCCTTGCAGTGATGTGATTCCCTCAGATCAGCGTGCTTGAGCCATCAGAATTCCAAATAAGGCCCATGATTACTTCCTGATGAATAATCACAATACTAAGGAAGTAGATTTATAAATTAGGAAGGCACAAAACTGTTATCTAAAACACACACACACACACAAAACAGAAGTCTTATGTCTCTTAAGTGGGCTCTGGTATCGAGACAAGTATCTCATGTAGTTTGACCCTATATCTACCAGCCTTCTCACACTGAATATGGACACCAACAGGAGACAATAATTAGCCAAAACACATCTGGAAGTGGAGTCATGGCTACTGGACTTCTTTTTCTTGAGAGACAGAAACGTTCCGATGCTCATTCAAACAGCTTCATCAGTCTGAATACAGCTAGTGCGAGTCCTAACTGTATTCAGACTAGCTGTATTCGCACTAGCTGTATTCAGACTGATGAAGCTGTTTAGATGAGCCGCGAAACGTTTTTGTCTCTCAAGAGAAAAAAGTCCAGTAGCCATGACTCAACTTCCAGATAAACTCACCTGGATGACTGAGAATCTTCACAGACATACCCAAAACACAATTTGGCTTTATTTCAGATTGGCTATATTTCATCTATACACCAGAAATATAGTAAGTGCCTTAACTCTTACTTTACACATATCTGCAAAATCCTACATCTGAACTAGAAATGTTTAAAAATTGAGATAAAACTATTAAATAAAGGATGACAACAGTAAAGAAAAACCATGTTGATTCTATAATGTTCTGTTCTGAAGAATAAAACATATGGAGTCACATAATCAATTCAGTTTTGATGTGCTATCAGTCCATTATTTATTCATTGTTCAATAGGAGAGAACACATGAAAATAAATTAGTAAGAATGTGGATAATGAAGGACAATAGAACACATTACCACTGGCAACGGAAAAATTCCTGAGCATATTCTTCCATTTCCACCTTCTCATGCCAAGTTCAACCTTACTCCCAATTCCCATGCCCCGCCTCCCGCACTGATAGCCAATGTCTATAGATATTTAAACTAGCAGCTTGTCCATTGGTAACATCCTGTAAAGACATGTAGAACAAACTGCCTGTCTCCTCTGTTGAAAGTCAGTAAAGTAGATCAGAAGTGGGGAATATAAAAAACCTGTCTTATCCTGAGACGGACCATGTCGCCCACCACTGTCAACTCTGATTTGGGACACACCTGTCAGGGATTTAGGCAGGCATCATCCCTATGTCTACCTACAGACCACCGGAGTCCTACCTGAAGATAGGAATGTATGACACAAGTAGCCACTGTCCCCAAAATGATTATATCATTCTACAGACATTGCAGGTGGGATTGTATATTTGCATTACCTATAGATTTACTAACTCTGACGTGCCTTTAAGCCATAGCACAATGTTGATCACACGTGTTGGTCCTTGAGTTTACAATCTCCACCAAGTATTTCTTATTTTCTTTGAAAATGGGCATGCTGTTTCCCAATCTTCTAGATGTATAATAAAAAGAAGAGGGGGAGGGGGGGAATCATGCTAACAATAAAATATGTTCCTGACAGATACATTCTTTACCTAAAGGCTGACTTGCAGCTGTTGCAGCTACAGATTGCACCTTGAAAAGCCAAGGCCCAACTAACAAGGGGGAAGTGTGGGTGCAGATGCATCTGAGGTGCTATGAAAGAGGAGCCAACTTAATGTCAAAAAATCCCATCTTGAAGAAAAATAACGCTGCTGACAGCAAGTGAGAAAAGGTCGAGAGAGATATGATCCTGGAGATCTTTGAACAGCATGGCAAAATACTGATGCAGACTGTTATTAATCTTCAGGGGAGGAGGGAAGAGCCATCAAAAACTCCTCTAAACAAGGCAGTTCTTAGTCTTGTCAGGTGTGCATTTCTGCTTTTATTTTTTTGCTTTTTGCTTTTTTTTACTAACCTTCAGTTAAACTACGTGCAGAACACAATGACTATTGACATGAATGTTAATTACTACCACTTAGAAACACTGTAGCTGTTTGACTACTCTGTGATTTAAAGTGAATTGAATATTTACTGGAATACATTTGCTTGAAAAACAGGAAAACAACATGTGGATTGTAACTCCTGTATAAACATTGCTCCTTGGAATGTTTTATTCTTCCCACTTCAGATCCAATGATTGCTTTATTTTGTATAATTTTCTTTCTCCCGGCTTCTCATTGTCACCTTTCATTACACACACAAAGAAGCTAAGTATGTTAGCATTCCAGTTATTAAGAGTGCACACTGTTAGAAAACAGCAGTTGTCAAAATAAATGAATCATTGAAATAAGTATCACGGTATTATTGCATACATCCTTAATCTATGAAGAGTTAGATGTGTCTCTTTTAAGATTGGTCTAGGAACAAGCCAAGATCCTGAATTAATGTGATGGGTCAACTCTTCCATATGTTCCATTGATTCAAATGGGTCTACTTACTTTAACAAGTTGCAGGTCAAGTAGGTCTATTTGAGTCAATGGAGCGTGAAAAGAACCTAATCCGTCAGCAATTTTTAATATCAGAACAATTACCAGATTTATAAAGGTGGTGGTTTATTCCTTATGTCAAAAAGTCTGGAATTAGATCTGGATTACCAAGGGTTTCATTATAATATTTAGACAGGTGTAAATGGGTTGAAGTTATTTTTCTCTCTCCAAAAACTATAAATTCCATTCACTCTAAGTACTTTCCAGTTCTTTGTCTTCTCCAGGGTTTGACATAAATCCTAATCTTTTATTTCCTAGAGGATTATAGCTGGTATGGTGCTGTAAGGTTCTCATTCACACTAGAGCTAGGAGGTATTAAAGCTGTGTTGAGTAACAGAAGACCACATATTTGCCCAGTACTCCTCAAAATCCTTCTTAGGTTGTTCAGTGGTTGCCCCACTTCTCTGCTACTTGGAACAAACTGGCAGAACTGCTCCTGGTTTGTTCTTGATGTATCTGCTGGGCAGCTCTGTGTCTGGTTGTGGAACCAGAGGTTGGGGGTTCAGTTCTCCATTGTGCCTACAGGTCAGGAGCTGGATTCGATGGCCCAGATCTGCAGTTCTCCTAAGGTTATGGGCTGCTTTGGTTTAAGATCCTGTTTCAGCAAGTCAAGATAAGAGCAAGTTTAAGATGTGAAGCTTTAAGCTTTCAAGAGACAGACCCTCTTTTCATATGATTTCTCCCCTTTCCACCATGGAGAAAAGAAATCATTTCCCCCATTTGGCCTTGAGGAGCTTTTGCATCTAGTCTTCATTGCTAGGTAGGCTGGTTGTAAGTTTTTCTTTCTTTCTTTGGATTTGTGTTCCATGATACTAATGGAACGTGTAACAATTCAGAGATGCTGGGCTCAGAATAGTAAACTGCTAAGTGGATTGGATGAATAGCATTCCTTTCACATAGAAAGCTGCTAACAATCTGATTTAGATTTGAAATCACGTTATAAACATAAGTGTTAGTATTTATTTTGGGAAGAAAAGGTCTCAGGGTTGGGGAGGTTGCATCAAACTTTGCAAAACTGATACAGAACATTTCTCTTACTTTATGCAAAAATCTTTATTATCTGTTGCTTCTTGTACATTCTCAGCTATTTAGTGTATTGTTTTCAGGATGCTTTTTATTGTGCCTTAAAGGATTTTCCCATTACTGTGGCAATAGTTCTTGGTCATATAAACATTTCCCAACCTCCCCTTTTATGCATTCTGTAGTTTTATGTTTGTGTGACATAATGATTTCCCCATATGATGCACTTATGGTCTGCAATGTTCTGTTCGGACAAAGAATGTCCTTGGTGTGCATCTGTACAAGCTGAATATAGTTTCTGCTTTTATCAAACACTTTCTATGTCTTGACATTCATTAAGATTGCAGAACAGGTACACAATCTTCTGATTTTTCTTCATTCATTTCTTGTACTGTACCTTGCTTTTTTTCTTATATACTCCTGATCATTGTTTCAAAATAGCCTTCTTTGGAAATCTTGGCTCTAACTTGGCTCTAACAGTTCTGATTTGGATGGTGGTTCAGCAGGAGGTCCTAGAGCAGTGGTTCCCAGCTTTGGGTAACCCAGGTGTTCTTGGACTGCAGTTCCCAACAGCCTTTAACACCAGTTATGCTGGCCAGGGTTTTAGGACATTGCATTTTAAGAACACCCTGTTACCCAAGGTTGGGAACCACTGCCCTAGAGCATGAGGTTGCTCACATCTGAGCTTGCCTGATGCCACTGGCCTTCATCAACAGCACTGCTGTGTTTCTGGTCAATGGGTCCAAGCGTTTCACAAGTAGAATGTAGCTGACATTTGAACATTACTGTCTCCTCTATCTTGAGCATGGCCTTTGATAATCTTGTTGTTGTTGTTGTTGTTGTTGTTGTTGTTGTTGTTGTTGTTGTTGTTGTTGTTGTTGTTGTTGTTGTTGTTGTTGTTGTTGTTGTTGTTGTTGTCAATAGATCTGCAGGAGCAGCAGCTACCCCAACTTCCCCAAATATAAATGGATAATGCTTATTTTTTTCTTCCTGATTGTTTTTGTTTTTGTTTTGTTTTTCATTGCCATGTGCAGACATTTTTGTATTTGTCTTTTGTGATGGCTACACGGCTCCTCAACTTGTTTTGCTTCTTGGCCTGATGCAGTCCATGGGGGATCAGGGAGCAAGACTTTGGTTCCCAAGCCCGCTGATGTTGCCTATGCCTAACCGTGATGTAAGGTCTATATAGCTCATGTAGTTAATCTGTGGAGTGTGGCTCCAAGACCTGATGTCAATATCCTGCTTCTCACTTCAAACAACTTTCGCCTTCACTGCTTGAGTCTTTGAAGTCAGATGTGACCCAACCCTTTGGCTTAGTGGAACTCCTTGACAAAGCATCTATTTTACTCCAAAGGTCTTTACTGTCTACTCTAAAGGCACAAAATTAACTGCCACTGTGGTGGAGTTGGGAAGTAGAACAAGACTAGATCGTGAAGTACAGATTGTTTGTTTACCAAACTATCCTAGTGTTCGCCTGAAAGCTAATATTACACTGAGTTCTGTTTTGGTGCCCACCCCAAAAGATGGCCCTTGATGGCTATCACAGAAAAAGAAAAACAAACCTTGACAGAAATCATTCAAACACATAAAGAAATGAACAGTTGCTTTCCAGGATGGTGGGGCAAGGTCTTCTATATTAAATCTCTCTCTTAAATTATTAATTGCTTTATTTGGGGGTGGGGTGGGGGTCTGGTCCCTGTTTTGATGCTCCGGACAAGTTTTAGAGCCTTATTTCAGCACCCATGAGATAACAACTTTCTCTAGTGAGTCTTTCATACATTAAATGCTAATAGCACTAGTGGTGGCAACAAATATGAGCAATGACAGAATGGACTTTATTCAGTTTTCCCCTGCACAGTTTGTTAAAATAAAACACATTAGGATAGAACTCAAAGTTACTGCAGTAGAGAGGTCCCAAAGTCCTAAAAAAAGGCCTGAGGGATCAAAAATGAGGTCTCCCATGCTGTTCTGTGGAAGGCATGAGGGACCTTTCTGTATTTATTTATTTATTTATTTTTATATTTCTATACTGCGGCCAATTTTCCGAATGGGAACTTTGGGCAATTTACATAGAAAATAATAGGTAAATAATTAAAACCAACACAAGAAATAAAAATCAACCCAATTATGCAATAAAGAAAACAGATAAAAACAAGTAACTCAACAAGAGGCACAAAAATAAATAATGACGAAACCAACGTCGAATCACAGTGGAGCACAGGACAAACATTAGTGATTGTCAAATGCTTCTTTAAAGAGCCACATTTTTACTGCATTTTAAAAGGCTACTAGGGATGGGCCTTGTCAGATCTCGCTAGACAGTTTGTTCCATGACCACTGAGAATGCCTGATTGTGTGTGGCAAACTTACGGGCCTCCCTAGGGGAGTGAGAGTGCCATTGAAGCTCTGGTGGGCTGGGCCAGCACTGACTTTTGGGAGATGCTAGAGATGTGAAGGCCTGGGAAAGAACCGGAAACATTTTTTTTGGGGGGGGGATGGGTTTTTTCCTTTTATTTTCCTGGAGCCCCCCCCTTCCCCCCGCAAAATACTGGAAAAATTGAAAAAGGAAAAAATGATTACACAATGTTTTATTTTAACATGATGAGTAAAATATTTTAAGACAGGGTGTTCTAATATTTTCCAAATCATTTCTAAAAATATGCATAGTATCAGATTATTCTGATTTCTGTGCACTCAGGACAAGCAAGTCTTAGGTTACAAACTGAACTCTCCAGTGCAAGAACAAGATGCATTTATCTATTTAGGACGAGTCTAAAGTTTTAGAAGTTGTTGCTTTTGTCACAAGAAAAAGAAAAAGGTTTCACTTTTGTTTATACATGTGGGTGGGTGTGTTTTGTTCTGTCCTGTCCTCTTCACTAGGCCTCAAAGCACTGGAAGAAAATGTGCAGCAACAAAAATGATTCTGATTAAATTTCATGCCCATTCATTGGAACTTGGTCCCACCTCCTTCTATACATTTTCCTCCTCTTTGATTCTTTTTATGAGAAGGGTTATTTTATTTTATTTTTATTTAATACTGTGGAGAGGAAATATGAATGGTTAATTCTGGAATTTTAAACATTGTTTTGTAGAGGGTGTTTTTTGTTCCACATAAACTAGTAAACAGTTCAGGTGATTGTTACTCCATTTTTTACTTACAATTACAAATAAATATTATTTAAAAAGTAAATTCTGTTTGTAATAATTGTTTAGATACACTATATTTTACTATGCCACGTCAAATTGTCCATAATCATATTTTATGTTCCTTAAGTAACAGAATGACTTTCAATCTGTAAAAAGGGGGTGAAGAGTGCATTTTTTAATCTTTCTAAAAATTCCCATTTTTTCAAAAAAGGGAAAAAAAGAAATAAGAAAAAAGTGGGTTTTGTTCCAAGCATCAAAATTTCCAGAAATTTTACATCTCTAGGAGATGCTCTCTGCCAAATATTCAGGTCCCAAGCCATGGAGGGTATTACAAACCAAAACCAGCACCTTGAACCTTATTCGGGAGGTAATGGGCAGCCAGTGCAGGCAGGCCAGAATTGGGGTGATGTGGTCAAATCTGCCCACACCAATCACCAATTTGGCCACCACATTCTTCATTTGAGCCTTTGAGTCATGGTCCACTCCACAATTGAGCCAGGCTGTGATCAAAGGTCTGGACGGTCTCCACTGCAGAGGTGAAAAGGGAGAGATAGAGCTGTGTGTCATCAGCGTACTGATGACAGCAAGCTCCATAACTCTGGGTGACCTCACCCAGTGCCCTCATATACATGTTAAAGAGCATGGGGGAGATTGATGACTCCTAAGGCACCCCACAAGAGAGTGTCCAGGGAGATGACAATTTCCCCTACAGTCTCACTCGCTGGGCTTGGCCCTCAAGGAAGGAGCAGATCCAGCAGTCCCTACTCAGAGAACTTGCCCAGGAGGATACTGTGGTTGATGATATTAAAGGCTGCTGACAAATTGAGAATGACCAACAAGTAGAGCAACCCCTGTTGGCCCCACTCAATAGGTCATCATGCAAAGCAACCAGGGCAGTCTCAGTCCCATGATGCAGTCTCAGTCCCAAGATCCAGGATGAGGTCTTCCTCCAGGAACAACTGGAGCTACATGGCAGCAACTCGATCCACCCCCTTGCCCAGGAAAGAAATATTGGCTATAGGGTGGTAATTAGAAATATTGTCCACAGCCAGGCCAGATCTTTTAAGAATGGGCTTAACCACTGTTTCCTTCAGCTGACCAGGAAATATTGCCTCCCTGAAGGAGGCAGTGGCAATCAATGAAGCCATTCTGGCATGTTCCCTCCCGTGATTTTGATCTTCTACTTCTAGATTTATACTTCTACAAATGTTGCTCATGTACATTGTGGACTCCCAGTGTAGCAAAGGGATGCATGCACATCCCTCACATCTTCAGATGCTTGGAGCAGAGGTACAACAGCACATCAGCTGTGATTAAGCCACCATCTAGTGACCCTCCACAAACACACACCACAAAAGATATATGAATGTTATTAGCCTAGACATAGCACTCACTGTACTGCCTCTGCTAACATTTTCCATTTTCCATATGGGAGTGACAAAATTAAACGATCTTTTACAGTGGACTGCACTGAAAAGAATATGCGATCTTGTAGGACATACAAGACATTTGCCCAAATAAAAGAATGCTGAGGCTGATGACAGCCTTTCAAAACTGCATATAAGAGAATATAAATACTAGTAATTGGGCTGAATTACTTTTTTAAAAGTCTAATTTGCACATGAGGGAACTGAGATACAGAAGCCAAAACTATTCTTTATGGAACAAGGGAGAAAATCAGCTACAAAGGGGATCACATTTCTGAAAAGTTTTTTTTAAAGCATAAAGCTGAAACAAAATTTTAGCCTCACATCTGCGCTGGATTCCTTAAGGCATATGTGCACTGGGTTCTATGTTTCAATTTGTTTGCATATTTTCAGAAAAGCTCCAGGAAATATACCCTCAAAGATTGTTATGCCAAGGAAGGCACAAAAGTGAATTAAGAAACAGTGCCTCTGTGGGGGAAGGAGGATGTTGATTAACCACTAACAGCATGACAATTTAAAGTTGTCCTATTATTAATTGCAACAAGAACATTATGAAGGCAGTTGAAACCTCATTCTCATATTTCATGTTTCATATGTAAGTGTGGTCACGAATGAAACCTTTTTTTTCTTCCTCTTGTCATGGGATGCTTTAGAGTTAACCATTTGTTATAACCTATAAGTTACTCACATTTTTGTCTTTTGGAGAAAACTCTGAGTTTGTCATCTCCTTTCCAGATTTCAAAAACTTAATTGACCATGCCTGGTGACATGCATTTTGTTTAAAAGGTGCTAGCTAGGGCAACCTTAACCAGGCTGACAATAGTCTATGTTCCAAAAGAAGAAAACCAAAGTCATATTGGGAAGTGGTGCCCTAAGGAATATTTGAGCTATAGTCTTCCAGTTAACCATAGATGGTAACTCTATAGAACTACTTCCTTTAAATAATTCTCTTTATTCTGCAAAGAAACACTATTACTGTGAAGTATCAAAATCCACAAGAAGAATTCCTGGAGTATACAGAAAGAAATGTCAATAACAATTCAGATCTCTGAAATGAAAGTGGGAGCTGTGTGGCTGTTACATAATACAAATGTAAGAGGAGGCTATTGAGCACGTAGTGGCGTCTCAACTCCAGAGGGTTTAGGATTCAAACCAGGCTATGGGATGGAAACTGCCTTGATTGCCTTGGTGGATGATCTACGCTGGGGACTAGACAGGGGGAGTGCATCCTATTGATCCTGCTGGAACTCTCAGCGACTTTCGACACCATCAACCATGGTGTCCTTCTGGGCCGATTGGCCGAGTTGAAAGTTGGAGGCACTGTTTTACAGTGGTTCCACTCCTATTTGGATGATTGGTCCCAAATGGTGGTGTTGAGGGATGCCTGTTTGGCACCCTGGTGTTTGAATTGTGGGGTGCCACAGGGTTCTATTCTGTCCCCCATGCTTTTCAACATTTACATGAAACCGCTGGAAGAGGTCATCAGGGGATTTGGAGTGGGGTGCTACCAATATGCTGATGATACCCAGTTATATCTCACCTTTCTCCCAGATTCCAGGGGGTGGTTGAAGTCCTGGAGTGCTCTCTGGAGTTGGTGGGGATTTGGATGAGGGCTAACATGCTGAAATTTATAGCCAGACAAGAGAGAGGTCCTCTTGGTCCGGAAAGCTTTGATGCAGGCGCTGGTACATCGTCCTGCTCTGAATGGGGTTGCACTCCCTCTGAGGGAGCAGGTACGTAGCTTGGGGGTCTACCTGGATTCAGAGCTGCTCCTGGACTCCCAGGTAGTGGTTGTAGCCCAGCTGCGGCTGGTGAGGCAGCTGTGGCCGTACCTGGATCATGCAGACCTGGCCACAGTGATCCATGCCACCTATGGTGACATCAAGGTTAGAGTATTGCAACAAGCTCTATGTAGGGCCCGTGAAGATGGTTCGGAAACTACAACTAGTACAGAATGCAGCAGCCCGGGTTGTTACTGGAGCTAGCTGGTTCGACTCTGTTGCGCTGCTTCTCTGGCAACTGCATTGGCTGCCCATTCGTTTCTGGGCCCATTTCAAGGTGTTGGTTATTACCTTTAAAGCCCTATCCTGGTTATTACCAGGATATCTGAGAAACTGCCTACTTCCATATAAGCCATCCAATCCACCCCCTTAGATCATCAGAGAAGGCCCTTCTACGAATGCCACCATCCAGGGAGGTGCATGGGGTGGTGGCAAGAATTAGGGCCTTCACAGTAGTGGCACTGATACTGTGGAACTCCCTCCCCCTTGAGCTAAGAACTGCCTCCTCCCTGGAAACATTTAAGTGAGACCTTGAGACTTTTTTATTTAGTAAGCCTTCTGAGCTCCAGCCTTTTACATTTTTTTTATCTATAACATATTAATATTCAGTTTTATTGGCTGGGGCCCCTTTAAATTGCGTTTCTGCTATTTTAGTATTTTTAGTTTGTTTTTTATTATTGCTTTTAAATATTTTTACTATTTCATATTGTATTGAATTGTACTGTTGTAAACTGCCTTGGGTCCCTTCGGACAGAAAGGTGGCATAGAAATAATATATGGGGGGAGGAGAATTGTTGGATTTTTCAAACCTTTTTTTTTCTTTCCTAAAGGCAAATTTAGAGGCCTTGACTCTAAATGGGATTTGGTGGGATTTACATCTGTAAAGACATGCACAGGACTCATGGAAAGCAGAAGGAGATAACTACAAATGGGCTAAAGGCTGTTTTCCAAAGGGGCTGGCTGCTAGAAGGGGCCTGTTTCCAAGGGGTTGTATCCAAAGAGGTCAAAATACCTAATTAGCTAACTTCTCAAATTTATTTTTTTTCAAAAAAAATAATGACAGAATTTGGCATTTTAATGGAATAAAAAACTAACTAAACATTGCTACTATGTGTTAAAAACAACACATGACGCATAATCTGAAGTGGGTGTACAAAAATGAAAAGTTTCTTATATTCAGATACAATGGAAAACTCCCTCCACTTCATAATAGAAGAAGAGGGAGAAAGGCAAGGAGGGGATGTGCAACCTCAAAGCAAAGGAAGAGTGGGAAGGAGGAACTGTCCAATCCCAAGGGTCACACCTACTTGTTCTCCCTGTGCAAATCCATTTGGTATTGCCTTGAGTGGGCTGATATTTGGAAGCAGACCCTCAAATAAAGGAATAAGGCATATCTTATCACAGTGGTTCCTAGCTGTGGGTACCCAGACATTCTTTAACTGCAGCCCCCCGAAGCATTCACCATTCGCTGTGCTAGCAAGGGCTTCTGGGAGTTGAAGTCCAAGAACATCTGGGACCCCAAGGATGGGAACAACTGCTTTACTGTATTACAAAAGAGGCTCCACAAGGCATTATATTCACACTCGGGATACTCCTTTTAAACCAAATGAAGCATCAGCAATGTATTGTTTGCCATTAAGAGCCAAGAACAGATGGGGAGGAGGGTACAGAGCAGGAGAAAGGACGGTGGGGCAAGGGTTAAACAGCCATTTCTCAGCTTAAATCTTCAGCCTCCTGAGGCAGTTGGTGCTGTTTCAGAAATATAAGCCAAAACAATACATATAACAGCATGTTACATCCGACAGAAGCACCGGAAACACTTTTAAAAAGTCATTTTCCACACAAAACTCTCATAAAGCATGGCTTTTCAATATGAAAATAAATACAGTATGCAATTAATGCCACAATAATTCTTACCAAGTTAAATTAAGATACTGGTTGTAAAAAAAAAATCAGTGCCATTCAGAATTAGAAAGAAATGAGTCTTCAGTAGAAAAACATCCTACTTAATGTTTTCAGTACTCTCTAGAAAATAAACATTGCTATCTCCTGAGGGCTCAGTGAGCAGATCTGAGCATACTTCTTTTTACCGCAATAACCATCAATATGGCTTCCACTTGTACTAGGACATCTATAATGCTTTGAGCTGCATTTTCTCTGAAGATAACAGTGTTGTCCTGAGAACCAGAGCATGAAGGGGACAGAAAGGCAGAGCAGAACTGTTCACTCATACTCCTATCTATCTCAGGGGCAGCATTTCTTATCTTAGTACAAAACAGAGCCTTAAGCAATAAAAGGAAAGTTCCATAAATCTTTTCCCGCCAATATTGTGAGTTTCTAAGCTTTCCAGCTACTGAATTTCATTAGAATCAGTTCTTGTGTGTCTGTGTGCTGTTCAAGAATCACAGCAACCCACTGTATAATGACTGGAGAGTACTTTGGATCCCCCCTTGAGTTTGTGAGACACTTCCAGCTGCTAATGCTGCTGATAAAAACTAATGATTCCTAATAGTACTAACCCAACACGATTTTCACAGTGGGTTGCACAATGTTTATTTTGTTTTGGCAATACCGAAGGAGTCGTGTGCGTGTCTGATAAGTACAGAACTACCATATAAATGAGTCCTGCAACAATTAATGGAAAATTACACTGCAAGTGGAGATGACGCCTTATTCCAGTGGTTCTCAACCTGTGGGTCCCCAGATGTTCCTGGACTGCAACTCTCAGAAATCCTGGCCAGCTCAGCTAGCGATGAAGACTTCTCGGAGTTACAGTCCAGGAACATCTGGGGACCCACGGGTTGAGAACCACTGCCTTATTCTGTTTCCTTTTTACAGGACCTAAATTTTAGAATGCTACCAGAAACAGAGGTAGGTACATGACCATTGATTCAGGACAGTATCAAAATAGAAATCAAAAGAAAAATACTCAAGTGCTTTCTTCTTTCTTTTAACAGTAATGTTTAGTATTATTAATCTTTGCAAGGAATCGAGTAAATCATGAAAGTAAAGCGACAAAGGATGCTAATGGTCCACATGGCCATAAAACTGATATGAGGGCCTGTGTACCTAAAGCACATGCTGTAAGGGAAGGAAAAGTTAGGAGTATTATTCTCTTCTGAAACAATGGAAAATGCAGGGATTGGTGGACAGCCAAGACACTTGCCAGACTGAATTTAATGAACCCGATCTAAGAGAGAGGAATTTAAAGCAGGGGAGCACTAAGCAAGCAGGAGCAATGCCCAGAGATGATCTTTGCTCCCCCATCCCAGCATCTGCTCTGGCTGACAAGACAGTTCTTTGGAGAGGTGGGAGGAAAAGGAAATGCAACAGCTAGGCTAGGTAACTCTCACACAACGCAGACACAATTCCAATCATCTTGAAAACCATTACACGGTTTACAGAGGGTACCACTTCATAGCATCTAATGGGCTAGTTCACACAGGGAACTGCAATATCCTGTGTAACACCAAGGAAGTTGCTGCTAAAGAACACCCTGGATCTCAAAAGTGCTGTTGCTGGAGCAAAGTCCTCAAATTGGCCGTGGTAATTTCTCCAACAGTGTAGTCTGGTAGGAGAGGAAAAGGTGGTGGGCCACTATATACTCCAAGGGGGTGAAGCAGGCATTCTGGGATTCACAGGGAGGCAGAAGGACATGTTTGCATCTTGCCATGTCCCAAGCCATTTCCCATTAACTTCCCATTTTGAAAAAAAAGCAAAGTGTTGAGTAAATTTGCCATGGCAATGTCACTTGTGATATCAACCCACAAACGGGGGGGGGGGGATTCTTTGATGAAGGAGTGGATCTTCCTGATGTGCAGTTTCAAAAGCAGGATGGGCAAGAAATCTCTCTATATTTTGCTTGTTTTGGGGTAATGGTAATTCCATCCCAGTGAAGGTGAACATTAGTACCTTTTTATATGCAAAGTCTCAGGAAAGAAATCAAGTGACTGCATATCCTTGGGAGGCTGCAATACAATTTTGAGGGTAAATCAGACCCTGGTAAGGATGGGATAGAGACTGCACACAATGGTCTCTGGTGTCTCATGTCTTCTCTATTGCCCAGCATGGCAGTCAGATCAAACAAGAGTTTTGTTCTACAGAATCACAAAATGGTTGAGTTGAAAGGGGCCCATAAGTCCATTAGGTCCCCCACTCAATGCAGGAATGCAAATTAAAGCAAATATGACATGTGGTTGTCCAGTTTTCTCTTGAAGGTTTCCAGCACTGGATTGCTCAACACCTCCTGAGGTAAAAGATCTTGCTCCTCCTCTATATGACTACCTTCAAAGTGCTTGAAGTGCTGTCATATGGTATCCTCTCAGTCCTCAATACTAAACATCCTTTTCCTTCAGTCATACCTCATAGGGCTCGGTTTCTTGTCCCCTAATCATCCTTGTTGCCCTCCTCTGAACTTGCTCCAGTTTGTGGACGTCCTTCTTAGAGTGTGGTGTCCTGAACTCACTGCATGAACCTTTTCACAATATCTTTGTTTTAATCTGTTTAGCAGAGTTAAGGATACAATACCATTCCAGTCATGGAAGCTGAATGTGGGTATGGAACATCAGGTATAGATGTGAAATGGATAAATAGGTCTCAGCCAAAGCATTGAAACATTGCATAAGAGATGCTCCTTTGACTATATTAAAGCATACCACACCTTTCAGAACTATCTGCAAAGAAGCAGCTATCCTTCGGGGGAGAGATGGCTTCTTTATTCTGCCTGGTTACATTGCCTGAGGGCCTTTATACACGACCCCTAAGCTCCGCAGGAAATGGCTGCAAGGTCCGGACCTTACAAGTGTTTTCCCACCAGCTCCGGACTTTGCAGACAATTAAGTGCGACCCCACCCACCTAAGCGCGACCCAGCTGCACTTTCTTGTGCCTGCTTGAGGTGGGTGAAAATCCCCAGGTCCGGATTTAATCTGGTCAGTGTGGGGCTCTCCTGGCTTCTGCTTGTGGTTTTTTTTTTTGCCTCCTGCCCCTTTAAGAGAAGAGGTGGGAGGAAAAAAAGCAAGCAGAAGAGAAAGGGAGCTCCGGGAAGCTTCTCCAGTTGAGCTGCATTTTTTCCCCTCTTTCTCTGGTGGGGAGGAAGGAAGAGCAACGAACCCCTAAGATCTTTGGTCCGAATTTAAGGGACCAGCGGATCTTAGGGGTCATGTGAAAAGGCCCTTATAGCACAGTTTTCCATAAACAGATTCCGCCAGAAGATGGCATTCCTACATGGGAATTGCATATGAAATAAAGTAAAATAAATACCAGTAAATAAAAACATCTCTACTGAGTAGGATATTTATGCCTGTTCTTTTTATTCCTATTCTGGATATTTTTGAAGTCTGAGAATTCCTCTTCATTAACAATAAGGGTCCACACTTTTCTGTTTTTGGCCTGTACTGCTCTATATGCATGTGAAATTCCCAGATTTATTAATATGTTTCAGGGTGATTTTGTGGCTTTTGCTTTTACAATATTCCACGTTGTGCATTTTTAATTTATGTTATTTATTTATTTTCAAACGTGTATACCGTGCCTATTTCCCAAACGGGAACTTTTAATGAAAAGGAACTATGCTGTTCTTCGTACATGCTGTCAAGCTTGCTCCAGCCTATGCAAGACTGTACAAATTAAGCATCAGAATGATCAAGTGATGAAGTACATTCATTTCTTTCAGAACAAGCCATAAACCCAGCATGTATTTGCAATACAATCTTGAGTGTCAATTGCTTTTCAAAAGCCACCTTGAACATCTGGCTCTATACAGGGTAAAAACCTTTGCTACAACACCTTGAACATCATGCTGCTTGCATGAGAAACTACAGCAATGGTCCTATAGTTACTGTACTCCTTGGCACCTTCTTTCTTGGGGACTAGAATGTATATTGAACACTTCCAGTTTGAGACCACTTTTTGTTTTATATATTTGTTGGTTTATTCTTGTTAGAATTTTGTCAGATTCAGTCTCTATGGCTTAAAATACTTCTACCGGTTTAGCCTCTTTGTGATTTCTTTCTTTCAAGCACTTTCAGAGCTGATTTCATTTTGCATTCTAAATTTACAGGTTCTTAATCACAGCCTTTTTTTGCAGAGGAATTTGCCATCTGTTCTTCAGTGTACTTTTTTCACCTTCTCTTTATTTTATCCTCGTCAGACAGTGTATTTCCATGTTGATCTTTCAGCATTCCTAATCTAGGTTTTTTTTATTTTTTATTTTTATTTATTTGTTGTTGTTGTTTTGCACTGCCTGGATGCTCTAAGCACATCTCATCTTGCCTGATTTCGGAAGCTAAGCAGGGTCAGCCCTGGCTAGTACTTGGATGGGAAACCACCAGGGAATACCAGGTGCTGTACGTGCCTGGAGTAGGAACTGCCAAGCCATGCCAGTATTCATGCCAAGAAAACTCCATGGACATGGGGTCACTGAGAGTCAGTCACAACTGTAGTGATACAACATACAAACAATCTAGGTTTAAATTTTCCTTTGATTACCTGGTCTTCTTGTACAAGACTTCTTTTTTTCTCTTTTGTTTTTCTCTTCTATTTGTTTGCAGAGGTCATTGGAACATTTCCCTTTGTCTCTACGTAATAGTCACTAGTCTATTTGTTATTTTACCATATTTAGTCATAACTAGGGACTTCACTGGAACGTACAGGAGTTGGGAAACCAAATCCCCACTGATTCAATGAGCTTACTCTAATGTTACTTGCTGCATTGAGCCCTAGGATTTCAGGTACTATGTAGCACCTGCAGATGTACGAATGCCACACTTGTCTCATCTTTGGGCCACATAAGGAATATGTGATCACATTTCAGGCCAAAAACTGGACTTATGGTGCATGAAATTAAGTCTATTCTTTATGTAAGAAAGAAGTACCTAGGTATTTTCAGGTCCACTAGCATTGTTAAATATATACACAGGCAAAATGTGGAACCATTTCCACTGACTTTGCATTATCTCAGCTTCCAGAGTACTGTATAATATAAAAGCTGAACTTGAGTGATTCATTTTTTCCTTATTTCTTATTATTTATTTAAAAACTAGTTACAATGAAAAACACAACCAATCTGAACCTTTTCAAGGCAGAAAAACAAAATTCCTGCAAGGTGAGCTGTCCAATATTTTCCATATGCAAAGAAATCTCCAACCGTGCAGCAATACTATGCTTCTAATTTGTGCCTTTTTTCCAAGTGATTTCTTTGCTTTGTTTTAAAACAGAGGCATTTAGAGAGAGAATTCACACATGCCTGACAAATGAAGAATAAAGCCAACGGCCAAAAGGGAAAGAGGGAAAAGATCAGTTAACAACCACAAATATTGATTGAAAGGCTAATTTCCTATTAATGTATCATTCATATTTGTGTTGTATGGTATTTTTTTTTTACCTAAAGGCTTAAAAAAGAATCACTGCCACCACGTGAGGAATTTCAGCTAAGCAGCAGAGACAATACAGGGTAGGGGTTCTTTAATGCTAGAGGAACATCTCAGCAGTATTCAGCTTCACAAGCCTATGCTTCCCAGGAATAGTGAATTACACATCTTTAAATTATAAATTTCTGCATTCTATGACTTCCTATCCATTGCCACAATATTCTATTATGGAAATCACATTTATTTATTTGCAGGCAGCAGCCTTCCATTACTTTGTCAGAACTGTTTTCATGTGCTCAGTCATCTTTGCATTCTTATGAACTAACTGGATAAGCAATTAACATAACCAGCATTTCAGATTGCAGAGGGTGGGGAAAAGAGGGGGGGGGATCTCTATCCCACTGTTACTAACATAACCTCTGGAGGCATGCAGGGCCGTCTTAAGGATATGTGGAGCCGTGGTTCGAAGATCCCTCTGGCGCCCACCCCCGTTTCACAGAGCTGTCTACCTTCCTTTTTTAAGGGAGCTAACGCGACACTTAAATATTATAAAGAAAACAGGAAACTTTTCAGGTTGCTCATTTATTAACAATGCACTTATTAAGTATACAACACCACGATATTGTTTTGTTTTTGCTTGTCTGCTAATGTCCCAAAAAATCTACTTTTCGAGCCTTTCTATGAGCAAAATCCTTTATAAGGTCACTGGTATCTATTGCTACTTCTTTTTCAATACTGATCATGGCAAGGTTTGACAATCTTTCTTGAGACATAGTTGATCTTAAATAATTTTTTATTAATTTTAATTTTGAAAATGATCTTTCACCTTCTGCAACAGTCACTGGTACTGTTAAATATATACGTAGTCATATGGAAAAGTTCGGAAATACTGATGTCAAATTATTTGAGTATATATAATTGAAAACATCCAGTGGAGTTGTGTCACTATTGAAAACAATTGGTAAGAGTTCTAGCTCATGAAATAGATCTTCTCCATCTATATCAGCAGCTCCACTTTCAGAAGTCAGTTTCTGTTGCAATTTCAGACACACTGCTCTTTTCTGGCCTGCCTCTAATTTTTTCCATTTGTCTATATTTTGTAAAAATGCAAAGCTGTCATTGTGTGCACTTAACAGTTCAAACCGTTCATTTAGTTTTGTAATTGCCACGTCAAACAAATGAAAATTTACTTTAAAGTTGTTCTGTGGATCTGTAATTTTCTCATCGGCATGCTCATAACTGAAAAATCTTTTTCTGGGCCGTGGTCGTCCAATGCTTGTAAATACAGTTTCGCATTCTATTTCTTCAGCAATTGATGTAGCTTCTAACAACATACTGTCAAATGCAGTCTGTACGCATTGTTGCTAAGTTATTCTTGGCCTGCTCAATCATTTTGACTGCTTCTGGGAGAACAACATCAGGCTTCTGTAAGATTTTACTAACAACATTAATTTTTGTTAATATCTTAAGCCATGTCACCAAAGAACATATGAATTGGAAAGACTTCAATTTCAGCATCAATGAACTTGCAATGTTTCTTGTGTCACCATCTCTCTTGTTATCTGAATAAATTGAATATAGGGCACTGACAGCAAGCAAAGATTTAGGGCAAAATGTTATGTAAAAGTGTTGAACTAAAACATAACAAAACAAAAAAACACTTCCCAGCTTAAGAGCATTTCAAACTGTTAACATTACAGTACACATCATAGGACAGCCAGAATCAGGCCTGGCTTCACCCAGCAATTTTACTGCTTTGTTTCATTTTAACGGCACAAACCATCATGTCAAATGTACACACAGATCCTAACCTCCATAGAGTAAGAAGGATGGAAAACATTCAGGACAATGGAAATAAACATGTGTGCCCTGCTACATTTCTTACAATATAAATATTTTTGAAGGAACGATTGTCCAGAACATTTTAAAATAGATTGTGTGCTTCATTTTAAGTATTGTGTATAAGAACTTGCTCAAAAAGCTGGGGCAACCTTAGCTCACTGGGAATTGATACTGCATGTCCATCCACTGCAAGCACATTTTCCTAAGTCAGGTGAAATTAAAACACTTTAACACAAAACACTAAAGTGTGTCTCCACTAGTTGAATTCAAAACTTCATAAAATAAATAAAACAAGCACACAGTCATATACAAATGCCTGGAGTACCTTTGGAAACAAACTATACCTTATCAGTGTATATGTATACCTTATACCTTATCAGTGTATATGTTCTTACAGTGTATATGTTCTTACTATATGTCCCGCCGCCCACCTCCTCCGCCCCCCCCCCCCGCCTTGTCCCGGCAGCCCAGGAATGTAAGCTCGGTTGTTTTGTTTGTTTCCAAGATTTTAGGAAGCACGCATCCAGGCAGGGGTGTTTGCATTACGGCATGCTTTTAAAAAGGGACGGGGGAGGGAAGGGAGCTTTCTTGGGGTGGGCAAAAAAAAGGAGAGGGTGGGGTGGGGGATAAAGAAAAGACGTTAAGAAAAGTTCTTACCATTTCTGCATGCTGCTTGTCAAGTGCACCCCCCCTCCCTGGCTCTGGAACTCCTCGCGGCGAGCGGCGTCGGCGTCTGCACCGGCCCTTCCTTCGGCTTCTCCTCTCTCTCCCCCCCTACACCACCACCACCACCGGGGAAGGCTCCGGGGAGGTGGGGAACTATTGGTGCCCCCCCTGCGCCCAGCTGTCAAAAACAAAAACACCGCCGCCGTCCCGCCCCCCAGGGGAAAAAGAAGCAAAACTCAAAAGCCCGCGCAAACTGAGAGAACCAAGGAACTTTTTTTTTTTTTTTAGTGACTGGAAGCGCTGGCGACGCCGCTCCCGGGATTCGGGTCTATGTTCTGGCGCGCTCGCTCGCTCTTTCTCCTTCCTTCCTTCCCTCACTGGCGGGTTCTCCCGGTCAGCCCTACCACTGGCCTCCCTCCCTCCCAAGCCGGTTCCTTCTCGCGGCGGCACACGCTCTCCAGCCGCCGCCGCCGCCGCTGCCGCCTGCCTCCCTTATCACCACCTCAAGGCGTCCCTGGCGCCGCTCGGAAGGGAAAGAGCGAGCGAGCGAGCGAAGGCGAAAAGGGACGCCGAAGGGGAGGGCGCGGGACGGGGAGGCGCCCGCCGTGCCTGGAAGAGCCACCGGGCTGGCCAGGAGGGGGAGGGCGCACGCTTCCCAAACACAACCCAAGAGGGTGTTTCCCCCCTTTTCGGCGGCGGGGGGGGGTCTCGGTTCCCGGCTCCACTACCTAACCCTAAACCCCACCACCTGTGCCCTCTTCCCTCGGCTAGGCTGCGCTTTTACCGCCCAAGTGTGCAATACAGCTGAGGGGGGGGGAAGAGAAGCGGTATGTGTTTGGTTTGAAATTTGGCGAGTTTGGTGTGTCGCGTCGCCAGGGCTGTTGCCTTGCCAGCTTTTTAAGGCGCGCGTGTGTGTGTGTGTGTGTGCAGCTTCACTTCGGGTTCTGCTTTCCTGAATCTAAGAGTTTTGGGGTTTGGGGGTTCAGGCGCCCTTGGGGTTCAGGCGCCCTGGTTCATTGAACCACAAAGGCCTATGGGAAAGACGCCCCTGGAGGCATGCATTAGTGCAAAATGACTGCATCTCTGTGTCGAGGGAGATAAGAGAAGTGACACAGATTAAAACAAATTGTTGATCCACACCAGAGAGGAGCGAGGCAAACAATAGAAGTAAAAGCATAAATGTCAATTTGGGATGATAAAGGATACAATCTAAATGTAATACGAGAGGCCTCCAGACAAAAGCAAGAAATAGAAATTACACATTACTGAAAAAGCACAATATAATAAGTGCAACGCAGGCGCAAGCGCACACGTATATGCATGATTATGCACACAGAGAAATCCACATTGCAAGGCTAATTGCTCAGTAATGTAGATTACAGATTAGCCCAATTATGTTGGCAAACCTCTAAGAAAACACTGATATGTAGATCCTCGGCAAAACCTTTGCTTCCACTCTTCACGCATCTGCCGTAATTTTCAATTGCCCTCATGTTTCACCCATTTCCCAGTCCTCTTTCTGCATTCCCCTGCATTAACGTCTCAGAGTAAGTGCCCATGGGGGAGATGTCTGCGATGCCTATGCATCCTTCTTGACAGGAGAGCACAGCAAAACGCTTGCTATTTATCCAGTGGAAAAACTCAGAGCAAGGGCATTTCAACAAGGTCAATCTCATTTCGTTCTTTATATAACTGGGCATCATCCTACTCTCTTCTTCGCCCTCCATTCTGTTCAAAAGCAGGCCCATAAAAATCCAAGACATTTGGCTGATGAGTCAACTCATTTCTAATCACATTGGTTTCAATTCCCCGAACTCGCTTTTAAGGGGGTAAAAATCAAAGAGGCAGCATCTTTAAGAAGCTGTAAGCTCACTGACTTGAGAGCTTCCAGAGTTAGAGGCTATACAATTCTTTCGCAGCTCTTGTTAACAATAGGGATCAAAAGAATTTGAAGCAAACTAAAGATCTCCAAGTTAATTGACTCATTCAGTGTAACAGGAAACGGTGGATTCTAAGACAAGTTCTAACAGAAAACAAGGTATCACAATGAAACCAAAATCACTGTTCCTCTATAAATGCATATCTAAAGTTATTGAACATTATTGTGATTATCAAATGATCAGAATGGAATATTTCCTGTCACTGAACAGTGAATTAGTGAATATTGTGCTTACTAGTAAATTAAGCTGTGCTTTGTGTTCCCCAGCACAAAACATGTATAAAAGCATAAAATATTCTTTAAAAGGCACTGGGCCATAGGAAAGTGAAATGAGGAACACCAGCCTTCAGGTCCAAATTGACTTCTGGAACAAAAATTATGAGGAAGTATTTGAGCGGATCTTTCCCAGAATATGTGGAAATGATAGGAAGGAGCTGAAGGAAAGATTGTTGACTCATTCTGAGTGGTGTCTCATACCTCAATGTTCTGGACTGTATATTTTCCTTCATTATTGTAAGCCACCTTGGGTTCTTATCCAAGGAGAAAAATGGGGTACAAATATTCAAAATAAAATAAATAATAAATATATAATGGTAGACTGGAATGGGAACACAATGGCCTTCCAACTCAATTTTTCTATGAATCTATTTCAGCCTAGAGTTTGACTACTGAATCACGTTGCACAGAAAAGTTGCAAGAGTAAAAGGTACAAATGCATGGTCATAGAGCTAGCCAATTCCCTCATTTTCAATTATATGTATTACAATTTGGATACAAATATAGCTGAAAGAATGACTTCTAATTTCTTTCCATAGATGATGGAATAGAGTTCTTTTTGGTAGCATCATATATGACAAATATATGACAAAAGGTAGAACTGCAGGATAAAAAGCATAGATGGTATGATAAATGCAGTTTAAGATAGTATGTCCTCCCCACCCCCACCCCAATAGTTATACAGTTATATAACAGTATGTTCTTTTACATGTGCATGAATAAGATACAGGGATAAGAATAAGTCAGATCACAGATAGGAATGTGCCATCCATTGGGGGGGGGGGTTTCTTTTTTTTGGGGAGGCACTTAACTCTCAGAGATTTCCAAGAACTCCCCAGGCAAAATTCTAGGGATTCCAGCCCACAAACACACACTTGCAGACATCTATATTTTACTCACCTAGTGACTGCATGCCTTAGCTTGGGCATTGCTTTCTTCTGATAACGTACTAAACCACAGGATGCTCTGCTGAATCCTGAGAGTGGTAATTCCTCCGGAAGTGCTCTCTACAAATGCTAAAGTGCAGTGAGACTACCAGTCCCAGAAACTATTGCAGCTGCTTCCTTTATTTTATTTTTTTATACATTAACAAGACAAAGTAACACCCAACTTAGGTCATGTAATCTGTTGGCACTAGATTCTTCTCCAGATGAGTAAATTGGAGGTCTCTGCAGGTGTGTGGTGGTGGGATACAATGTCCAAAATTTTGCCTGGAGAATTCTTGGAGATTTTGAGAAGTTAGACACCCACCCACACCCTCCAATGAATGGTGCATCCCTAGCATCAGGCACATCATAGTGAAATGACTCAAGTAGCACCTAAGGCTTGGCTTAGCACTTATCCTACTGTGAAGCATGTACCTGGAGCAACCCACAGTAAAAGGTTCAGGAGACATGAGACTTTACACAGTCCACAACTCTTTATTAGCAAGTAAGGTTTCCACACAAACCTCCTGGTCCCCCACCAGTGGACCTTCAATAATCTACCATCCAATTTGGAAGTTCTTTGTGTCATCCACAATCTGTCCAGTGGATCACTGCAAGAAGTTCACACCATTTTCAAATGTGTCTTGGGCCAATCTGATGCTTCACACCTCTCCTCCTCCTCCTCCTCTTAGTTTATTTTTCTTTATTTTAAACATTTTAACCTGCCCTTCTCCTGAAAAAGAACCCAAAATGGCCTATATAAATAAAATGCATTATTTAAGTTAATAAAGGAGTATACAATACTAAAAGGATCCATGAATACAATTAGTGAAATGAAATCAATACCAAAATGCATTTAATGCAGCGAGGAACAACAACCTCACTTGGCAGCCATTCACACAGGGAAAGCTCGCCTGAAGAGGAAGGCCTTTGACTGTTTTTGGAAAGACAGTAAAGATGGGGGCCAGGCTAGTCTCCTGCATTTCACTCTGCTCTTGGTGGTGGGCCATAACTAGCTTCACATTTGGACCTTTTTGTTTTCTGGGGTGCCGCAAACATTTCCCCCAGCCTGGCACTCCAATCATCAACAGATTGCCCAGGTGGACGCACCTTTCCCCACCACTCCGTATTGATGGACACCGCTTCTCTACAAGCTCCTGTACATTGATCCAGGCCACCAAAAGGGGGGGGGTCTCCCTATCCGAATGTGTTGTTTCCTTCTCTTCTTTCAGCCATCCCAGCTGCCTGTATTTCAGCAGCAGGACCCAGGGACCCAACCCCATGGGAAGTGCAGAGAGCAGCCCCACTGCCTTGCTCTTTGTTCTGCATCATATGTCAATGTTTTTAAGGTCCATGCAGAAGACTCTACTGCTTCTAATAGCAAGGAGGCCCCATAGCAAGTTAAACTCTGAAATCCTGTTCTATACATTAAGCATGTGGAGGATCGTTTCTGGTAATTTAACACTTCCCATTCTGTCATGTGACTTTTCCAACTTCCAAGTACAGTATTTTTTCATCTATAAGATGCTGTCATGTATTAGATGCCCCCCTTTAAGACGCCAAATTAATAAAGTTACTGCATCTTCCTTGACTTCTCCTCCTCCAGCACACACCCACCCCGGCTTGCTATTTCCTTTCCTTTCTGCATTCTGAAGACTCCTCTCTGCTTTGCTTTTTGCAAGGATTGGAGACTTTTTTTCAGTGGGGGAAAACCTTAGAGGTTGAGCAGCTCATTAAGAAGTGCCTTTCCATGCTGAAAAGAAGGCTCTGATCCCTGCAAGAGCAAAGCAGAGAGGAGGGCAATCAAGTGCTGCCAGAGAGGAAGTGAAACAGCGAGGTCTGTTTGGATTGCCCTTGACCCCACACCCTGCTGTTTTCTTTTCATTCTGGGAGCGCTTGATTGTCCTCTTCTCTGCTTTGCTCTTGTGGGGATCTGAGTCTTCTTTTCAGCGTGGAAAGACACTTCTTAATGGGCTGCTCAACCCCCAACCCCCCCCCCACGCTGAAAAGAAAGCTCCCATTCTTGCAAAAGCAAAGCACCGTAATCCTCAGGACATGGAGTAAAAAGGGCTGCCATAAAGGAAGGGAAGCAGCAAGATCAGTTTGGTTTCTCCTCCACCCCATCCCCGCCCCTTGGGAAAGACTTAATTCTGTGTATACAACACCCCTTAATTTTTAGTGCCATGATTTTAGGGGGAGAAAACAGCATTGTATACACAGAAATATATGGTAATCCTTTTCATCATGTGGAAGCCATGGAACCTATGTGACAGAAGGAGGAATTCTTTAATTGTCAAATTACCAGAAATCTCTTTCTGCAAGTAGTCACTCATAGGTGGTGATTTTTGTCATTAAAGACTTTCCATGAACTTCCATGCAACGAAAGAGACTGAAATGGAGACAAAAAAGCCACAGCACATACGTAGGAAGTTTTTAATTACCAAAAATTACCCATCTGTGATGTCATCACTCTTCCACAGACCTATGCAACAGAAATGGAATTCACACAAAGTGTAGCACATTTAATGTTACATTGGAACACTGGACTGCACACCTGTTCCCCACATTACATGAGCTTAATGAAAAGTTATCCTGAATATCAGATATGAATGAAATGAGTGTAAAATGGGTGACAATGATATACTAATTACTGAATACAATGTAGGTTCCATGTTGGGATTTGAAAATGCATCACGTTTGTGTCATTGTACATCTCAAAGTCCCACCAGCATTATCATTCCATCCCCAACTTTGCCAAATTCATCCTCCTTCCTCCAAGAGATTTGTGCATGTTTTGGTATGAATGTTTTCTTGGGGGGAGGCAATGTGTAGCCTGCATACTGTAATTAAAAACTGTATACCAGCCAGAGACTATTTGAAGTGGTATGGGACGGTATATAAGCAGAACACTTTAAAGTACACGGTTTCATGCATTCCCTCCACTACCTACTACTATTTATGCATCCCCCCATATATACATTTTAAGCGATTATTCTTTTTCCCCCAAATACTTGCTTCAGTTTATGCATTTTCCCCACAAAATAAAACAGGAAATACCTCAAAAGGAGTACAGTTTTCCAAGGCAGGCAACATTGTATTCAGTTGGCAGTCTTAGAAAGCACAGCACAGATTGTATTAAAGAGGAAACAACGAACCCACACATTTCTTTTCCATCTTTAATTATGTGATCTGATATTATTGCTGTTTTACAAAGCTCCAGAATTAACTTAACGATCCCAAGCACTTCCTTTTAACTTCCACAGAACATCAGAAACTAAAATACCTCCATAAACTACCATCTTTCCTCAATATCTTACGACTAGACTGAAAGAGAAATTGCACATTCAAAGGAAAGGCTATAAATGGGCAAACCATACAATTCTAAGCAACACTAAAGTCATCTGTAGCTTTTCACTAGCTTTCAAATGCCTTTTAGATTCTACTTGCCTAACATTCTGACATACCTAAGTATCTAAATAACAAAACACAAAATGTGTACCTGGTATAAATTGGCTTAATTTGAGATCTTTTTTTTAAAAAAAAATACATAATAAAACTTTATATTAATGGAAGCAAGATTAATTCTGTCCACCTTGAGCATAAGCAACATTCAGTAGTAGAGATGGGCACGAAATGAAATTTTTTTTTGTTCCGTTACTCGTTATTTGTTTCGTTACGTAACAAAACGAATAACAAAAATTGTGATGAAATTGGAACGAACCAAACAGAAGCACGAAAATTAGGTTCGTTATGTTTTGTTTTTCTTAATGGCCACACACAATGAAATGAATTGTTTTTAAATGTTAAAAAACGTCCTGAATATCTGTAAAAACCCAGCGATAATTATTTATTCTGCCTAATAATACCTACCAGGGGGGTGGGGGTCCTTAAAACGTGCATTTATGTCTTTTCTCAGATCGCTGTATTTTTTTCCTTTAAGGGGAGTTAGGGGACGTCGACCCAAAATGGCTCCCAGATGCCTAATATTGATTTCTTAGGTATTAAAAGGCCCTGGACATCCGTAAAAATGCAGTGATAATTATTTGAAATTATTACCTACCAGGGGGTTGCGGTCCTTAAAACGTTTGTTTTTGTCTTTCTCCCATCGCAATGTATTTTTTCTTTTCCCTTTAAGGATGACACAAAATAGATTCCAGCCACAAGACGGATGCAAGCCAAGTGATGGGATCATGTAAATTCTTGGACAATTTCAACTAACAGCATGCCCAGCTTGCAGGCTGAGTAGGTGTGGCAGCCACAGAGGGCATAAAAAGCTTTGGCAGCCCCCGTCTTCCTTGCAGTCTGCGGTGGGAGTTAGGGTGGGATTGCTGTCTCTGCGACTTGTTACTTTAGGCCAGCCAGGCAGGTGTGTGTCTCTGTGTTCCTGCTGGCTGCAGCCTGGCTCTTAGGGGAGAGAAAGAAGAGATTTCTCTTGCAGCCTCCCTGTGTGTGTGTGAACCTCTCGGTGAGTACCCTCCCCTGTCCCGCAGTGCAGTCACTCTGCGGCTGCCTTCCGCCCTGGGCAACGCCCGCCGCTGCCTTTGCAGCCTCCCTGCGTACCTAGTCTATACTGTGTCTCTGCCAGCATTATTTTTTTTAGTGTTTTCCCTCTGGTCTGGAGTGTTGGGGGATGTCCGTGCGCGGAAATGCTTTAAGTCACGCAAAAAGCGGGTAAAAACGAAAAACGAAAAACGAAAAAATGAAGTGAATTTTTTTAAAAAAAATTCACGAAAAACATAAATGAACTGAAATGGACCCGCAACAAAAATTGAAAAACTGAAACGTCATGTTTTTTATTCGTGCCCATCTCTATTTAGTAGTTCATGAACATTAACTAACAGCTATTAAAGACAGCAGGAAATGCACAGCCAATGTGTATTCCATTAAAAGGCATGAAAACACTTGTATTTATTTATTATTTGTCCTTGGAAAATAACCCAACACAGCTTACAGTAATGAGGGACAATATATAGTCCAGTACAATTAAGACATGTCCAAGTATTGAGAACAGGGAATTGAGGGACTTCTTACAGCACTGAAAGACAACATTTCATTAAAGCTACAAGAGAACGTGAGCAGTTAAAAAGAGAGTAAAATTCCATGTAAAATCTATGAGTGCTGGAAACTAAAATTGAAAACATAGTGTCAATGCAATCATACAAGGTTATATAAGTGGTTATAAACACAAAGTCTATGTGATCATATAGATTCATATAAAAGACATACTGTATAATAGGTAGTCTATCATTCAGGGAAAGCTTGCCTGAAGAGAAACGTCTTTGCCTGTTTCTGAAAAGACATCAGAAATGGGGCAGTCCTGGCCTCTACTGGGAGGGAGTTCCAGAGTCCGGGTGCAGCAGCCGAGAAGGCCCTTTCATGGGTTCCCACAAAACATACCTCTGAGGGTGGCGGGACAGAGAGAAAGGCCTCTCCTGATGACCTTAACAACCAAGCCCATTCATATTATGTGATACGAACTTTGAGGTAGCTAGGACCCAGGTCGTATACTGCTTTGTAGCTTAAGGTCAGCACTTTCAATTGGGCCCGATAGCTTAATGGCAGCCAGTGGAGCTGCTTTAATAGGGGTGTAATGTGATCGCTGTACCCCACCCCAGTCAGCAGTCTGGCTGCTGCATTTTGGACCCACTGACGTTTCCTGAGACTTTTCATCTGTAGCCCCACATACAGTGCATTACAGTAGTCCAGCCGGGATGTAACTAGGGCATGTGTCACCATGCCCAGAGCTGTTTTTCTCAAGAAATGGGTGTAACTTGTGTATTAGCCTTAATTGTGCAAATATGCTCCTGGCCACAGCCGTGACCTGGGCATCCAAGAGTCCAAGAGCAGCCTGAAGTTGCGTACCTGTTTTTTTTTAATTGGAGGGTGACCCCATCCAGTACAGGTTGCTTCCCTATCCCTTACGTCTGTGAAGATTCTCAGTCATCCAGGTTCGTTTAACTGGGAGTTGAGTCATGCCTACTGGACTTCTTTTTTGAGAGATAGAAACGCTTCACTGTTCATCCAAACAGCTTCATCGGTCTGAATACAGCTAGTGCAAGAGACCTTCTTATAGTCAGCTTGACCTCTTGTCCCCTGGTCTGATTGGCTCATAAGATGAACAAGAAGAAGGAAGACAGGCACCTGAAGACAGCCCTTAAGGCCTGTGGATATCCAAGGTGGGCCTTCAACAAAGCAGTGGGCCATCCCAGAAGAACAAGGGATCAGTCTGAGACCCAGACCCGACGGAAGAACCTGGTCATTCCCTACATGGCGGGAGTGTCGGAGAAGCTAAAAAGGATTTTTGGCAAACACCACATCCCTGTTTATTTCAAACCCATGAACACACTAAGGCAGAGACTTGTCCACCCAAAGGATCCGATACCAAACCATAAAAGGAGCAATATAGTATATGCAGTCCAATGCAGTGAAGAGTGTTCAGTCCTCTACATTGGAGAAACTAAACAGCCATTAAACAGAAGAATGGCTCAACATAGGAGAGGTAACAGCTCAGGACCAGAATCAGCAGTACACCTCCATTTGAAGGAAAAAGGCCACTCTTTCAAAGATGAGGATGTACACATATTAGACAAAGAAGAGAGGTGGTTTGAGAGAGGAGTAAGGGAAGCCATTCATGTTAGCATTGAAAATCCCTCCCTCAACAGAGGTGGTGGGCTCCAGCATAGTCTATCTGCTACTTATCAGGCTGTACTTTCCAAAGTACCCAGGCAAATCAAGGAGCCTTCACCACCAGGTCACAGCTAACGACCCATTCTTGATGGGTTTCAGCACCTTAGGCCATTGTTTACCTTAAGGCAGTGTTTTTCAACCACTGTTCCGCGGCACACTAGTGTGCCGCGAGATGTTGCCTGGTGTGCCGTGGGAAAAATTGAAAAATTCTAAAGAAATTCAACCCAGGGCCGGTGGGCGGCCCACAGCTGGGAGGCGCTATAAATAGCGTCCAAGGGCCAGCTTGGCTCCTCCCCCCCCCGAAGCCCGCGGTGCTGGCGTCACTTCCTCCCCGGCCAGACCTGGCCCCGCTCATTCTCTTAGTGTTTGCCCTGTGCCTGCCGCTGCCGCCGACTCGCTCGCTTCCCTCTCCCCCCTCCTTTTTTTACCCTGGACCACCACCACCCCTTTCCTGGGAGCTACCAATGGACTGAGCCGCCCGACAGCCCGCCCGCCAACAAGAGCCGGCCCGGGAGCCCCAGCCAAGAACAAACCACCAGGTGAGGGGAAGGGGAGGAGGGGCGCCCGGCTGCCCCACGAGCACCGTGGCAGGGCTGCGAGGAGGAGGCGATGGAGGAGGCCTCCGCCGGGCCTGGGCTGAGGAAGCGGGCGGGCAGGGGGGCTACTGGCATGGCTGGACGGCCGGCCGGTCGGCCTTTAGGGTCCGGGAGGGGAAGAGCCATCTCTGAGGTGCCCCGCGATGGGTTCCTTGAAGTCTTGCCCCTTTCTTTCTGTCTTGGGTCGCCCTCTTGTCTCTCTCTGTCTTTTCTTTCTTTCCCCCCCACCTCTCTCTTTCCATTCGTACCCTTTCCCCTCTTCATAGAAATGTGCTCATTTCTAGCCTGCATATGTGTATGTCTAGTAGCCTGCCTACTGTAATTAAAACTGTAAACCGCCCAGAGACTCCTTGAAGTGGTATGGGGCGGTATACGAGCAGAACACTTTCTGCCTTCTTTCCTTCCTGCCTTCCTTCATCCCCCTCCCCTCCTGTCACTGGACTTGCTGAAGGCATCTGCCTTGGCCACAGTGTGGAGAGCAAGATGGGCTTTTGGGTCTTATTTGTGTTCCTGGAGAGTCAGTGCCCCTTCTCAGGTCTCCACTGGACACAGAAGTCCATGCAGGGCAAAATGTCTTTAAAAAAACAACACAGGTAAGTGGAAACTGGGTGCTAGAGAGCGGACTGCCTCAATCTGTGGCCCCTCTGTCCTGCTTCTCCCTACACCAGCAATGGCAAACTTTTCAGAGACTGATATAGGCACAGAGTTAAATTTTTTAACATTTTCTAATGGTGGTGTGCCTCTTGATTTTTTTCATGAAACAAGTGTGCCTTTGCCCCAAAAAAGGTTGAAAAACACTGCCTTAAGGCCATGGACACTAATGTCTCCCTAACGAGCCTATTCAGGCTTTGTTCATCTTATGAGCCAATCAGACCAGGGGACAAGAGGTCAAGCTGACTATAAGAAGGTCTCTTGCACTAGCTGTATTCAGACCGATGAAGCTGTTTGGATGAACAGTGAAACGTTTCTATCTCTCAAAAAAAGAAGTCCAGTAGCCATGACTCAAGTCCCAATTCCCTATCCCTTGTTCTCCCTTTCGATTGACCAGGAGCACCTCTGTCTTGTCTGGGTTTAGTTTCATTTTGTTCATCCTCATCCAGTTCATTACTGCGGCAGGGGATCAAAGTAGGCCTCTAAGGACATTCCACACTATCCATTCCATGTCCCACACTACACACTCCATGTTTACTAGCTCAAGCTCAGCACAGAAACAACTACATCAAGCTTTGTATATTGTTAGGCACATATAATAATGACTGCATGCCATGAAATCAATTCTGCCTGATGAAGACCCCCCTTTTCAGGGTTTTCTAGGTAGAGACTACTCAGGAGTAACTTACTATTGCACTTTTCTGGTGGTGTCCTGCATCTGAGCAGTTTGCCCAGGGCCACATAGGCTGTCTGGAAGTTGCCACACAGACACCGGCTGGCTTGCATGGTAGGGAACTGAACTCCCCACCTCCACCTACACAGCCAAATAAAGGGCTTTAAGCAATATGTTATCTCAAGAAGTCTGGCTTTTAATTTACAAGTTTTTAAAGTGTTATTGAATTGGTTTCTATCCTTTTTTTTAAATGTATGTTTAATTTTTTTAAAATAGGATATTTTATATAACATTTGTAAGCCATGGGATGGTTTGGGTCCCTTATTGGAAGAAAGACCGTATTAAAAAAAAAAAACAGAAAGCAGGCAGCTTGTAGACGAACATAGTCTAAAAAAATAAAAGCAAGCAAGGCACTTTTCTCTTTACAATAAAACACACACACATCCCAAGTACTGGAAATTGGTGATGAGAGGAGAGTGGCATTTTCTCTCAAGGAAGGATGATTTTTGCTGACCTACTGAAAAAGCTATTCTATGGAACAGTGGGTGTAGGTGACTAACTCATTCATCTCATGTGAATTTCTTACTGTGTGTCCTTCTGTTCTAGCTCACTGAAGAAGCTAAAAACAAAAATCAAATAAAACCCCAACAGGAACAGAAATACAATCTGAACACTTTATTCTTAGAGACTTCCGATAGATACAGCAGTATACAACAAAAACAGGCCACCTTGGGTTGCGAGCAAGGTTTTCAGCACAACTCCTACTGATAATGTCCCACAACAGTACATGGGATACTAGTGAAGACGTTTGCTACAGCTACTATGTGTAAGATGTAAGCATACTCAATGATTCCTGGCTTGTCCTCTGTAACCAGCATGCATAGGTAGAAGTACGGTGAGTATGGTACCAGCCCTTTTCATTATCAGTGTGGAGAACAAGGTGCCTGAAGAGAAAAAATTCCTGCCACCATGTAGGTTCTCCATATTATAAAGAATCCCAGTTTTCCATGGGATCATACTTGTGGGTACAGTTTTCATTTGAGCAGGGACAGTTTCCTATTCAGTGTCACTGTTCCTATGGAGAAAGGGACAATGAAGAGGGGAAGGGTTACTTGCTTTCCTTTCAGAATCAGACAAATACCTTTCTCTTCAAGCAATCTTTCCCTTAAAGATAGGCTGTTTGAGTAGGATTCTTGAATGGATTTCTATACCCTACTGCCTTGCATATGTTTTAAGGCTGTTTCTGTTCACCACCACAACAACCAACCATTGTGTCCCTTCCCCACAATCGGCAATTTCAGATGAAGGATAATCTTCCAATGACTTTTTCCATAACTGTATGTTAACTTTGGGGGTAGAGTCCCTCTGGGTATGATCTCTGCTACATTTGCCAGCACACTTAAGGGCAATGCTATTCTTCATTACTCAAGGAACACACCCACACCCACCAATATAGGTTACACAGCAATATTGTTTGAGTAACGCTATGAAAACCACTTTGAAGTTGTTTATCCTTAAACACGGATCTTATTGAAATCTTATTGAAAATTAGGATCGTTTTTGAGGTTTGGGGTTTTTTTGTTTTTCTACTCACACAAAATATACACAACAGTTTACAATGTAAATTTAGCATGCATTGGTTTAAATCAGGCATGTCCAAAGTCCGGCCCGGAGACCAAATGCAGCCCGTTTTCAAATTCTGAGTGGCCCACAGCTTCTTCTCACATCCCCGCCAGCTGGCCCTTCCCCATACTGGATGGAGACCTCAGCTTGCAGTTTTATGGTTTGCCTGCCCTCCCTGCCTCTGTCCATCCCATCCAGCCACCTGCCAAGCCTACCCACCCCCAGCTCCGTTGCTGCAGCATCCTCCCCGCCTCTATGCATGTTATAGAGATTTGTCCAAAATCTGGCCCGGGGGGCCAAATGCAGCTGAATTGTCAGCCCCCACACACATTTTCACCTCACCAAATCTGGCCCTCCTTACAAAAAGTTTGGACACCCCTGGTTTAAATGAATAAATGCCTTAAACCCCAGATTCAGCATTGTTACGCCAAAGCAGTATACTGAGCCATAGGTTTTCTTCACTATAGGTTTTCTTCACAAAACACTTGCTTCTTCCTCTCACAGAAGCTATCAGTACACACACAGAGATGCTCTGAGAAAGGTCGGGACCTGCGAGTCTTTGGTGTGGGATGTGTCAGATGAATTTTCTTATGTTCTGTGTTAGTAACGAACATTCTGGGAAAGCTGGATGAAAGTGTGCTCCATCCAGCTAATTTGAAGCCACCTTATGAGACAATAACAAGCTTCTAACAGTTTTTATTATTATTTTTTTAAATATACACTAATTATGCTTAATGTTCCCTGTCGCATTAGCTTTCATGGTAATTATATTTCAAAACTTTTGCAATTAGGGTGTAGTTAATATTGTGGAGTATTGCAATTATTTTTCATTGTGACACCTCTATTGAAAACTGGTGGCATAATGATCACATTGTTCAACTAAATCAGAACTGTAGAAATATGGCAAATGAACCAATTACAGATTATTATTTCTAATTAGAGATAATGCCATTTTTATGCCTTTGTCCAAAAGAATGTCTCAACGCACAGGGAGAGACGCACACATAGACAGGATGGTCACAACTCAGGGCTCATGCACCAATCTGGATCAAGCCCACCTCCTGCCTCTTCCTCCTTTCCAGGAATGGTTCCAAGGTAAAAGCAATGTTTAAAGGAGTTGGAATGATGATTGTCTGAGGGAAATGTGAGCAAAATATATATTTTGCACTCATTGTACTGGAACAGGTTGCTTTGAACTCCGTGGCATCTATTTTATTTGCATGTATGCTAACATTTTCGACATACAGTATTAGCTGCGGAATAAACTGAAGATATAGAACAATAGGAGTCAAAGATAAAAGCAACAGATTAAACAAAAACAATCATTTGGAATGAATTAATTCCTTTATACAAGGTACCACTGTATAAACCTTTTCACACATTGAAAACATTCTTTCAAACGTATTCCTGCATATTACAATATAGGTGTCTAACCTATCTGTTTATACATATACACTAGCCTCACTGCTGACAAAGTCTGATATTCCAATTAATTAAAATTAACCTGCCTATTTTATTGGGCTTTAATCTACGGTATATCTTTAGAGATGAAATACAAATATTGTGTTGTTCTAAGGCAGCTTAGTTTTGTCATGGATGCCATAAAGAAATTTTGAATATTCATTTTGGCTACTCCTTTTGTTCTATAATCTGTTGTCAATTCTATATTCACCAGTAATTTGCATATGTAATCTGTCTTCTGGAACAAAAGCAAACATATTAGTGCAGTAGGGTCTCTCTGACATTTCACAATGTACACGATATGCTGCTTATATTGAAGAACTTGGATTTGAGCCAAAGCTGCCTCATTAAATTCAGTGGCACAAAATCAGCTTCGGTTCTAGTACTTTAGATTAACTAGGTTATGGACTCACCCTCTAATGGCCAATAAACATGCAAAGTGCATATAAATTACCATGACTTAGGAAATATATTTATGCACGAGTACACAATAAACACTGGTGTTTAGCACCTTGTGGAACAGGTGGAGAGGGTCTGAAAGTTGAGTCGTGGCATTTATACTTCTTTTTCTTGAGAGATAGATCTGCCTCTCAATTGCCATGACTCAACTTCCAGATAAACTCACCTGGATAGACTTCACAGACAGGTGGAGAGGAGTTCACTTCGTTCAGGACCAAAGGGTCACCAGAGGCAGAATCAACTACATGTACAGTGGTACGTCTACTTATGAGTTTAATCCATTCCAAATGGATGCTCATAAATTGAACAATTCATAAGTAGAGCATCCATATCTTTAAAAAACCAATAAATAAATAAATTGAAAAATTTGAAAAACTAAAAAAAAGTAAGTAGAGCAGACCACATCTAAAAATTGTAAGGCAGCAGTTAAAATGTCAATGGTTTTCCACTCTTAAGTCAAATTGTGTGTAAGTAGAGCCGCTCGTAAGAAGAGGTACCAATGTACTTACTCCTGTAAACATCCTAAGGATACTTAAGCAATGCATTACAGATTTTTTTGGGAACATAATCAGAATAAAAATGGTATACTGCATAATGTGACATGTGGGGGGAGAGAAGGGAGAGTGGCAGGTGTCCATAAGCAGTAAATGAATGGTAGCAGCAAGCAATCACACTCTATTATTTGAAGTGGCCATTTAAGAGTTGGGTGCTACCATGAACAAAGGGCAATTGGAGCAAAAGGAGGAAAAGTGCTTGCAAGTAAAATCAACCACATATTACTGAGCTGCAGCAAGCAATGCTACTCCAATAAATGACCAAAACATTTAGTGCAAGAAGAAGTTTGGCCCCAGAGCTTTCAGTCTTGCGGAAAAAATATATAAGCAGGACAACAAGTTCACTCATAAAATGCATGTCACTCTAAGGATGAAGGATTCTCAATGTGGTGTAAACGACCTCTTTGCATGTGTGAATCATAGTACAAATAAATAGTAAAAAGCAGCATACTACATGGATATAGCGAATGTCTGATTACCCAGGAAAGCAATTTTCCACACAGAAACACAATCCTTTGCAGTCACTTACTCTCAGTGCCCTATTTATTAGGATATTATACTAAAGCTAACAAGCTCTAAGCATTCAAAATACACAAGAGAACCCTGATACCTCCCGCAGCCTTTCTCCAGTGAAAATCTCAAAATCTACATATAACATAGTTTTGTCTGAATAATCATATTGTAACCCACAAAAAAAACCTTACACTGGAAAAAATTGCTGGTCTTGAAGTTACATGTACAAAAAAAAAAACCCACATGCACAGAAACACAAAGCCCCCCGCCCCCTTCCTCTCCCGATTGCAAAGAAACCCACAAAAAAGCACCCCCTTCCCCTCCCAGTGGCAAAACCACCCCAAACAAAGCACCCCTCCCCCTCCCCTTCCCCTCTGGCATGGGGTTCCGGATTACAAAAAACAAACAAACAAAGGCAAGTTTTGGATTTGAAAATAAGGGATCGTGGTCACCGTATTCCCATCCCTACCACCTATTGAGCATGATTGATGCTTCAAGCATGCTCAATAGCTGCCCCCAACATGGTGGCACACATACAACTACCCCTAACATGGCTGCTGCCATTTGTCATGTGGTCACAGTATCCCTGCCCCTACCACCTACTGAGCACGTTCAATAGCTGTCCCCAACATGGTGGTGCCCATGCAGCAACCCCTAACATGGCCACAGTCACCCATGCCATTTAGATGATTTTTTAAAAATTATAAAATCCAGGAGATTTACAAGAAAATACTATTATGGGACAATGGCAGGAAAGATGCCTAATGTGATTTCCCGGCTAATACGGGAGACTTGATAGATATGCTTGAGACTCGGCACCTTATTAATTAATTAATTAATTAATTAATTAATTAATTAATTAATTAATTAATTAATTTCATTTCATTTCATTTAAAATATTAATATTCCATCTTTCCCCCCAAAGGACCCAGAAAGAGCAAATACAATCTTTCAGAAGAATACAAGATAAATTTCACTTGATTTTCTGACTTCAGAATCCATTTGAAGATCCTCGGATTTTGCAAGGCAGATATGACCCATCGCCAGAAATCCTATTGCATAGTACTTTAACTCACAACTAGAGTAGGGCCTTTGGTTCAATAGTTATTTGGTAAGTCAATTCTTTCATAAATTCCACTCATTCAGAAGTGGGCCCACATTACTATGGTAAGCCGCAGAATTAAAGTCATTGTGTCATCTCATGAAGTGTATGATCATTACGTGACATAAAGATTGATAAAAGATCAACCGTTCAAGAAAGTCATGTATATTTAATTAAAAAGGGGAAAAGGCAAGTCTCAGATCCAGTCAGGTTTTGCTTCACTTGTTGATCAGCATCTACAAAATACTATGCATTTATTCCAAAATGATATCCTCTTATGTGTCGTAACACACAGCTCCGTTTCATTCTTTTCTGCAGATTTAAAATATAGTTTTCTCTCTATTACTTTGATCTAATAATAAATTCATGAACAAATGTGGCAAAAAGATTAAGAAATTGTCTCAAGTGCAGCATACATTAAAGTGAACCTACCCTTTAACAGGGTAGAATGGGCTTTGTCAAAAGAATGAAATGAGGGCTGAAACAGGCTATTTAAAGTAGTGATGATGCAAATCTTGTCAATGTTTGCCTAATAAAATGAAACCTTAATAAAGAAAAGAAAACCTCATTCCAATACATTTTTCCTATCTCACATAATTTTTCACACTTTTGTGAACATTTTTATGAAATGAAAAAAAATGCAATAACTGTTATTTTGTTGCAGGATAAAAGTAGTAAAAATAATATTTCATGGATAATCTGTGTTCTTTGTGATCAAGCAACTTGCTGTATTTTGCTCGCTATATGTGTGTGCATCTGCTTAGTTTCACTAATTGAAAAAGCCATGGTTAGACAAAAGTTATCATGAAGTATACTTTGTGTAAATTCCAGATGTAACAACTTCCCAAATCATCACTTGGTGTCTCTTCCTGAAACAGAGGCCTCTTAACTGGGCTTAAAAAAGCTCCTGAAGATGCTGAATTTCCCCATCTTGATTGGACTTCCACAACGGCATGATTTTGCAAAGCACAGAAGAGACAACATGGTATTGGTTTCAGATGAATAAATATGTCCAAAGACAAACTTAGTAAATAATTTCTTTCTCTTAACAGCAAAGGTAAGATGAGCAACAGAGGTCTAGCAAAGAGGAAGTGAGACAATAACACAATACAGTGACCCCCCCGCCTATCACAGTGGTCAGGGACCTGACCTGACCCGCGATAATTGAAAATCTGTGATATGTGCATGCAGGTCAGGTCGCACCTGGGAGGCCTAACTGGGGGCTCTTGCACTTACCCCCAGCCTGGTGCTGCCCCAAACGGGCCTGCAAAGGCCTTCCGAGGCCTTCTGGAGGCCCCTGGGAAAGCCCTCACAGGCCCGTTTGGGGCAGCGCCAGTCCTGGAGTAAATATGGGAGGCCAGAAACAGCCTTTTCTCCTTACCCCAGGGGGGCTTGTTTCATATACTACGGTCCCGCAATATAGCGGGACCGCAGTACATGAACCACGAAAGGGTGGGGGACTACTGTACTGTTTTATAGGAGTTTAAAGGTAAAGCAAAATGATTCGGGGGGGTCATAAATTTATGATTTGTTGACCTTGATGATGAATCAAAACAAATTGTGGTTGTTCAGATCCATGTCCATCTCTAGTCACAAGGACAACACCAGTTGCGGCGGCGGCGGGGTGTGTGTGTTCTTTTTTCAAAGCCTGGCCAAAGGGATGCTATGAGTCTGGTAAATTCAGTTCTTCCTAGACACTTGATAATGGAGCTCAATTTAATTCTATCACTCCTTTTCTTTCTCATCATACAGCTGTGTGGGCAAATTATGGATGCAAATACTGCCCTGATTTTATCTCATATGCTAAATGAGGAATCATGAAAACATTTTTTCTTGTGGCGAGGACAATATTTTTAAAAATTCTGTGTATGATAGCATTTGTGCATTTTAAACACAGATTGTGTTTTACACCTGTGCAAAGCTTAAAAGAATGGGAACAGCTGGTTGTTGTATGGATGGTTTAAAAAACGGATACAGAGTTTAAAAAAAATATGAGCAATCAGTCAGCCTATATTTGCTCTGTGTGTGTGTGTGTGTGTGTGCATGCGTTAAGTGTTTCACTTCAGAAAATATAAAGATAGTAGAAGTATTGTGTGCAATTTAAGCAAAACACAAAATTTTAAAAAGATAGCTGGTGTCTCTGTCTCATCTTAAAAGCAAGAATACTCATGACAGTAATGAATTCTTGACAAGCTATTTCATTTTGTAAGCAGACAACCTGAATCAGTCTCAAATGGGATACGGGTGAAATTTCCCCACATCACTAAGTAAATGTCTCTCATTGATGTTCTAACAGTATAAACCTCAAACTTTCTATTGTTCAAATAAGCAAGACAATATAACATTTGGCATGCAAATTTTGGTACAATTTGGCTAAATTTGAGATGCCCTTGTAGTTGATCTACATTTATAACATCTAGAAATGTCTCTTTGGTTCTGCCTGACAATGGTTCTCTTGTTCCATCATGCTACAGATATAAAAAATTCTGACTCCTACTAGTGATCACAAGGGAAAAAGAATGCTCAACCCTCATCTCAGTCATCAGAACCTCCTTCCTGTCCTCCACTATTTAGAAGAGCCTTGTGGCGCAGTGGTTAAACATGAGAATGGCCTGAATACAGTAACCCATGTCTATCGCAGGGGTTAGGGACCACCCGAGCCGTGATAATTGAAAATCCACGATATGTGGATGCAGGTGAGGTCAGGCCTAAGGGGGGCAGCACACAATGTTTAAACATTGTGCACCATTTCTCCTGACTCCCCCGGGGCGTGGGGGGAGTGGTGTGCAATGTTTAAAATGTCTTTAAGCAATGGATCCAAGCCATTGCTTAAAGACATTTTAAACATTGTGCACCACTCCCCCGCACCCTGGAGGGTTGGGAGAAGCGGCGCGCGATGTTCAAAATGTCTTTGAGCATTGGAGCCAAGACCCAACCTCAGCTGTACAGGATGCCAAGTAATCTCCTGGAGATTTCAATTCTTGCATTGATAGAAATAACTTTTGTGCAAAAGTTCTGTTTTTTTCTAAACTGTGCTTTGACAGCATATTGCTCAACTACAAATCAAATGAACTGTGTGAATTTCCCTATATGAGGGTGATTACTACTTTATTTAAGGACACGAAGTTCTAGATGGGTTGCTGACATCTTTCTTAGCAATCAGCCTGTTGCTCTGTGCTTATTCTGTGTCTGTGTGTGATTTGATTCTGAAAGGGAAAGTGCACTGGAGACACTTTAAACAAATTACAGATGCCGAAGGGAGGGGAGGTGGAAGCTTTTGTCTTGGCCTTTTAGCTAAAGGCAAGAAATCTCACAAGGCTTTTAAAATGGCTCATTGAGATGTCTCATTATGCCAAGAAAAACAAAATTGAGAAGAATGATGTACTATGGTATTCCAAATGGGAGATTAGTGCTACAGGGATCTCTGCAGCCAATTTATCTATATCCAAATAGGATTATAGTCAAGTTCCCAGCTACAGTTAGTTAGTAAATAGGAATGTGTAGAACCCATGACCTGCTCTTGACTTGAATAAAAGATTATATAGATTTGGGCTAACATTCTAATCTGCTCTGTCCCTGGGTTCAAAACATGTGTGCTTCCAGTTCTCTCTCTCTCTCTCTCTCTCTCTCTCTCTCTCTCTCTCTCTCTCTCACACACACACACACACACACACACACACACACACACACACACACACACACACACACCTGCAAATGCAGGGAAACAGTTATCACTTTGTGTGGGGGTGTGGGGGTAGTACCAGGAATCCTAGGGACATGGTAGAGTTAGCTCACTGGGCATTGAATGGCATTAAGGTTAGCAAACAATGGCTGCTATTTGTACAACTTCATAAAGAAATGTATGAGAGAGAGAGAGAGAGAGAGAGAGAGAGAGAGAGAGAGAGAGAGAGAGAGAGAGAGAGAGAGAGAGAGATCAGGGGGAAAAACACAGCAGAAAGGAAGAAAGCTTAATGCCCAAATTGTTTGACCTATCCTCCCAAAACCCATATGACAGTTACACTTCCACAATCATATATACATTGAATCCTAACAGCATAATAATATTTCAGAATAGTTTAATAAACTGTGTAGCCCGGGGTCAGGAGTTTGATTTTTAACTATGCCTCCTGGGAGGGAGCCAGCCTATGTGGTCCTAGGCAGAGTCTCTGGTGCTTCCAGGAGAAAGGGTACAGTAGTTCCCCATCACATGCTTCATATATTGCGGTCCTGGTATATTGCAAATGTACCAGGACCACAGATGCGGGCGGGCGGGTGGCATGACTGCAGGTGGGTGTCACGGGGGCTGGTGCAAGCTCCAGAGTAACTTCTGGTCTGCCGGAAGTCACTTTCAGTTCACTGGAAGCCACTTCTGGGCCTTGTACAGACTCCCAAGGCCCAGTGCAGCCCCTGAAATCACTTCCAGTTTGCCTAAAGCCACATCTAGACCCTGTACAGGCTCAGGAAGACTGCCGGAGGCCCATTCCAGGCACGGCCATGACTGGGGTGACTACAGGAGGCCCCACACAGGCCTGCTGGTCGTGGCTCAACCCACAGATGAAGGTGTCCGCATATCACAGATTTTCCTTTATCGCAGGTGGGTCGAAAACCTAATCCCAGAGATAAATGGGGGAGTACTGTGTCTCATAGCTATAAAACTCTGAGTAAGGTCTTCATAGATTGGCATAGATGTGACAGAATACAGTAGTAACATTTAGTAAAGTGAGGTGAGAGAACAAATAAAGCATGGGAGAAAAGGAATATTCCTGAATATAAAAATTAGACATCTAAACAGTGAAAGAAGTATTTCTTTTTGCCCTATAACTCTGCAAAATGGCTGGCAGGGTGGTTGCAAGGAGATAGAAAGATAAATATTGTGACATCAGTCTGAGTCTTCCTTGGCATATAAGTGGCTATAGTATCTCGGGGAATTCTTGGGCATCATTGTGACTTGCACTCCTGTGGTGCTAACAACTCTGTTTTGCTACATGCTGTTAACTCATAACATAAGAACATAAGAAGAGCCATGCTGGATCAGGCCAAAGGCCCATCAATTCCAGCTTCCTGTATCTCACAGTGGCCCCACCAGATGCGTCTGGGAGCGCGCGAAACTAGATCTCTGTCTCCTGATACAATACGACTGAGACGTACAAAATAATGAAGGGCATGAGTAAAGTGACTGCTGAGTGCACCTGGGCAAATGCACTCTTCTACCCCTCCCTATTTATGCCAGTGGTGTCCTCATGAAGTTCTACTGTTCAGTTGTTCTAGTGTTACTTTGACGTGTTCTGCTATGTTACTTTTGATTTCCCCTTTCCTCAATTTGAGCTGCTGAACATCTTTTTAATCCTACAAATGCCATATGTAATACAAGTGATCTATTATGTTGTTGCTCCACCGGAGAATTTGACAGTCGCTCTTTGCCTCATACAGTAAGGCTTGTCTACACTGTGAAATATTATGTGATCCAGTGTGCACTTAAAAGATTCTTATCTTCAGTGCAATCTGTTGTAACTCTCTCTTAATTAGAGATGGGCCCGGAACGAAAATATAGTCTTTCATTTTGTTTCTTTAGTAGTTTCATTTCATTTCATTAGTAATTATTTTTTAAAGTGGTTTTGGAACAAAAAAAATTGAAACACCCTGGGTCCTAGAAGGAACAAAGTCACAGTGGAGCTTTGTCAAGCTCTTTCCTGTAAGCCCCTGGAATTTGGTGAGATTTCAGGTTCAGGGGGCTGAGTTATTAAACCCTAAGAGAAAATCATTTCTAATTGACTTGGGGAGCTGCTTATCACTCAACCGCGGTGGGGCTATTATAGACTTCTGACAATTAGAAATTATTTTTCCTAGCGGGACCCCACATACATATTTCAGCATGGAAATGGCAAGGTAGCATCCTCAAGCTCTTCCTTGTAAGCCCCTGAAATTTGGAGAGGTTTGGGGTTCAGGGGGCTGAGTTACTGAGCTCCCAAGGGGTCCCCCTAGGACAGTGTTGGCTAATCTATGACGTGCATGCCATAGGAGAATAAATGGCACAAGAAATGCATGTAGGCAGAATCACTAAATCCTAGGCAGGCAAACAAGTTGGAGGTGGAGGAGGAAGACAGCCAAGAGTCCTCCAGCACGAGAGCTGCCTGCCACTGTCAGCACTGAAGGAACAGTGGTGGTGTGGGGACAGCAGCAGTGGTGGCGGAGCAGCTTAGAGGTGGGGACCCAGTGCAGAGAAGGGCCTGCACACTCTCTTTCTCTCGCTCTACCTCCTTTGCTCACCCATGTGGTCTCTTTTCCTGCCCCCTCAGTGCCCCACAATTTGCCCTGGTCAAACACACAGCAGACAGCATGCATACCATGTGTGCCTATAATCATGCAAAAGAGATGCCAGCTACCCTCCCCCTGTGTAACACACCCTCACACCCCATGTTCTCTTTCACTCCCATCCACCCATGCTGACATGCATGCCCAGCTCCCACACACATGCTTTCATGCTTCCTTGCTGCCCCCAGTACACCCACTCACAAGTGCCCATTCCTGTCTTTTCCCTTGCCTACATTTCTGTGCAAAGCTGTCTCGTCCTTGTGATTTCATATGATTTTTACATGAGGTCCTTACCATTTCACCACCAAATCAAACATCACATCCATATCCACAAACAGAGCCATGTGATTCCAAGTTGAATCCCCTTAAAACCAAATTCCTTTTATACATCATATTTATGTGTGCAAAGTACTGTATGGCACAAAAATCATGGTGCCTCCAGCGCATGGCTGCTTAGTGGTGCAAAACCATGGGTCCAAATAACAGATCCTCATGGATCCACCTGATTTTTCTCCAGGATCACCCCCACCCAAAAAACACAGTGCCATCATAGGTCCCATCTCTGACCACAGATTAGAGTCCATCAGTGCATGACTCCACAGTGGTGCAAAAACATAGACCTAATGCATGTATCATCAGATACCTATTCAATTTTTCTCCAGGATCACCCCCAAACTACTCTCCCATCATAGGTCCCATCTTTGCCCACAGATTGCACACCAGGAATCATGGGTCAATCAGTGCATGGCCCCACAGTGGCATTAAAACATGGATCCAAGACAAGGATCCTGATTTTTATCCAGAATCGCCCCCAAACCACTTTCCCAATTTAGGCCTCATCTCTGCCCAGAGATTGTACACCAGGAATCAGCACATGGCTCTCTACAGTGGTGCAAAAACATAGGTCAAATGCACAGATCGTCACCAGATTTTTTTTTATAGCATCACCCATCATAGGCCCCATCTCTGAACCCAGAATGAATCCTCAAAATCATGGGTTGATCAGCTCTAGAGTAACTTCCGGTCTGCAGGAAGTCACTTTGGTTCACTGGAAGCCACTTCTGGGCCCTGTACAGGCTCCAAAGGCCCAGCGCATGCCCTGAAAATCACTTCCAGTTTGCCAAGAGCCACATCTGGGCCCTGTACAGCAGTGCTCCCCAACCTTTTTATCCCCGCGGACCGGTAAATTTTTGATAATTTTTCCATGGCCCGGGGGTGGGGGTGGGGGTGGGGAAGGGGGGGGAGATAAAGGAATGCGAATGGGGGGTCGGGCGGGGGGAGAGAGAGAGAGAGACGCACACACGCACGACCGCACCACCCCACCCCCTCCCTCTCACCTTTGCAAACCGGACAGTTGGGACTCTTCCTTTCCGGGGAGGCCCGGCTTTGCTCGGGGACCGCCGCCACTGACGGGGCCGGATCCTTCCCGCGGAGGAGGAGGAGGAGGAGCAGGCGCTGCCTTCGGGTGCCGGGGAGACACCGGGGAAGTGCGGGGTAGCGGCGGCGGCGGCGGCGAAGAGCCCGGGGTAGGCGGCGGGTGGGGGGCCGAGGGGGGCTGCCGCGCGCCCCTCCCCCTCCTCCTCGTGTGGGGCTGCCCCGCGGCGGCGAGGACCCAGTGGGCGGCTTTCTTTCTTTCTTTCTTTCTTTCTTTCTTTCTTTCTCCCTCCCTCCTTCCTTCCTTCCTTCCTTCCTTCCTTCCTTTCTTTTTCTTTCTCTCTCTCTCCCTTCCTCCTTCTCCCCCTTTCTTTCTTTCTTTCTCCCTCCCTCACTCCCTTCTTTCTTTCTTTCCCTTTTCTTTCCCCCCTCCCTTCTTTCTTTCTTTCTCCTCCTTCCCTCCCTTCTTTCTCTCTTTCTCTCTTTCTTTTCTTTTTTTCTTTCTTTCTTTCTCCCTCCCTCCTTCCTTTCTTCCTTCCTTTCTTTCTTTCTTTTTCTTTCTCTCTCTCTCCCTTCCTCCTTCTCCCCCTTTCTTTCTTTCTTTCTTTCTTTCTTCCTCCCTTCCTCCTTCCCCTTTCTTTCTTTCTTTCTTTCTTTCTTTCTTTCTTTCTTTCTTTCTTTCTTTCTTTCTTTCTTTTTTTTCTTTCTTTCTTTCTTTCTTCCTCTTTCTCCTCACTCCCTTCTTTCTTTATTTCCCTTTTCTTCCCCCCCTCCCTTCTTTCTTTCTTTCTTTCCTCCTCCCTCCCTCCTTCCTTTCTTCCTTCCTTTCCTTTCTTTCTTTTTCTTTCTCTCTCTCTCTCCCTTCCTCCTTCTCCCCCTTTCTTTCTTTCTTCCTCCCTTCCTCCTTCCCCTTTCTTTCTTTCTTTCTTTCTTTCTTTCTTTCTTTCTTTTTTTTCTTTCTTTCTTTCTTTCTTTCTTTCTTTCTCCTCACTCCCTTCTTTCTTTATTTCCCTTTTCTTTCCCCCCTCCCTTCTTTCTTTCTTTCTCCTCCCTCCCTCCCTCCCTTCTTTCTTTCTTTCTTTCTTGCGGGGTGGGGCGATTCCATAGGGGTCGCGGCGGCGGCGGGATGGGGGCGATTATGGGGGGTCGCGGCGGCGGCGGCTCCCTGGACGGCCCCGAGAGGCCGGTGACGGGGGTCGCGTCCGGCGGGGGCAGCAAGGCGGCGGCGGCTCCCTGGACGGCCCGAGAGGCCGGTGACGGGGGTCACGTCCGGCGGGGGCAGCAAGGCGGCGGCGGCTCCCGGGACGGCCCGAGAGGCCGGTGACGGGGGCCGAGGCCGGCGGGGGCAGCAAAGCGCGGGGGCGGCTTCCGGGACGGCCCCGAGAGGCCGGTGACGGGGGTCGCGTCCGGCGGGGGCAGCAAGGCGGCGGCGGCGGCGGCTCCCGGGACGGCCCGAGAGGCCGGTGACGGGGGCCGAGGCCGGCGGGGGCAGCAAAGCGGCAGCGGCGGCGGCTCCCGGGACGGGGGCGATTGGGGGGGATTGCGGCGGCGGCGATTACGGGGGTCGCGGCGGCGGCGGCGGCGGGGTGGGGGCAATTGCGGGGGGGATGGCGGCGGCGGCGGCGGTGGTGGGGGCAATTGCGGGGGGGGCGAGGAAAACATCCGGGTCGGCCCGCAATGCCCCCCCGCCCTCCCCCAACACAGGTGCAGTCCGGCGGCGACGGCAGCGGGGGGGCTCCCCCCTGGAGCGCGTCTGCAGGGAGGGGCCAAAGGGCGCGCGCCCCGGGGGAGGAGGAGGAGGAGGGGCACCCACCTGCTCTTCCGACCGAGGGGGGGCCCTCCTCCCCGCCGGCCCCCTGCGCGCCCGGCCCCCAGGGCAGGGGGGTTGGGGCCGGGAGGAGGCGAGGAGGGGCAAGCGGGCCAAACGGGGTTCCTGCTGCTGCTGGTGGTGGTGGTGGAGGGCGAGGAGGAGGAGGGCGGAGGAGGAGGAGGATGCGCCGCCGCCGCCGGCGGGCAGAGGAGGGAGGCAAAGACAAAGGCGGTGGCGGCGGCTCCTCCTGCACTCCTCCAGCCTTCCTCTTCCACCGGCCACCCGCGGGAGAGAAGAGGAGGAGGAGGAGGGCGGCGGAGGAAAAGGGGAGGAGCCTCCCCGGCCTCCCCAGGCGGCCCGGTGCCGACCGGTCCACGGACCGGCACCGGTCCGCAGCCCGGGGGTTGGGGACCACCGCTGTACAGGGTCAGGAAGACTAACAGAGGCCCATTCCAGGCAGAACCATGACTGGGGTAACTACAGGAGGGCCCACAGAGGCCATTTGTTTATTTATTTATTTATTTATTTATTTATTTATTTATTTATTTATTATGTGTGAGTGTGTTGTGTCGTTAGAGCCGTGACCGACTCTTCGTGACTCCATATCCATGGAGTTTTGGCAGGAATACTGGAGTGGTTTTCCTACAGCACCTGGTATTCCTTGGAGGTCTCCCATCCAAGTACTAACCAGGGCCAACCCTGCTTAGCTTCCGAAATCAGGCAAGATCGGATGTGCTTAGGGCATCTAGGCAGCTCATTTATTTATTTATTTATTTATTTATTTATTTATTTATTTATTTATTGGTCCGTCCATCCACCCACCCATCCTTAAAAATACCCTTAGGCAGGTCCTTTCATTGGCCATACCTTTACCAACCGCACCTGATTCTGAGCCTTTGGTTAAATCATGAGTGTAATCTGAGCAAAAAAACAGCTAAATCCACACTAAAGACAGTCTAATTTGTTTAGCTACCACATGCTAAATCTTTCTCCATATCAAAACCTCCTGAGTCCAGATATGGTTTTTATTTTTTGGGAAGTACTTGCAGAAATCTTTCCTTTAAAAGGTGGAGCTGTGACTATCCCTTCTCTTTACGATGAATTGTCCCTGTCCTGGGCCCAGGCAGCTCTCCCCTTCTTGCCAGATGTAATCAACCATGAGGAGCAAGAGTTAAATTAAATGAGGGATCAGCAGAATCTTACTACTTTGTCTACATCCCTGCTAGTCCAACAAACCTAGCAACAAAATACATGCATTTGAAAAACTGGACACATATTATTTCATTTAAGCAACAGTTTTATGAAAAACTTTTACAACTAATCATTCTGTCCTCACTCTCCCTGAGTATTTCTAAGAAGCTAGAAGCTTTCAGTTTTAACTTCAATGATTTTATAGGTACCTAATGAAAAATCTCAGTTACATAAAACATGTATTGGAAAACAAAATGCCTGACTACAACCTCAGTTGCAAATAATTTCTTATACATAGTTTTTTTTCTAAATGCCAAGGGTTTCCATAACTCTTTGTATGACTTTGATTTACTAACTTAAATTTCTAAGTGAAAAGTTTGAAAATAAACCTATGCACAAAGGTTTTGACGCCTATTAAAATACAAATAAGATGCATCCTCTGTATTTTTCCTTTGATTTAAGCAATTAAATAAAAACCCACTTCTTCTTTCTTCTTTTCCTTAATTCCTTGACTCATTTGCTCCTGTTCTTTGATGTATATATCTGTCTGGAAAACTTCTAATAATGTCAGTAACAGATTCTGTTTTTCATCTGGAGGCACCATCCTATCTTATTGTTTCTGATGAAAGAGATTTAAAGACATGCTTAAATATTCAACTGAAATTAGCCAATGAGATTCAGTTTTGCTCATTTTTCCTGAATGTTACCTTCTATTAACATATTCATGTTTATAATAAATATGTCAGCTAGACATGTCATGTAGTCATAAATGTGTGTGTGTGTGTGTGTGTGTGTGTGTGTGTGTGTGTGTGTGTGTGTGTGTGCACGCTCACGTTTTAGTTTGTTGTGTATAAAGGTACCTAGGAGTGACTACCACACTCTGTAAGATTTAACATCTAAATAGATGTTGAACTATTGTGTGGTTAGGCTTCCAAAACAGAGAACAAAAACAGAGTTGTGTTTTTCTTACTGTGGAGATCAGAAGGAAATCTTGTATCATTCAAAATCCTGCATTGGGTCCCTTCAAGGACAAAGGTGGGTCAGAAATATTTTTAATTAACTAAATTATAGAAATAATAAGTACTGGTTGGTACATTTTTTGTGCATTCTGGATACCATGAAGTACCAGAAAGACAAACAAGGAGGTCTTGGATTAAATTAAGCCAGGACTATATTTAGAGGCAAAATCACTGAAACCAAGTTTGTCCTTCTCAGAATAATGGTGGCAAAGTTTGAAGACCAGGCTTGTGTTTACAAGAGCTGAGCTGGGCTGTTGATAGCAGGACATTTTAGAGATAATTCTTTCATGGGTTTGCCATAAATCAGAGGTGACTTGACACTACCTAACAACAAACCACAATAAAATTGCATACCAAGTAATCTACAATAGCTACAATATTTTTCTGTGTATAGGACTATATTTTTGTCTAAAACTGTTAGAGTAAAAATTGAGGGTTGCCAAACTGTAATTTTGGGTACATGTCCCACATCTCATATCCCTCAGCGGCTTAAAACCATCTCATTTATTAAAATCATACGTCTTCCAAAATAAAGATATTGACTCTTGCTAGAGTAGAAATAGGATGAAAGGAGAAATTAGAAATGCAGATATCTGCTCTCATCTCTTTGCCTAGATAAACATTTCTGTTTTCCCAACAGAAAAATACCCATTGAGAACTCGAGAGAGGGATTTTAAGGAAAAAAATTACTCACGCAAAGTGTACGATGCTGTTTTTTTTTTAAAGTAAGACAACATTACAAATAATTGCTGTTTAATATGTAAATCCAAGTCGAACTGATATCGCGACTCCACGAGACAGATGCTTTTCAAATAACACACTTTATTTTGTTTACTACAAAATTTGTGTTCCTGCTTCAAACTTTTCTTTTCTGTGCTTCAGATGATGAAAAAAAACATGTGCTTAATAGCAGACATAATACTTGCGTTGAAGTAGCACAGAATGCAGCTGTCTGCAGTTTTCTGTTTCTCACACTGAGTAGACATTTAATTTTTGTTGTTCATGCGAAGGCATTTCTTTAAGTACTTGGAATGTAGAAAGCCACTGAGATGGGAGTAAATGGAACCATGCTACCATCACAACCACTTGTCCAAAAGAGCTACTGAGATATTTCTCCACCTGAAACAACTCCAAAGAGTATTTGCAAACAATATTCTACAGGCCAGGAGGATCACAGCCAAGTCACATTTCGTGAGATGAATGGATGATTAATCCTGCCAGATTACAAGACTTCCAAAATCTCATGATGGCTAAAACAGATCACGGACCACTATGACCACGTTAATTGCCACCAGATTTGTCTCCCTCCCCTGCTGCTCTCCCTGCCTTGTGGACAAGGAAGGGGCTTTTCTGATCTTCAAAATGTAACAAGAAAATGCATATTCAGACTTTTTTAGACAGAGTCCTCCTATTAAATGGCAATGCCTGTGGAAGGCAAACTACATAATATAATTTTCAGCAATTAACGCCAATTAAAGAGTGCCTGCTTGAACTTTTGGCCACACGGTAGGCCACTGGACTGGCCTGTGCATAGAAATCCAAGTATAACTAGCAGCAGGAAGCTATTGGTAGTTATATCATTGCCTTCCAGCTATGCAACTGTATTTGGCTCTTTATTATGCTTATTTTAAAGCATTACTATCAAAGGAAATCTTTCATATCAGAAGACCCATACGAGTGGTCTAGAGATGGGGGGGGAGAGGCTGGATTGCATATGATGCTATTCTCTTTCAATTAATGGCCACTGGAAACTCCTTCCATGGCTTTGAAATCTCCAATAATTTTGTATCTTAAATGCATCTTGAAACATAATGGCTGGAATCTATGAGTAAGTCATAACTAAAGTAGGCACCTTAAACCATGGAAAATTTGGTAAGTCACCTCCTCTATAAGTTACGTTGATTAAATCTATCTGCTTTAATTGGGACCTACTGATGGTTTATAGTCAGCACTTGTAAATCTGAAACTGGAGACCTCAGTATAGATGACTGGTAATAAAACAGATACATTATAGCAGTAGCAGCATTTTAAAAGGCAAGTGGGTATCTTTGCTTCAATTTGGCACCCTTGAAGTACAGTAAGATGTATTCCAAAATGGTTCCAGACCACTGAAACACTAAAATTTCATGTTCCCATTAGAGATGGGCACGACTTAGCGGTATTCCCGTTTCGGTTTCCGTTACTCGTTTCCGTTACTCTACGGAAACGGTAACGGGAATTACTCCGCCAGACTTCGAGCTCGAACCGACGAACGAACAATTTTGGTCTGATTTGTCGTGCTTGTTCCTTGCATCGCGCAATTGCGCGATGCCACGCGGCACAGAAAAAAAGTTTTTAAAAGTTAAAAAAACCCAGTTCCCGGCCGAAAAGCAGGCGGAAAAATGCCTGCCGTGCCTCAGGGCACCTACCAGAGAGGTTGTTTCTGGAGGTCCCCGGCCTCCCCCCCATCCCCCATCCTGGGCTGCTCTGGTCGGACTCGCTGCAGGCTCGCAGCCAGCCAGCAAAAAGCCCAGTCTCGCCGGCCGCTGGCCGCCGCAATTAAAGCACAAGCAAGCAGCACGGACGGCACAGGAAAAAACTTTTAAACTCTCCCCCCACCCATTCCCGGGCCAAAAAAGCAGGCGGAAAAATGCCTGCTTGACTAAGGGCGCAGGGCACCTACCGGAGGGGTGGTTTCTGGAGGAGGGGTCCCGCCTCCCCCCTGTCCTGGGCAGCCGGACTCGCCATGCCATGCCATGCGGTGCGGGCGGGGGATTCAAAATGGGGCGGCGAACGCAATATTGTTTTTGAAATCGTGGTCCAAAAACACACAAGCACAACAGAAACACGCGAAAATTTATAAACTGCCAGATTTTTCACAATAGCAGTGGGTTTTTTCTTGCAACAAAATGTCTCTCCTCTCCTCCTCTGTCCTCCATTGATTTTATTTTATTTTATTTTATTTACACCTGCGCAATGATGGGCTGGCCGAGTGGCCAGCCATGTGGGAGTGGACGACCATGCAAATTTTTGGAGCCGTCCCACCAATCGCATGGCCACTTGGCCATGGAGACTTCTGGGATGTGCCAAAAAGCCCCCTAAAACCTGCCCTAGCCCCCTAACCCTAACCCTAACCCTTGACTCCGTACCCATACGTCACAGACTGTCTTCTTAGTGGGTCAGAGAGGCACCCAGAGGTGCAACCCACTATCCCACCGTAACCTTACCCGTCACTAGCCTAACCCTAGCCCTAACCCTAACCCACCTTAACCCTAAGCCAGATGTACTTGCATTGCACTACACACAAGTACAATTCCCTTCTGTGTGAGACATGGTGGTGCGAGAGCCTTAGTTAGGCATCTCACCTATGGCTCTGGGTTCAGTGCCATCCACTAGTCTTCACAGTCACTGTCTGCACAACTGGTATGCAATATCCATATGGCTATTGCATACCATTTTGCAGCAGCAGCAGGTGAGGGGGGGGGAGACCCCCATGTTGAGGGGTCTCTTGGAGCCTGCTTCCCCTTCCTAGTGGGTGAGGATAGGAGGCACCCACGGGTGCCTCCAGGAGCCCACTTTCCCTTTATAGCGGGCCAGAGGAGGCACCCACCCCACAGAGGTGCCTCCAGGAGCCCGCTCCCCCCAAAAAACCAGTACTAACGAAAACAAAAAAACAAAAAACGAACCGAATAATTTTTGCGAATTTTTGCGAAAAACGGAAACGACCCGAAACGGAACCGGCCCGACTAACGACAACTCGAATTTTTTTTTTCAAGTCGTGCCCATCCCTAGTTCCCATATGTCCAAGACAACCTGGTTACTGGAAACAGTTGAAAAGTAAAACATTTTCACAATCAAGTTGGGATGTCAGAATTAAATACTCCACCAGAAGTGGTGCATCTGGCAAATCTTGGGCCATAGTGCTTAAATTGCTTCTTTACACTTGAATCAGGCGTGGATTGGCAAAAGTCTTTTAGCAGTAACCAGAAATGTGTTGTTAGGCTTCCAAGCTTTATTAATTACAGTACTTCTACTATAGATTTTAAGAAAGAAAGAAAGAAAGAGTGTTAATCTCAGACTATTGCAAAAACAGAAAGTTAGTTCAGAAATACTTCTGAAAGCCTTTTATCACTCCAATGTAGTTTCTCCCTCATTTCTGAATATTTCTGTCCCTTCGCCTTTCATTTGTTAATGCAGGCACTACAGGTTTCAGTACCTTCCTGTCCTAAGTGAACGTGTATGACTGTCAAACTATTGAAACACAAACCTAGGACTATAATACTTCATACCAGAGTTGAAACAAATATGCTTATGGCAAAAATGTGATTCAATCTCATGAGATCTCCTTACTAAGGCCTCAAAGACTTTGAATTCCAAATGAAATGTGTGAATATAGCACATCTATTAGAATAACAGTGATCATTATAAAAGCAGGAAATCTATGACACATCCTTCTCTTACATTCTAAGGAACAAAATCTGACAAGGCCTTTGCGAATTCTAAGCATTAGGCTTGAAATTATTATGAAAGCCAATTAATTATACATTAAAAGTTTATCTGAACCAAATTCTAGGTTATTTCAGAAGCCCTGAAAGGAAAATATGTGCATGCGTGTGTTCTATTAATGTGTTCTTTTGATCCTTCATCTACATTTTACTCTAAGTATTGCAGCACATGCAGTAGAATACTAGGGACCATAAGCTTGGTTTTTATTAGTCATTTGGTTGCTGTAGAAGCTCATGTAACATAAGAACATAAAAACATAAGAAGAGCCATGCTGGATGAGGCCAAAGACCCATCCAGCTTCCTGTATCTCACAGTGGCCCCACTAAGTGTGTCTGGGAGCGCATGAGACTAGATCTCTGTCTCCTGATACCATTCCTCTGCATCTGGACCTTGAAGTACCCCGGTTTTAAGCCTGGAGATTACACATCTCCATCATGGTTTGTAACCTGTGATGGGCTTTTTCTCCAGGAATCTGTCCAATCCCCTTTTGAAGGCATCCGGTCCAGATGCCATCAACACATCCTGTGGCAGGGAGTTCCACAGACTAACAACAGGTTGGATATTTTTTTTCTTTTGTCTGTTCTCACTATCCCCACCCTCAATTTAAGTGGATGTCACCTAGTGCTGGTATTTTGTGAGAGGGAGAAGAGCATCCCTCTATCCACTTTATTCATGCCCTGCATTATTTTGTAGGTTTCAATCATATCCCCCCAAGTGCTGTTTTTCCAGATTAAGAGCCCCAAATGTTTTAGCCTTTCCTCATTAGGGAGGTAACCCAGCCCAGTAATCATTTTGCACCTATTTTGAACCTTTTCCAGTTCCACTATGTCCTTTTTGAGATCCGGTGACCAGAATTGCACACAATACTCCATGTGCGGCCTTACTGTCATTTTGTACAATGGTATTATAATGTTGGCTGTTTTATTTTCAATCCCCTTTTTGATAATCCCTAGCATGGAATTGGTCTTCTTCACCACTGCCACACACTGGGTAGACACCTTTATTGAGCTGTCCACCAGCACACCAAGATCTCTTTCCTGATCCGTCACGGATAGCTCAGAGCCCATGAGTTGATAGATAGTTGATTGATAGTTTGGATTTTTTGTCCCCGATATGCATTACTTTACATTTTCCTACATTGAAACACGTTTGCCATTTTGCAGCCCATTCACAGCTCATAGTATATACTTCAAGCATTCCTGTCCTTTTAATCAAGGAAAAATATTTTTATTTTTATTTTGTTAGTGCTATGACTGCCCAGTCGCTGGTCACCATTATTGCTGCCATGGGGTGTGGTCCCCTCAAAGAGGAACAAAGGCTTTCTAAGCAGGCAATTCAGTCCTGTGGTACGGCGGCCATCTCAAAAGCTGTCATGGTGCAATCACCTCTGGAGTTGTCACAAACTCCTGACATATTCCTGTCATGTGCATTTATTTATTCAAGCACATTATTAAATTTACAGAAATTATAAGTTTTCCCTAGCATATTTTTAGCAATTGCCTGCCTTTTCTCCTAACCAATATCCTACAGTCAGTTGATTAAATGCATATAGCTCCCAAATGGAACAACATGCACACAATGTCAACTAATAAAAGCCATGTCCTAAACTGTTCACAAGGGTGGCACTGACAGTGAATTTCAAACTAACTGATGTCCACAGCCTATAAAATGTATTGGCACTTTGGCAGTGCTTTTTGTTTGCTTACTTGCTTGTTTGTTTAGCCTACCCTTTTCCCTAAAAAGGACCCAAGGTGTCTTACATCATTAAAAAGACAATATTGACAAACTCAAAACAGTAAGTATATGAATATTAAAAATAATTTAAAATGTATTGTAGTAAAAATGTAAATAAAATCAATAAGAAAGTACATTTAAAACAACAGACTATATCAATACATTCAAAATCCTGTTACACACCACCATCCATTAAGGAAAAGCCTTTATGGAGAGAAATCCGTCCGGCGATCTTAGCACAACAGAACAACGCTATTGTTCAGCCCCTGCCAAGAGCACACCTTTAGCATGGAATTCAGATCTCAAAGGATTTTCTTTGTAAAATACAATTTATGTAAATTTCTAGTCTTTACCAAGCAAGCATTTAGTTCTCTTTACAAAATCAGGCACAACAGGATAAGCTGACTGAGGAAATAAAAACCACAAACAGCCAAATGCAATGTTACAACTTTTATTATAGCACCTGGCAACACTTACTGAATTTTTAAAGTGTTGCACATTTTAGTGCTACACAAATACTACCAAAAAGTAAAATAACATAAATTACCTCCTACATAATCAGCAACAAAAAGGCTGTCTTTTAGTGGGTTGCAGTGAAGAGAAATGTCCTTAAGTTGTTTTATTCACTGTGCAAGGGACATATCAAGTCAAGATCTATATCCCAACATGGGGGCTGTTTTTCACTCTTTCTACCCCAAATCCATCCACATTCCCAGACTTACTACCTCCTTATCATGGTCTACTAGATTCTTCTTTTACCCCACAAACATATCCATAGTTGTTTTCTACTTTGTGCCTCCAACATTTTAAAAATAAAACAGCACTGTGTGCGTGTGTAAGAACGAAATCCAGGCTAACACACAGCGAGGCCAAATAGAACTATGATAATAATATATGAAACTTCACCATATATGAAACATCATGATCGACCGACGACTGCCTGATTGACTGACTGACTGATTTATTTTGATTTGTATCCCAAGTATCGTAAGAGCTCAGGGGAAGTAGGAATCTACACAGATAGCTAAAATGAAAAATTATATGCCTCTGAAAGTGCAAATAAAATGTAAATATAAAATCCTAGATTGCAAATGTCTGCTAAAATAGAATAAAAGTCATAAGGAGTAACAACATATAACAAAACAAATATTTGCATATTCTCTGAAAGACAGTGTAGACAGGAGTTCTGGTACTGAAAATGGCCTTCAGGCTTGAAACAAGTGCACGTCCTCCCTGAAAATGTGGAAAAAAATTGCAAACTGCACCTCCACAAAGTGTCAGTGCCCCCTTGAGATTAAAACAAATCTCAATCTTTGGTAAGTGACGGCAGCATCCTCAGGTCCACTGGAAAGGGGAAGAGGCCCCATTATTTTGAAAGCTACCCGCCTCTGCCATATGTGAGCAGTGCTGTCAAGGTTAAAGAGGAAAGACAATCCCAGTACTTCATGCACGTGTTTGTAAACATCAACATCTCGAATGCTGTGATAGCACTCCTATTTCACATTAAGCATTCCTTTATTTAGATTATACTGTATAGCTGAACTCACCCATTCCTGTAACGAGCTGATTCAGTAACACATTACATTTGTTTTTGTTTTTGCAAGAACAAGGTGGAATAGAGTTACTTTGGAACCTATCATAATAATGATTCCAATTCATTATTATTTTTTAATCTAAAGAGAATCCCTAAATTATTTCTAAATCTTCAGTATACATAAAGGTGGTGTTCCTATACTGTGTTACTGATCCCATCTTAGTGTGGTATATATATTGGCTGAAATCTAGTTGAATAAACTTGTACCACACAGGGCTGGGGACATCACTAATGTTTCATCACTAATGAAGTGTTCCCTCCCCAAAGTTCCATAGGGGTGGCTTTCCTCCTGGGAAAGGTCTTTGGGAGCCTCAGGATGGGGAGGAGGTTATGAAAATCTCTGCTACCAGATCTCACAACAAAAGAATGCTAATTACATCAAAAGCCTTGCAAGGACATATATTTACACAAATGGATTATGACCATTGTTTTTACGATGTGCACGTCACCCTGGAAAAGGTTTTGATGGATGGGATATAAATTATCAATATAATCAAAACGTAATAGATATAGGATGATTTCATATGTGTCCTTTTGAACTCTCCCAAAAATTCCTGATAAGACTGATATCTGGTGAAAACGAAATGTCAGGCACAAAGTAAGTGACAGAGGAGTGGAATATTTTGCTAACACAGATACAGTATTACAATCAACTGGATGTCTTTTATTCACTTTCCAAAACACTCCAACAGGTGAGCCAGTTAGCTTTTTATCAGGTACCCCGGTTAGATATTATGGAGGACTTTAAAAGCCAGCACCAGCACACTAAATTGTGCCTGGAAAAGAACCAGGAGCCACTGTGCTGCTAAAAATTTGGCAACTGGAATTTGCAATTACCAAACAGTAATTCAGCAGTTGTATTAATCCAAGATTTCAAGAGTAGGCCCATATACAAGAGTATTAGTACACTGGACTGAAGGATATGTTGGAGAGACTGAGGAGGACAACAATTGTGGCTTTTTTAGTAAGTTAAATCTTATCATGTCCTACCTAAGATCATCCATGGGACAGGAAAGATTTTCAGCCTTGGCTTTGCTGAGTGTGGAGCAGGATGTTACTGACACCACAATTTTTGATGAAATAATTGATAACTTTGCAGCAGCAAAGGCAAGAAGAATTTTGCTTTGAGATTACATAAATACATCTAAAGCATTACATCATGTTATCGTATGTTGTTATCTTAACATTTCAGGTTATATCAAAAGTAATAAGGAGCCACCTGGCACAATGGTTAAATGCCTGTACTTCAGGTAAACTGTGCTCACGACCCGGGGTTCAATCCCAGGTAGCAGCCTCTGGGTTGACTCAGCCTTCCATCCTTCCGAGGTCGGTAAAATGAGTACTCAGCTTGCTGGGGGGGGGCAATGTGTAGCCTGAATACTGTAATTAAAACTGTAAACTGCCCAGAGACTGATTTAAGTGGTATGGGGTGGTCTATAAGTAGAACACTTTGCTTTTGCTTTACATTACCGTATTTTCCCATCTATAAGGCAGTGCCATATATTATACATTATATATTAATAAAATTAATAAATCCTCCTTGAGTTCTCCTGCACCCCACCACAGCTGTTTCCTTTCCTTTCCGCATTCTGAAGACTCCTTTCTCCTTTGCTTTTTGCAGGAACCAGAGCCTTCTTTTCAGTGGGGAAAGGCTTGGGGGTTGAGCAGCCCATTAAGAAGTGCCTTTCCATGCTGAAAAGAAGGTTCTGATCCATGCAAGAGCAAAGCAGAGAGGAGGACAATCAGAGAGGAGGAACAAAAAGAAAACAGCAGGGGGTAGTTTGGAGGAGAACCCTGTTTCACTTCCTCTCTGGAAGTGCTTGATTGTCCTTCTCTCTGCTTTGCTTTTGCAAGGATTGGAGCCTTCTTTTCAGCATGGAAAGGCACTTCTTTATGGGCTGCTCAACCCACAAGCCTTTTCCTGCTATAAAGAAGGCTATGATCCTTGCAAAAGCAAAGCACAGAAGAGTCTTCAGGACACGGAGAGTAAACAAGGGCTGCCAGAAAGGAAGGGAAACAGCAAGGTCAATTTAGGTTCTCCTCCACTCCAACCCACTCCTCTGGAAAGGCTTCCTTCTGTTTATATGACACCCCTTAATTTTTAGTGCCATGATTTTAGGAAAAAGTATTTTGTATACACAGAAAAATCTTGGCTTTTCAAAGGTACAGCAACCCCATTTGGTCTCCAAGCCAAGCATTGCAAAGCAAGGAAGAAGAGGCACCCACTATCTCCTGTTGAAATTGGATTGTTTAGAATTAGCATTCTTTACATAGGAAAAAAGGCTATGCATAATGGATAGTAAGGAAGCTGGATGATAAGCCCTTACCAGAAGTTACAGCAAATAAACACACAGGAGTAACCAGAACAGAAATATGCTTTCCCTGCATCACTGATGAGCAGTTCTAATGCCAATATCAATTTTTAAAATCATTTTTCGACCTCTAACAGCCCCAGAGACCTAGCCAGAACCCAGATCATGCCCTGAATAAAATAATTGAGAACTATTGCTAGAGTTCAGATTTGTCTAATTTTAATGGCCGGCTGATAAATATATAAACCAGCTCAGGGAAATGGTAACACTTCACATGGCTCATCAGCACCTCATTCTGCTTGGAGCAGGTTAATTTTTCAAAGGAGGAGGAGGAGTAAAATAGATGGTTCTTATAATTTTAAATTGCTTCTGTGCCTCAGAGGAAGTAAGGACAGGTAAACCTATTTTGGCTACTTTCTTTACCTTTGAAAATAGTTTCCAGGCTAAATAATTATTATGGAAGCTACCAAACAGTAAGAGTACCAAAAAGCTCAGTTGTGGGGGAGAAACAGAGAATTCTCAAATTTGTCCTAGCCAGATATGAAACAGTTTAAATTCCAAAGAAGAGGCTGCAATTTTGTAAAATTAGCTCAGGTCCCCAGTTTCACATCAAAAGATGCTGATTTCCAACAGAAAAGGCTGCCAGTTATTGAGCATCTTTGCTGTTGTTTTAATATGAGGCATATAACTATGTAAGCCTCTGTTTAGCTAAAAACATAAATACTCACCACCACCACCACCACCACCACCACCATCATCATCACAGCAACAACAACGTTCGATCAAGTCAATTCTGACATATGGCCACGAGAGATGGGCACGAAATGAAAAACAAAATGCCGTTTCATCGTTTCATTAGGTAACAAAATGAAACAAAAACAAAATGAAACAAAACGAGGAAGCAGCATTTTTTTTACAGAAGAAACAAAATGGTGGTTTATTTCATTGAAATGAACGGTTTCATTCCATTTGTAAAAGGGGTCCCTTACCTGATGGGCTCACAATGAGCTGCCACCACTACCTCCCCCCGGAGCTCCCCCTCTCTCAGCCCGGGCTTCCAGCCTCCTTTCAGCTGGGAGGTGGGTGGGGGGTAGCTCTACTGGGTCCTGCAGGCACCAGATTTGGTGCTGGGGAGACATTTTCAGAGGGGTCCAGCAGAGCTGTCATTGGCTGGACTCCTTTAAAAATGGCCCATTCACCACTGGGAGGATCCCCTGGTGGTGACTGGGCAATTTTTAAAGGACCCCTCTGAAAATGGCTAGGTTGCCACTGCAGGAGCCCCACACTGATGAGCTAGCAATCTTTAAAGGTGGCCAGCTGAGCTGTCATCAGCTTACCCCTTTAAAAATGGCCCAGTCGCCATCGGGGGGATCTCGGTGGCAACTGGGCAATTTTTAAAGGGGTCCAGCAGATGACAGTTCAGCTGGACCCCTCTGAACATGGCCGGGTCATCACTGCAAGAGCTGTGCGCTGGTGACCCAACCATTTTTAATGGGGTCCAGCCAACCTGTCATCTGCCGGACCCCTTTAAAAATGGCCCAGTCACCAACAGAGGAATCCCCTGGTGGCAACTCGGCCATTTTTAAAGGGGTCCAGCTTATGACAGCTCAGCTGGACCCCTCTTAAAATGGCCAGGTTGCCACTGCAGAAGCCCCATGCTGATGACCCGGCAATTTTTAAATGGGTCCAGCCAAGCTGTCATGGGCTGGCCCCCTTTAAAATGGCCCATTCACCACCAGGAGATCCCCCTGATGGGATTGGGGGTGGGCATAAAATGAAATGAAACATTATTTTTCTGTTTCATGCCCATCTCTAATGGCCACGCTTCAGAAAGTACTCAGAAGTGGTCTACGGTTCCATTTTTCCAGGGGGTGCCCTGGGACTGTGCAGCTTACCCAAGGCCACATAGGCTGGCTTCACCTGCAGGAGACACCATGGGGAATTAAACTCACAAACTCTGTCGTTTCATTGAGATATCTTAATCAACCTAAAACTATTCAACAACTCAGAAGCATCACAATACCCATATCAGAAAAGCTGGAGATTAAATTTACTGTATACACTAGCCAATGACAGTCAACAGGAACCAAGTTGACAGTATTAGTTAGTGCAGAAGGGCACAACACATATCATTTCCCTGGAATCTACACCCTAGAGTAGTGATGGCAAACATTTTAAAGACTGAAACTGCAATTCAAAACCCACTTATTTTTCACAAGGTACCAACATGGCAATTTAACCTGAATATAGTGGTACCCCAGCTTACAAATGCTTTGGGTACTACCTTTCGGGAAAGCAAGGATCGAAGAGCAGGCTTCTGAATTTCCCATGGCCACAGTGAGGGTGCTTTGGCCATGGGAAATTCAAAAGTCTGCTCTTTGATCCTCACTTTTCCAAAAGCTAGCACCCGATCTGCCTCTCTGCTCTGTGCAGGGGGAAGTGGTGGTGGCTTGTGGGCTCGTTCATAGCCTTTGTTTCGAGACCGCTGAAATGGCTCCGTGCAGAGAGCTGGGCAAAAAAAAAGGCAGTGGCTTGTGTGCTCTTTCGTAGCCCCAGTTTACTCTCCAGCCACGCTGCTTTTTGGATGCCCAGAACAGAATGGCTGGAGAGCAAACTGGGGCTACGAGTGACCCCATAAGCCGCTGCTGCTCCTTTGCCCAGGTCTCTGCACAGAGCACAGTGGCGTGCTCTGAGCAGATGGGGAAGTGCTGTGGCTGTGAGGGGGTGATGTCGCATGCCCACAGAAAGGGCTCTGTGTGCCAGCTTAGATTCGCCAACACTACCCTAGAGAGACATGAGGATTACCGTGATTCTTGGTGCTCCTGTTCCCAACAATGACCAGCCTTATGAGGAGTTGTAAGCCACCCAGAGTAGAACCAGGGCTAGATCGGCAGTATAAAAGTCAAATAAATAAATAAAATAAATAAATGTCCACCAGTTTTGGAAATTTTAACAATTATTTTAGGATTCTGCACATGGAAAACACAGCTTTTGTCTCTTTTGCTAGTCTATTAATGTCACCCCGGAGTGGCAAAACACTGTGAGGAGTCTGGCAGAAGATGCTTTCACTGTTGTTCAGTACTAAGTCCAAACACAGAAGCTTCTTTGTTTTTGTTTCATGACTTGATTTGCATCCCACTTGATGACAGGAGTTGAAGTGCCTCACAACACTCGGGACATGCACGAAAGCCATTTAAAGTCATATATTCTGGACACACCAGGGGCACAAAAGGCAACAACTATTCCCACATAACTGCATAAACGCAAGTAACCCAGCCTGCATACTAAGAACTCTGGCAAATGAAATAGAAAAATGCTGTGTGTCCCTTTCCCCTTCCAATGTGCTCTGCATAGCAGTTTCCTGCAGGTGACAAAAATCTGGCTTGAAATTACTAACGAAGCATACCAGCACAGCTTCCCACAGGAAAACCCGTCTGCCAACTCCGTGTGGCTCTAATTCCTCCTCGATCTGGTTTGCACCGTTACCTTGGCAGGTCCATATTTGTACTTGTTTAAAAAACACTTTCTCTCAGAAATCCTTTTGCTGGTCAACCACTTCTAGCCAAACTATCAGAGTGTTATTTAAATTGAAAATAAGGCTGACTCCTCTACTGGGGGAGGGGGTGGGAAATAGCATAGGTTTCCACACACAAATTATTGCTTCATTGTAGGTGCTATAGTGGAACTTGAACTGCTGGATGGCTAGGCACTGAGCTGTGGAGTGAGACGCTGGAAGTTTGACTCCCCTCTATGTCTCCTTGACAGGGCTTGGACTCAATGAACCACAGGCTCCCTTCCACCACTGCAGTTCTCACATTATATATTTTCTATCTCTTATATCTGTGTCACACACTAAGATGGTTACTTCACGTCCCTCTCATCACAGTTTGCGGTCCCGCTTGGGACCGGTATGAGAAAATGTTACTCCATGTCCATTGCGTGACGGAGGAATCTCGTCCCAACCACACCCCCTGAACTGGGATTTAAGCGTGATGAGCCACCTCTCACTGACTTTGGGAATTCTCTTGTCTCGGTTCCTGTTTCGAGACAAGTGACCATGAAGTAAGGCTCCTCACGAAACGTACGCATTCTCCATCTAGTGGCAGGAGTGTGAAGTTGCATTCTCCTGTACAATCCCAATGGCGTAAACCAGGGCTGTCCAACTTTGAACAGGTCGAGGTCTACTTTTTCCAGATGAAAGTGCCTGACGGTTACTAAACTAAAACCTCTACTTATGAATTTTATCTGTTCCAGGCATAAATAAAAAAATTATAAGTAGAGCAGCGGTTTCCCATAGGAACGTGTTGAAAATCGATTAATCCTTTCTTTAAATTTTTATTTTATTTTATTAAAAAGTATACAAATTACATAAAATACATTAAAAAAGACAAACATCAACACCAGTGCACCCCTTCACCAACAGGATCACTCTTCATATTTACATTCATTATCCTCCCCTCCAGAACAAAATTGGTTGTTGCGCAGAAACCTTACCCTTATCCCGTACACGCACATATCCAATAAATCTACCCCATATATTATATCAATTAATCCTTTCTGGGGGGAACATATTTCAATGCATTCCTATGGTAACGCTGATAATGCACACACTTCCCTTACACCCGCTCGAGCCAGTGTGGACGGGTGCAAGGGAGGCGCATGCATGCTTGCACAAATTGCCCCTTCCACTTGCCCGGGCTGCTGGAAGACTTTTTTAAAAAGGTGCACTTTCCCTCCCAACCTGCCCGGGGCCTGACTTGACTCTACTTCTCCTCCTGTTTTCTCCCTTCTCCCTTCCAGCCCCCTCGCTGCCACTGCTTCTGCCGCCCCTAGCTCTCACTCACTTCTGCCATGTTCTCTGTGCAGCTGGGATGCGCCAAGCCACAGCGGGGCAATCACATCACCACGACGGCGCAAGGAGGAGGGAATGGCTCAGAAGGGGAGCAGGAGGAGCGGCAGGTCACAGGCTCTGTGAGGCAGCTGTGGGGGTGGGAGGAGGAGGAGGAGGATGGGAGGAAGGAATTCTTCGGGGGGGAGAAGAGGGGGACATCACCACGCAAAATAGGTGGGCACACCTTCACTGTCCCCTCCACTCCCCTTCCACTGCTCTGCAACAACAACTCAATTGGTCATGAGACAGTGGCGCGCAGATCATCTGGCCAGTAGGGAGAGCACGGGACTCTGCCATGGCCCTTGAACTGCCCTGCTCGGCTGAGACAGTGGGCTGGCAAACCCAGAGCTTTTCTGGGGCAGTGGTGGTCCGTGGGGTGGGGGAGGTAGAGGTGGAGAACTTATCCCCTCACATTTTTATTGATGGCTGGCGGGCTACTTTTGAACCCTTCACGGGCTACTGGTAGCCCCCAGTCTACCAGTTGGGCAGGCCTGGCGTAAACATTGCATCGCAGAGAGATAAGAAGGCATAAAACCTCGAACTTTGCTGCTTAACGCATGAAAAGCAAAGTTATGGAGAATCGAAATATCGAAAAACAGAAGGTTGGACAAAAAAAAAGGAAAACAAAGGCGGGGAAGTACAGCTATTGTCATGAAACATGTATGTGAAATAACAGTCATCACAATGCCATCAATCACGCCCATGGGTAAATGGAAACAGGGACAGAGCCAGGACAAGACCATGTGACCGCGAACAATGTTATCACAAAATGAACGTAATCTCGGAACGAGGAAGGACGTGAAGTAACCGCCTAACTTCTACACATTAGACAGCATAAGAAAGCTGTGTGGACTCTTGTGGGATACATAGGCAGCAACTCTAGACTGTGGTACCACAATCATAAGAATAATTATTGGATACCAAGAACGCTTTCTGTATCGAGTCTTTTCAATGTGATTTTTCCGACATGAAAGACAGGGACGTTAAATTTATTAGTTTAAATTACCAAAACAAAACAAAACAAAAACTATTAGAGTAATTATTTAAAATATGTTGCATTTTGGAAATCAAGCTATTCCACATGCCAAGTCGGTATCTCCATTAAATCATAATTGCTGGAATCCTGTTGTGCAATTTTATGCTGCATAAGGTTAATGATGTTATCAGGCATTGTGGGTGTTTTTGGAAAGTAAACATTTCTGATTCCTCTGAAAGGTTATCAGGCTCCTTTGGGATCCCCTTTTCTTCTTGGAAAGACATGGGGGGCATGTAGGAGGAAGTCTTTAATTACTGAAAAATACTGCTGTTGGGATTATTTTAGTGGCGGCAACAATTTTGGGAAGTTAAAGACCTCCCTCCTATCTGATAACCTGCAACAGCTTCCATGCAATGGAATAGGTCCTACAGGAGCTTCAGGACCTCTGTTGGGAATGCCTGAAAATGTTTATTAAAACTGCTGTGCCTGATGATGTCATTAACGTTACACGGTGCGAGCTCTGCAACAGGATTTCAAACATTGGTTTGCAACTGAATAAATTCAGTGATAGTTATGCTACCCTGACTATCATTCCTGGATTGTAGAAAAGTGCATACATAAGTTGCTGCTTCTGGATGCAAGCTGGATTGTGTTACCATGCTTACAGCCAGTGCCAACAATGGCACATGTTCTTTCAATCAAAGTTAATTCCAATCAATTTAATGAGTCCCTTGAAAGCAGAGCCAAAACAGCAATATCTCCCTACTCCCTACTCTAAAATAAAATAAAATAAAATAAAATAAAATAAAATAATAAAATGTATGGGTATGAATTCCTCAAAGAAAAAGGAGGAAGAGGATATTTGTGAAGACTCTCAGTCATCCAGTTGAGTTTATCTGGAAGTTGAGTCATGGCAACTGGACTTCTTTTCTTGAGAGATTGAAACATTTTGCTGCTCATCCAAACAGAGGATGTGGTACCCACCTCCCCGCACACACAGAAATAAGGTTTGTGCTTTCAGAAAGAAAGAAAAATAGAACAAGACATGGCTGTTTCCTTTCTTAACATTCATTGGTAACACATTCACATCTAGATTTTAGTGTCTTCTGCATTTTGGTGCCCTGGGGAAACACCCAAGTTTCTCCACCCTAGATACAGGCTGAAACATGCCCATCCTCATTTGTATATACTCTGAACCAGGGAAAGAAGGGAGCAGAAGAGCAGTAAACTTTTCTAGGATGACTTTTAGAGTGAAAACTATAATTTGAAATTGTGCCTAAAAATCATTTGTGTCTTTATTCCAATGCTTACATTTAGAAACCACACTGTTCTGCATCCTTCGTTCTGCCATTTGCTTTAAGAGGGAAAACACTTTAAATAAATGCGTGTTATGGTGACAATTCAGTGTGAAGAGTTTTCATCTTGATGGCAATTCTGTTCAGTAATAGAGCTCTCCCCTAACCACAAACCCATTAAAATAATTGTTAAGGAAAAACAATTCTTGAGAGAACAATGGTGAGATCACTGGGCTTTGATCCAGTGAATATTGCTTATTTTGCATTAAGTGCAGACCTGCCCTTTTGGTTTCCTGCTGACATATTCTTCATTTTGGCATCATTTCATATGTCAGAGGTGGTGTCAAAGGGCCTGACTTCCAATACCATTTGCATAGGCTTGCGGGGGGGGGGGGCAGCAGGGGTGCTGTATGGCAAAATATGTTTCCTTTGATTCCTCTGTATTTTTTAAAATTTTATTTTCAAGGGTGGGGGAATTGACCAGCTTGTTCTCTTTTGAAAAGTACCAGGGGATCTTTAATGTCCTTATGCCACCGACCACTTTAATACAGAAGAAATGTTCTTCTTGCAATCCAGCTGCTGCTGAAGCCAAGCTGGGATGGTTATGCATGGCTAAGTTTCTTATCTGTCACTTAAGCCAATGTCCTTCTGGAACAGAGATGAAGGTGCTACCCACTGAGCTGCTCAAACCCTTTTATTTAGTCCTTTAAATAACTCACAGGAAGGAAAGTTTAGCCTGCTGCTTGCAGTGCTTCAGGGTGATACACTCTGGATCATAAGGATGATGTCTTTACTAGAGCACAGAAACCTGCCATGGAGCTTTCCTACTCCCACTTTTTCTGGTTCCTGTCAAGCGGGTGCAGAGGAGGGCGACCAGGATGGTTGAAGGTCTGGAGGAAATGTCTTATGAGGAATGGCTTAGGGAACTGGGAATGTTTAGCCTTTCAAAAATAAGGCTGAGGGGGGATATGATAGCTATGTTTAAATATTTGAAAGGATGTCATATTGAAGAGGGAACAGGTTTGTTTTCCATGGCTTCAGAGACGAGGAATCAGAGCAATGGTTTCAAACTACAGGAAAAGAGATTCTATTTGAACATTATGAAGAACATGACAGTTAGAGCTGTTCAGCAGTGGAATATGCTGCCATGGAGGGTGGTGGAGTTTCCTTCTTTGGAGGTTTTTAAGTAGAGGCTGGATGACCATATGTCGGAAATATTGTGATGGGGTTCCTGCATGGCAGGGGTTGGACTGGATGGTCCTTGAGGTCTCTTCCAACTCTATGATTCTATGATTGTATGGTGTCTACGTTTTTGGTGCCAGTAGGGTTGTTTTGGTTCAGATCCTGTGTGTGTGTGTGTGTGTGTGTGTGTGTGTGTGTGTGTGTGTGTGTGTGTGTGTGTGTGTGTGTGTGTGTGTGTGTGTGTGTGTGTGACATCATCAATAGTCTTGCCCTACTCACTTATGAATATCGTAAAGTGGTTCGCTTAATAAGTCACTTCACTATATTGGCAGGAGCCATTTGTAATCAAGACTGACCAATCCCAAGTGGCCCTCACTAGCACTCCCTGCTACTAGTGTATTGTACCCTGTCAATGCTCTGTTGTGCAAAAGAAAATGTAAGCAGAAAATGTCTGCTATTCTGTTTCCTCCAGTGTAAGCAGAAAAATACAGCATACATTATTTCCATTTAGTAAAGGGTGTAACTCAGCCACCTGCAGAATACTCCATTTGACATCTGTGGGACTCAATTTTTAAATATTTGCCATAGGGCTTTAAAATATTCTGCTGGTTACTAGACATATCAATTTCTACAAACCCAGATTGTAGAACATCATAATACATAATGTTTCAAGTTTTCTTAGAAGAGCAGATGTGAGCCTCCTTGCAAGAAGGATGCAAGCAAAGCAAAGCACTCCTTTAAGCATTATTGATAAAATTAACATGATGACTACAATTTTTATCCAGTGTACTGGATAATGCACCACTTCAGATATAGATCAATGTTCCTTGCACATTCATCAAAACCTAGTTTTATAAATAATCAACAATGTAGCATGAAATACACTACACAATACACCTCTATAGTCATACCTATGCTAACTTAATGAGCTGGGTGTTTTAATTATTTGAAAAGTAATATTAAGGCCAGTGTCCTCTTGTTCTATACCAGGGGTGTCCAAACTTTTTACAAGGAGAGCCAGATTTGCTGATGTGAAAATGTACGGGGGCCAAGCATTCAGCCACATTTGGCCCCCGGCCGGACTTTGGACAAGTCCCTATAACATGCAAGGAGGCGGGGAAGATGCTGCAGCAATGGAGCTGGGGGTGGGTAGGCTGGGCAGGAGCTGGGGGGATGGACAGAGGCATGGAGGGTAGGCAAACCATAAAACTGCAAGCTGACATGTCCATCCGGTATGGGGAGTGGCCAGCTGGCGGGGATGCATGCCAGGCTGAGCAGGTGGGGAGAAGCGGCCACAGGCCGCTCAAAATTTGAAAACGGGCCGTATTTGGCTCCGGTCCTGACTTTGGACATGCCTGTTCTGTACTGTATGCATTGAGCCTACATAAGAAAGTAGCTAGTATTGATTAAGATCATATTATACACTGTCCCACATAGAACCCATGGCAACCTACTGCAGAGAAAAGGAATGGAAATTTGCAAATAAAACTGCTCAAATCTGTTCTGATTTGGAGGCTGTAATTTAGGTGGTTCATGTGGCTGTTACTTTGGATCTTGCTTGTCCAGTACTAATGGAAAATTTGTGCATCCTGAGAATGTGGTCAGGATCCTTAGAGAGGCAAAGGTCACCACTTAAAATCTGGACCCCTATCCACCATGACTCATAAAAGCAGCCAGGGTTTGGGGGCTTTAAACCAGCGTTTTTCAACCACTGTTCCGCGGCACACTAGTGTGCCGCGAGATGTTGCCTGGTGTGCCGTGGGAAAATTTGAAAAATTCTAAAGAAATTCAACCCAGGTCCGGCGGGCGGCCCACAGCTGGGAGGCGCTATAAATAGCGTCCAAGGGCCAGCTTGGCTCCTCCCCCCGAGGCCCGTGGCGCTGGCGTCACTTCCTCCCCGGCCGGACCTGGCCCCGCTCATTCTCTTAGTGTTTGCCCTGTGCCTGCCGCCGCCGCCGCGACTCGATCGCTTCCCTCTCCCCCCCTCCTTTTTTTACCCTGGACCACCACCACCCCTTTCCTGGGAGCTACCAATGGACTGAGCCGCCCGACAGCCCGCCCACCAACACGAGCCGGCCCGGGAGCCCCAGCCCAGAACAAACCACCAGGTGAGGGGAAGGGGAGGAGGGACGCCCGGCTGCCCCACGAGCACCGCAGCAGGGCTGCGAGGAGGACGGGATGGAGGAGGCCTCCGCCGGGCCTGGGTTTAAGGGTCCGGGAGGGGAAGAGCCGTCTCTGAGGGGCCCCGCGATGGGTTCCTTGAAGTCTTGCCCCTTTCTTTCTGTCTTGGGTCGCCCTCTTCTCTCTCTCTCTCTCTCTGTCTTTTCTTTCTTTTTCCCCCCACCTCTCTCTTTTCATTCGTACCCTTTCCCCTCTTCATAGAAACGTGCTCATTTCTAGCCTGCATATGTGTATGTCTAGCAGCCTGCCTACTGTAATTAAAACTGTAAACTGCCCAGAGACTCCTTGAAGTGGTATGGGGCGGTATACAAGCAGAACACTTTCTGCCTTCTTTCCTTCCTGCCTTCCTTCATCCTCCTCCCCTCCTGTCGCTGGACTTGCTGAAGGCATCTGCCTTGGCCACAGTGTGGAGAGCAAGATGGGCTTTTGGGTCTTATTTGTGTTCCTGGAGAGTCAGTGCCCCTTCTCAGGTCTCCACTGGACACAGAAGTCCATGCAGGGCAAAATGTCTTTTAAAAAACAACACAGGTAAGTGGGAACTGGGTGCTAGAGAGTGGGCTGCCTCAATCTGTGGCCCCTCTGTCCTGCTTCTCCCTACACCAGCAATGGCGAACCTTTTAGTGACTGATATAGGCACAGAGTTAAATTTTTTAACATTTTCTAATGGTGGTGTGCCTCGTGATTTTTTTCATGAAACAAGTGTGCCTTTGCCCAAAAAAGGTTGAAAAACACTGCTTTAAACAAGAAATCGAAATCATCACAGCGGTTTCCAATTAAACCACAGATGGAATGATATCCCCATCAGCTAATTATCTTGCTGTCTTAATGATTTACAGAATATCTAGCTGTATATGTTTTTGTATAAACAGGCCAGCATGTTGTGTGCTAATGGGGGTGGTATATAAGTACCAGAATAAATATATAAATAATAAATGTTTAGTTGTTGTGAGTTTTTCGGACTGTTTGGCCGTGTTCTGGAAGTTTTTCTTTATGACGTTTCGCCAGACTCTGTGGCTGGCATCTTCAGAGGGCAAGGAGCTCAGGGAACTAGGAGTTCTCTCTGTGCTCTGGGTTATAAAGTCAGTGAGATTGGGGTTTTTTAAGTTGAGGACATTTTTCCTATGCAGGAAAATAAGTGTTAGTCATTGTATTGTGATTAAGAAGTTTTAATGTAAACAGGGGTAGCAATGATCCTTGATGGGGTGTTGTTAGCTGTTCTGTCATGTGAACTGATCACTTTTGCTTGTGGCTGGGTGGGAATCATTGAGCTTTGGCCTTTTGCACTTTCCAGCTTTTAGTACTGCAAGCCAGGCTTTGTTGGTTTTTAGTCTTTCTTCTTTTTTGTTCAAACTATGCTTATGTTTGTGGATTTCAGTGGCTTCCCTGTGTAGTCTGACATAGTGATTGGTAGTTTGTCCAGTACCTCTGTGTCCTGGAAGAGGATTTCATGTCCAGTTTGTTTCAGGTTGTGTTCAGCTACTGCTGATTTTTTTTTGTTGTTTCAGTCTCCAGTGTCTTTCATGTTCTTTGATTCTGGTCTGGATGCAGTGCTTTGTCATCCCAATATACTGTACACCTGACCACAACTACAAGGTATCTGGTATACTCCTGCAGTGGCAAGTGGGTTTCTTTTGTCCTTTGCTGTCCGTAGCATCTGTTGTATTTTTGTGGTGGGTCTAAATACTGTATGTAGGTTGTGTTTTTTCAACACTTTGTCCATGCGGACTGTGACACCTTTTATGTATGACAGAAATACTTTCTTGGAGACTGTTTTTCTTCTTCAGTTTGGACAATGATACTGCAGACCAAAACAGCCAGAAAAATCAGCAGTAGCTGAGCACACCCTGAAACAAACTAGACATGAAATCCTTGTCCTGAGGTACTGGACAACCCTACTCTTATTATGAATGTATATGAGACATTCTTCATAGTGGCTTGTGAATTATATATAGCTAATGAAATTCTTTTAATTCTGTAATATAAGTAAAATTACAAATATGCTCTATATAACTATATAATTATAATGACTCAAAATTATATACAGTGGTACCTTGTATAAAGGAATTAATTCGTTCCAAATGAAATTGTGTTAAGCAAATTTTCCTTTATACAAATTCCCATAGGAATGCATTGAAAATTGAGTAATCCCATTTTTATATTGTACGAATTCTCCCCATAGGTGATTATGTTAAGCAAATTTCCCCTATCTCCGGAATCTTTTATGTTGTACAGATTTTATGTTATACAAGCTGTTTGTTATACAAGGTTCCACTGTATTGCTATTTTTTCTTAAAAATAGAATATTTGATATTTCATGTTTGGACAGTTTTCTAAGCTTACATAATTATTATTATATATAGTCTATAGCAGTGGTGGCAAACCCTCAGCAGTCCAGATGTTTTGGACCACAATTCCCACAGTCCTTTGTCATTGAAAATACAGGCTTGGAATTCTGGGAGTTGTGGTCCAAAACATCTGGAGTGCTGAAGGTTTGCCATCACTGGTCTATAGTCTATAAAATGTTTTGCGAAGGAGTGGTATGTTTACCTGAAATATCTAACTATTATATGTTCAAGATGTTGTGACTACTCTTGCTGTGAGTATTTTTTCTCCCCCTTTCCCTTTTTATTTTATGTACTTCTATAGCCTAAAAATAAAAACATAAAATAAAAATAGAGAATCAATTTCCTATGTGTTTTAACAACTCCAAATATTACTGAAACTTACTTTTAATAACATTTTCTAGTAACCAAGTACTGTATTTGAAAAAGGTACTTTTCCTCCCATTTTATTTTAATCCCAGTTTTAAGCTATCACAATGTCACTGTTCTGCAATAAAAAGGTTGAATTCATTTGCTGTGTGTTTAAGCTAGTTATGATTGATGTCACTTCTACAAATGATAAACCATTCACCCCAATGATGTAATGACATTTTAAGAGTCCTATAATCTCATTTGTCTCAAACTGGAAGCTCTGATGAGTTCTAATAAAGATTTATTGTAGATTAAAGGCCTTCATAATATCAACAATGGATTGCTCATTTGATGAGAGATTTGATTAGGTATTTCTTTTGAAGCATACACATTTCCTACACATATGAAGAATGCCTAGCAAGAAAACCAATGTAATGAAATAACGATCACCTCAGCTTTTAAAGAAAAACTTACAATAAGCCAATTTAGGAATTAGTACCTAATTATGAGGGTTGACAAAAACATAACTACACATTTAGTCAAGAAGCATTGCTCTTTCCTGTAAATGCTACTTTATTAAAAGCAGCCTGATCATTGTAAAAGTTTATTCTTGCTCTATTTTAAACTTGTACGCAACTAGTTCATCTAGGTCAAAAAGCAGGAAAGTGCAGCTATGAGCATGATAGCTGTCACCTAACATGCTTGAGTCTCATAATCTAATAAACAAAGGTATCAAATAGAATTTCCCACTGCAACGATAAGCCATAATAATTAATTTGGAGCCTAGTTCTGAGAAATTTTGTCAGAAATGGTTTAATTTAAACAACAAAACAATATTTTAATAACAAAAACAATGTCGTAAATAGCTAGCCTGAAAATGGCATGCTTTTTTATTTGAAGAAATAAAGAAGGAATCATTCCTGCAGTACTTAAAGTGCTCCAGGACTATCCACAAATACACATGCAGACTCTGGTATTCAGAATACTTTAACAGTCCAAGAGGACTGAAATCAGAGGAGCTATACTGTAAAGCCACGGGAGAAGGTAGAGATGGCTTTTCTTGTCAAAGAGCCGGAGGCATCATCCCTACATCTTCCATCTGCCAAAGATGGACTTAGGGTGCACCGAATGCAGACTTAGCCCAATATTTTCAGTGCATTTCTCATTTCTCCTGCTCTGCTTCTACGAAAATCTTTCGCACATGACCATAGAATGAAACCTCTACATGGGCTTGCACCCTAACATTTTAAAAACCAACCTAGCGTGTGGCTGCTGTAGAGGAAAAATATGGATCCAGACATAAGGGATTATTAGGAAACTGACTGAAGAACAGAACTGCCACTATTATTATATTGTTATGCAAATCCACAGATAACTTCTTATGTTATAGTTTAAGAACTTTTAATTTCCCCAAGCCTTTTAATTTAGCATGAAAGATCTAGTTTTGGTGCCTACTATGTTCTATATGTGACACCCCAATAAAAACCTAAGCCTCCTGTGAAGGTTCTCAGTCCTCCAGGTGAGTTTATCTGGAAGTTGAGTCATGGCAACTGGACTTCTTTTTCTTGAGAGACTGAAACGTTTCGCTGCTCATCCAAAAGGCCTGTTACAGGCCAGTGAAATGTGTGTGGCTGTCTGTAAAGATGTGTTTGTAGGCAGGAACTCCCAGAATTCTATGCTAACAGCACACTAGTCTCCCAGAAGTATGCAGTTCTTTGACTGCTGTGTGCTAACACACACACACACACACACACACACACACACACACACACACACACACACACACACACAAATGATTGTATAAAACTAGTTCTAGATTTTACTGCCCATGTCTCTTGTGGCATGTGAATATCCTATCATAAAAGGAAAAATTGAAATACTCTGACCCACTTTTTCAAAGATATTCTTAAAAAGTAGAGATGGGCACGACTTGAAAAATATTTTTTTCGAGTTGTCGTTAGTCGGGCTGGTTCCGTTTCCGCTCGTTTCCGTTTTTCGCGAAAATTCGCAAAAATTAGTCGGTTCGTTTTTTTGTTTTTTCGTTGTCGTTAGTACTGGTTTGGGGAGGGGGTAGCAGGCTCCTGGAGGGAGCTGCAGGAGTCAGCCAGAGCCACAAGTGACGGACTGGCAGACTCTTTGCACCCGCTGTGTCTCACGTATTTGCATGTAGTGCAATGCAAGTAGATCTGGCTTAGGGTTAAGACGGGTTAGCGCAAGCGCTAGGGTTAGGCTAGTTACGGGTGACATTAGGGTGAGTATTGGGGTGCACCTCTGGGTGCCTCTCTGACCCACTTAGAAGGACAGTGTACTGGCGTATGGGTTAGGCTTAGGCTTAGGGTTCGGGTTTGGGCTACGATTAGTGGGCTGTTTATGCCCAATTGGCACATCCCAGAAGTCTCTGTGGTCAACCTGGCCAAGTGGCCATGCGATTGGTGGAAAATTTGCATGGTCTACTCCCATGGGCAGGTGTAAAAAAATGCACAGGTGTAAAAAAATAAAATAAAATAAAATAAAATAAAATCAACGGAGACTTTTTTGCAAGAAAAACCCACTGCTGGTACTGTAAAAATTCAAGCATTTAAAATAGCTAATTTTCGCATGTTTCTGTGGTGCTTTGGTGGGGTTTTGGGCAACGATTTCAAAAAAAAATATTGCGGTCGCCATTTTGGATCCCCCGCACTGCATGGCAAATGGATGCGCCCTCCCAGCCTGGTACCAGCAGCGCAGCAGTAGCAATAGCCAAGGAGAGGGGGGCGGGGAAACCCTCCCCCCAAATAAAACACCCTTCTGGCCTGGTAGGTGCCCTCAGACAGTTTTCGCCTACTTTTAGGGCCGGGAATTGGTTGTTTTTTTTTACTTTTAAAAACTTTTTTTCTGTGCCGCTTGGCATTGCGCGATCGCCGCGATGCAAGTAACGAGCACGACAAATCAGACCAAATTGTTCGTTCGTCGGTTCGAGCTCGAATTCTGGTGGAGTATTTCCCGTTTCCGTTTCCGTAGAGTAACGGATACGAGTAACGGAAACGGAAACGGGAATACCGCTAAGTCGTGCCCATCTCTATTAAAAAGTCTAGATGTGAAGGAGGTCTCTCCACTGATAATCTGACCAGAATCTTAAATCACGACAATTTTGCAGATATTTGATGCCCCTGCCTTAATACAATCTGATCTTTTCCCCTAAAATTTCCATATTTTTATAATACTGTATGACTAGAGCAAAATGCTTTGCTGAAAGAACTGAACTACACCAAACAGAAGCCACTTCCTCTTAAAAGAAAGAATAATTAAATGTTTAACAGAGCAAAGTCGATTTCAGAGGGTATCACCAACACATACAGACAAGAAAGTTAGGAGTAACTTTAACATCAATGGAAGAAATGGTAAGAAATGTAAGAACAGGGCCAGTTTAATATTTTGCATTTATAAAGCCAAAGTATTATTCCATAAAAATGTAAAGCAGTGTAATACTTCTTCGATATATTTTGTCTACAAATGCGTGGGGATTTTCATCATGCACAGATATGCATTTGTTTCCAGTTTCATACAGATCACTTTATATTTTAAAAGAAAACAATATTATTGCCAGTAAAAATTTCAAATGAATATTCACTTATCAATATATGAAATATCAATCTAACAGTCTTTCAAAAGCACAGCAAATTCACAATGATAAATACAGTTCTCATGGTGCTCATGGCTGAACCTCTGTTTTCATGACACTTCACATTTGTTCATTTCAGTGGAGAACTGCATAATCAAATGCCACATGTACAATATTTCCTTACCACTGCTGGAAGTCTGCTGTGGCCCTGAGCATGCTCTTAGCAGGTATGAATTTGGGGAGAACTCCTCATCAGGGTTGGTATCCATGATCTGATGAGAAGTGTTGCTGTCTAGCAAGGGCATCTGGCAGCTAACTTGTGGTGGATTATGAGAACTGGGCAGCTGAGCAGATGGGAGGAGGCTAGACGAGGATGTAGGTGGAATGGGACGACCTGGGAGAGAGGACAGAGGGATCAAATTTCAGCAATGAATGTAATGAAAGAAACCACAAACAATAACACTGACATTGTTTGTCACCATATAGGATTACACCTCGGACTGAATCAAAATACTTGTTTCTCGTTGGTATTGACCCTCCCCTTTGACCATATTCTGAACATCAGGATTAGTTGTGCTGCTAAGGAATTCCAGGAAGGGAGATTGGCCCCTCCTGGTAATGTGTTCACAGCACCAAAAGCAAAGTGTGTCGTGCTTATATACCGCCCCATATCACTTCAAGTAGTCTCTGGGCGGTTCACAGTTTAATTGCAGTATACAGGCTACACATCCCCCCCCCAGCAAGCTGGGTACTCATTTTACTGACCTCAGATGGATGGAAGGCTGAGTCAACCATGAGCTGGCTACCTGGGATTGAACCCCAGGTTGTGAGCACAGTTTTACTTGCAGTAAAGGTATTTAACCACTGTGCCACAGAGCTAGTATTTCATCAAGCTATATATGATCTGATGCTGGATGAATGAAGTTAAAATTGTATATAAAACAGTGCTGCATATTTTGGAAATCTTGCCACTTATTTTTAAACATGAAAAAGACAATTGTAATATATGTGGGAGGGCATACCCTTATATTCTGCATCTACCAGCTTAGTCAGCATCACCATTATGTTCACAGAGATGCACATATTTACTATGGAAAAAAAGATCATATTTGGAAGAGCTTAATAGGCCAGTCCTTATCTGTACTTAAAAAGAAGTTGTGTTCTTTCTTCCATTGATCTGATCTCTGCTGAACCAGAGGCTTTGGACCTTGTGCTAATAATAATAATAATAATAATAATAATAATAATAATAATAATAATAATAATAATAATAATAATAATAATAATAATAATAATAATAATAATAATAATAATAACCTGGCTTATTCAAGTTGACCAGCACATTCAAATCCATAAATAATGGCTGAAATCCTGTTATGCCTTTACACAAGCAGTGCAACTTTTGAAGCAAGTTGCCATAAATAAAAAGATTTCCACAGACATCATATTTTGCACAATGTTAATTGACTTACCACAGATAACATCCATGGAGATGTCTTAAATTATGGCAATTTGACTCTAAAATGCATTGTTTGTATAACTGCACAACAGGATTTCAGCCAATAATCCAAAAGTCATCAAAGGACTATCACCTTTAAATGATGCAGTACATTCAGAGATCTCCACTTGAATTGGCAGCCAATAAAGATGAACAAAAATAAGAATATTTTTGGAGCCCACTCTAGCTATAAATGAAAGAATCCTGTACTAGCTGCGATTTTTGCATCACCTTCAAGGGTAGTTCTATGTAGAGCTCCTTGCAATAATCTAATCAGGATATCCCCAAGGATGGGGTATAATAGAAATGCACACAACCAGAGTATGGGACAAAGCTGTCACCGCTGGTATTTAATAATGATCACAGCCTATGTCCACAATTCGAGCTATGCACCATTATGCCAAGGTCCTCTTACAACATACCCAGGTTGTAAAATTAATATTTGCTTATGTACATCAGGCTTAATAGAAGCTGTTTTCAGCAGGCTCAAGGTGTCCCTCTGCTCAGGACTGAATACACAACCTTTTAATCTCCCTGGCACCATGTTCATACACATGAGCACAAATGGAAACACAGACACAGACACAGACACACCCACTCACCGAAATAAATTGTCAGATTCTAAGCAACCTTATGTTGGAAAGGACTAATGTTCCCAATTATTAATTTATATAACTCATCCACATCTTTATACAAGCAGGTGCAATTCTGAATGTGAATTTTGTTTGCCCTGTCTGAAATGCCTACATAGGAAATGGTCCAGGTAATTCAAAATGGTCATTAATTTCCCCGGCAACATGTTTAAATCAAACATTGAGTAGTAATGCAACTTTGTGATTGTACCTTTTGAGGCCTTCAAAAAGCCTACAGATTCAAAGAAAAGTTGTGGATATAAATTGTACACAACAGTTAGAAAAAGCAGCAAAACACACATATCATCTTTTGTTGCTAAAACAACATGGGATCTTGGAATGGCCAGTACATTGGTATGGGAGGATCCTGATGAAGAAAGACTTGAGTCCAGTTGTCTGACCAGCGGCACATTTTATTACATATCATTTACATCCCAGAGTATGCACATTAGTGATTGGCATAAGCTTGTTGGATGCTCTATAGGGAATCACCTAGTGAACAGAGCATGCTTTGCACTGTTATTGATTACAACAACACATGTCATTGCTGTTTACAGACGAGAGGTGAGTTAATGAGAAGTAGACAGGAATAGATGAAGGGAAATGAAAAGAAAATGGAATTAGTCCAGTAACCAAGAGTAAATAAATGAAAGATGAGCAAAGAAGAGTCAGAGTGAGTAAACAAGCTGAGTAAATGAAAAGTAAATAATAGGCAACCCAAGCTGGCTTAAAGGGATTCCAAGGTCTGGAACATGTGGATTGAGGCAGAGTTCCATCAGGAGGGTCTTCCCTCTCATGAAATGGCCTCTAGGCCCCATCCCAGTTGTCTGAATCAGACTCCATCACATGGGTAGAAAAGAGTTCCTGTGAGTGTTATGAAACCTATGTGTGAAGTAATTTGAAAGAGAAGACAATTGGGTAACCATTCCTCCTGCTTGACCACCCCCCTCCCCACTTGGACCAATTTCACAAGCAATCCCATAACGTGAAGGAGGGAGCACTTAGCCTTCCGCTCCAAATAGGACACTAGACTGAACCAGTATCAAACAAGGTGAAAAGAAATCTACTTTCTCTGGGAAAACAGTTGAATTCTAGCTCACTGGTGCTGCTTCTTGGTTCTTCCTAGATGACTGACAAAACTGTTTGGATGAGCAATGAAATGTTCCATTCTCAAGAGAAGAACTTTCAGATTCTTCCTAGATGAAATAATTCTAGGTGAACTAATCTTTATCCCCACTTTTGCTTCTTTCAGTGAATTATTTAATCCAACTCACTAAACTAAGCAGTTCATCCCATCCAGTAGAAACTAGTATTACATAAGGAGCATTTCTTCCATCCTCAGCCTGATCTGAAGCAGCTGTTATGTTCTTGATCACTTGATAGGATCAAGAGAATAGTCCCAATCATTGAAGTATGCTAATGGCTTTGCTTCATTCCTTCCTTTAGGACTCCAAACATAGAAGAACAAGTTACAGGAGATTTGTTGCTTTGCACCTATTCATCATCCTTGGGGTGTGTGGGTGGGGAATAAAAGTTGTTTGCTATGTGGTAAGATGGATGAGATTGTTTAGAAATAACTTCTTGTTGTTCAATCGTTCAGTCGTGTCCGACTCTTTGTGATCCCATGGACCAGAGCTCGCCAGGCCTTCCTGTCTTCCACTGCCTCCCAGAGTTTGGTCAAATCCATATTGGTTGCATCAATGGCACCGTCCAATCATCTCATTCTCTGTTGTCCTCTCCCCTTTGCCTTCCATCTTTCCCAAGGCCAGGGACTTTTCCAAAGACTCCTCTCTCCTCATGAGGTGGCCAAAGTACTGGAGCCTCAGCTTCAAAATTGGTCCTCCCAGTGAACATTTGGGTTGATTTCTTTCAGGATCGATAGGTTTTATCTCCTTGCAGTCCAGGGGACTCTCAAGACTCTCCTCCAGCACCACAGCTCAAAAGCATCGATTCTACAGCAATTAGCCTTCTTTATAGTCCAGCTCTCACTTCCATACATCACTACTGGAAAAACCATAGTTTTGTCTATCCAGACGTTTATAAGCAAGGTGATGTTTCTGCTCTTTAAGATGCTGCCTAGGTTTGCCATCACTTTCCTCCCAAGAAGCAGGCATCTTTTAATTTCATTGCTGCAGTCGCCATCTGCAGTGATCAAGGAGCCCAAGAAAATAAACTCTGTCATTGTCTCCATTTCTTCCCCTCCTATTTGTCTGGTTCCAGGTCAGCAACTACACTATCTTGTTTATCAGGGATATCCAGATCTTTCTGATATAATTCCTCTGTGTACTCTTGCCATCTCTTCTTGATGTCTTCTGCTTCTGTTACATCCCTACCATTTTTATCCTTTATCATATCCATCTTTATTTGAAGTGCCCCTTTAATATCTCCAATTTTCTTGAACAGATCTCTAACCTAGCCATGTGCAAATGCAACCCTCTGTGTTGCTGCAAAGGTGAGCAAGGCATAGAAAGCTTTGCTGCATATAGGAATTAGCTTCAAATGTTAGAGAAAAAGGGTTTTACAGCCACTGTTTTCAATTATCAGCAATCTGGCCTGTACATGAATACTGTCGGTCGTGCACTAAAATGTAGAAAGGGGTCATTTGAAACTTGAGGCTTGCAAAGATCATAAAAGTTAATGATACTTATTAATACTTTGCCAAAGGCTAAATCATCATTGTTTAAAGAAACGTCATTATTCAGAGCTCTGGCATGAAAGGCAAGTCAGGCACGAGGATGGCCAGCCATCCTGTAGGAGATGAATAAAAGAAGAAAGGTCGAATGTTACACACAATTTGGGAATGCAGACTTCAAGGAAACTGGAACTGGTGTTTCTTCGCCATTCTCAAAACATACTCTGCAAGATATCAGATTTGAAATACCAAGACTAGAATAGCTCTGATGAGATTTCAAAGTTAACGGATGAATCTACTCAGTTAAGATGGATTTGGGCAATAATCGTTGTTACCCTAGAGCAAAGGAATTCATACTGCAAAGTACAATTTATCAGAGGCATTTTTCAGCTTTAGTTGCCACCTCACCCTAGACAATAGTGGTGAACCTTCGGCACTCCAGATGTTTTGGACCACAACTCCTACAGTTCTCTGTCTTTGGCAATCTAGGCTTGAAATTCTGGGAATTGTGGTCTAAAGCATGTGGAGTGCTGAAAGTTCTCTACCATCGCCCTATCTAGTAGAACTACTGCACCATATTCAACATGAATTCATCCTGGATGAACATTATGTTTTGCCTTGCATTACAGAGACATGGTTGGATGAAGCTCGGGATGAAGGGGATTAATCTTTCGCAGCTTTATCCACCTGGGTTCTCTGTGCAGCAGCAGGCCAGATATATGGAGTTGGGAGGTGGAATTGAAATAGCCCACCATAACATTACAGTCCTCCTTATCATGTGCCCTGTCCACAGGCTGCTGTGTTTTAGTGCGTATACCTGAGAATGCATGCCTGGGATGGAATAGGTATTTGTTTAAGTACTGCACACTCTGCTGCACAACAGCCATCCTGCCTAAGCTGGCTAAGCTAGTCTCAGGTGTGGTACTGCAGTTACCTTGGCTTGTTGTACTGGGGGACTTGAACATCCATGCAGAGATAAATTTATCAGGAGTAGCTCAGATCATTATGTCTACTATGATGGCTAAAATTCTGATCAGATCAGACCAAACATTTGAATGTCTGCTCTATGGTCTTCTTCTCTGCTACCAGCAGTCTGGTGGGGCTGTTTCAGGTGGTCAAGGGCCTGTTGCACAGATGTCTACAACAGAGGGATGATGAGCACTTAACAGTCTTCTGTGAAGCGTTTGCACAGTATTTTGCAGTCAAAGTTGCTCAGTGTCAGCCTGCTTCGATGGGCTAGTTGATGGGGGGGTTCAGTGGATGTAACTTTGGACCTTGCTTGTCCAGTTAAATTTCAGTTGGTGCAGCCTGAAGATATGGATGGGATCTTTGGAGAGATGAAAACTACCACATATGTGGAAACTCCCTCAGTTTTTTTTTTGGGGGGGTGACTCTTCCCGTGTGGAATGAGGCGTACAGTCTTGGCATAATTTTGGACCCGACACTCACTATGGAGACCCAGGTGGTGTCAGTGGTCCGTATCACACATTACCACCTTCGGCGGATTGCACAGATGTGCCCCTTCCTGGACCACAGTGCTCTTACCACGTTGGTCCATGCACTGGTAGTCTTGAGATTAGACTACTATAGTGCTATCTACATGGGGCTGCCTTGGAAGTTAATATGGAGGCTCAAGCTGGTGCAGACTACTATCGGGTATGAAAAGATTCCATCACATAACCCCAATGCTGGCCTCACTGCATTGGCTGCCAATCCATTACCACATTGACTTCAATGTCTTAATGTTGACATACAAAGCCCTAAATGGTTTTGGACCTTCCTATCTGCCAGAGCGGTTCCTACCCCAGTGTTCTGCCACTGTCACTCACTCACTGAAAGCAGGTCATCTGAGGGTGCGGACACTGAGGGAGGCCCTGAAGTCAACAACAAGGAACCAGGCCTTCTTGGTGGTGGCTCCTAGACTCCGGAACCAGCTCCCTTTGGAAATCTGCCAGGCCCCCTCATTGTTGATCTTTAAGAAAAGATTGACTTTGTTATTTCAGTCTGCTTTTCCTGGTTATTAACTGCTACGCTGCTCTACTGATTTTGTGATCTAATCTTGTCTGCCCTTAGTCTACCTTATTTATTTCTGATTTTATGAATAATATTGAATTAATCATGTTCTCATCCGCTATATTTTTATTTTCCATTATATTCTTGTTTTCTGTGGGGAAATATTCATGAAAAGATGCACTCAGTTGTTGCAAATGTATTACAAGATCAGGAAAAATTGTTGTTTTCTCATTTTTCAAATGATTTCATCAAGCCAGGGAAAATTTGCAAAATTACCATTTTCAGTGTGACATAATCTTTTTGGTTTGTTTTTCAATAAAACCAGACAATTTTCAGCAGCTGTTATAATGTTCTTACCATATTTTTGCATTGATATGTTTAATTCAATCAGGTGAGTTAATATATCTGCTAAGTAGGACAGTCAAAGTACTGCATATCTTCTCTCACAGTCTTTAACTAAATTGCAATTTTGGTTAGTAAGAAACTGAATAATTTCCTTGCGTGTTAAAAAAACCTGATTAGCATATGTCCCTTGGAGAGCCACCTTATGTCATTATGATAAAAAACACAGTATGTCAACACGTTTCTTCTAAAAAGCATGATAGATATGATAATAAAGTGGCCATTCTTAAATATAAATGTATACTAAATTTATTGCAGTAGTAAGTGTTGTTTTAACTTCTCTGGCAATTTTTTTATGCAAACACATAGCTGTGTATCATGCAATATGTTATAGTAACTTGTGGTACTTCTTTGTTCATATATGATTTTTTTTGGAATTTTTGTCTAACATCGCAGGGGCACTATTAGTGCAAACTGAGCCTATTACATCCATTAAATTGCACTAGTGCAGCCAAAACTCTGCCCATGACTCAAGTTCAATGCCAGGTAGCCCGTTCAAGGTTCACTCAGCCTTCCATCCTTTCCAGCTTGGTAAACTGAGTACACAGCTTGCTCTCTCTCTCTCTCTCTCTCTCTCTCTCTCTCTCTCTCTCTCTCTCTCTCTCTGTTTGTGTGTGTGTGCGCACGTGTGTAAATACTGTGAATTGTTTTGGGTCTTTTTAGGGAGCAAGGTGTCATATAAATTTGAAAGGCTCGATGTAACCTCACTACTCAGTAAATCACATGGTCTCGCGTGGCCTCTAGTTACACACCCACCATTACAGAGAGCACACTCTTGCAGTATAAAACCTGCAAACCATGCTACTGTAATAGGCAGGACCGTGTTCCCATTTTCTTTTTCAGCAGATGAAGGCATTACAATCTGGAAAGTTCTAATAATGAGAACTGAAGGTAGGCCAAGCATCACAACCTGGAATTGTCGGAAACCACCAGGCTCCATGGCTAATGATGATGCCTCTTGTGGCAGCTCCAGTGGTGACGCCTGCCAAAGCTTTCCCTGGCATGGCCTTTTAAGCTTGACTAAATGGTCAGACCTCAGTGCTGGAGTCACTGCATACCGTGGTGGATAAAGGAAAGAAATAAAAAAGGATTCTCACAAAAAGTGAGCCCAGAATGACATGGAGTGACTATTTCTTAGATACTGCTTTAACTGAGACAACAGCTCCAAATGCAGCTACAAATGGGTGAAAATTTCAGTTCGTTCACTTCTGGAAATTTGGAGATTTGCAAATGTGGGAGAATTTTATTCTAGCTTGTTTCTTATGAACTGCCCAAATTCAGACATGTCTATCTGAAATTTTTAAAAAGTGGTTTTAAAAGGAAACTAAATAAAAGAGGAAGTTTAAAAAGGATGCTTAAAAAGGATGTTAACAATCTTGAGCAGGTCCAGAGGAAGGTGACTAGGATGGTTGAAGGTCTGGAAGAAATGTCTTACGAGGAATGGTTTAGGGAGCTGGGAATATTTAGCCTTTCAAAAAGAAGGCTGAGGGGGGGGGGATATGATAGCTATGTTTAGATATTTGAAAGGCTGTCATATAGAAGAGGGAACAGGTTTGTTTTTCATGGCTTCAGAGACTAGGACTCGGGGGAATAGTTTCAAACTACAGGAAAAGAGATTCCATTGGAACATTAGGAGGAACTTCATGACAGTTAGAACTGTCCAGCAGTGCAAAATGCTGCCACGGAAGGTGGTGGACTCTCCTTCTTTGGAGGTTTCTAAGCAGAGACTGGATGGCCATATGTCAGGAGTACAGTGATGGGGGTTCCTGCATGGCAGGGGGTTAGACTGGATGGCCTTTGAGGTCTCTTCCAACTCTATGATTCTACAATTCTATGAGACAGATTTTTCCATGTCAACGAAAATCAGTTTGCCAACAACAACAACAACAGCAACAACAACCTCCCTCTCCTCTATAGCTGGCCCGAAGCAATGGCATGCCAAGTTATTATTAGCATGCATTTACATATACATTTTAAAATCCCATATATCCCATATATTTTTGGGAGAAAAGAACTGAAAAATTAAGTATCAAGATTTAATGTCAGCAATTGCCCCCTAGTATCAATAACTGTTTTTCACAGTTATACTAGTGATAAAATGCATTTGTTATTATGAAACGATGACATGTACTCTCCTTGTCAAATATTAAGATCTATGTCAGAAGAAATTAATATCTATCTTCAAGTTATTTTTGTTTTATTTTCAACAAAATGAATAAAGAATCAAGTATGCTATTTGAAACTCTATGCACAGATGAAATCTCACATATGAAAAATTATCACACATCCTGGCGCTGCCCAAAATCTTCATGTGAAATGAAAGTTAAAAGCAAACAAAATACTGTACAGAACAGATACAGGAAATATACTCACATGTTATAAACTAAGAGGTCCTTTAGTGTTTTGTAGCATGAGCACATTATGGCAATTTTTATTCTTAAGAAAACAGAGTGATGTGTAGTTTCTCACAATTTATTATACAGTGGTGCAAGACAAGTCTCATCAGCCACAGAGGTCAAACTTGGAAATGAAGTGTGAATTAAGAATTAACATATAAGGCTGCAGAAAGATGTGTAGATTCCCTCCTTTCTAATAGGCAAAAACAAAAGAAAAATAAACAAAGGTAAAAACATTGTGCCACATTGGTTTTGCCTTTGTTTTTGCTTGATATATTTGCACAGACCAACATGGCTAACTCTTCTAAAACTCTTTTCTAATATGTCTGTGAAGATTCTCAGTCATCCAGGTTAGTTTATCTGGAAGTTGAGCCATGGCAACTGGACTTCTTTTCTTGAGAGATCGAAACATTTCATTAGTCATCCAAGGAGCTTCATCAGTCTGAGGAAAGTTAGTTGTGAGTCTTCCATTTTATAGTTCATCTTGATTTCACATACACCTTGGTCTGAATGGGCTCATAAGTTGGACAAAGGGCTGAATAGGCTTGTTATGCAGACAGTTGCCTGAATAGGTTCATAGGTGGCCCATGATCTGAATAGGCTCATTAGGTGGACAAAGGCCTAATGAAAGTCCTACCTATGCAAACTTTCCCCAAACCCCTTAAGTATGGGTCATTAGCTATGACATTGCAGGTGGAGGTGTGAAGTGCTTCTGATTTGTCTGGGGACTAGGAACTGGCACCTTACCAAAAATGAAATGCTGTTTTGACATTTTGTAAGGTTACAAAATGATATGAAAAGAAATGAAATGGAAAACAGCATTTTGTTACAAAATGAAACAAAGCAACAATGGCTCTCCTGGGTCTGAGTGGCACCAAATTTTGTGGGTAGCTTCCTTGAGCTCTCCCCTTTATGTTCTCTGGATTTGGAGAGGTTTGGGCTTCAGGGGGTGAGTTATTCCACTCCAAAGGGGATGCCCCTGGAAAAAAGTTCTAATTGCAATGTTATGTACTTGAAAATAGCGATCCCAGGCATCTAGCAGCATAAAAATTACAGTGGTGCTCCCTCAAGCTCTTCACATTAACCACCCCCAATTTGGAGAGGTTTCTGATTTAACTCCAAAGGGGGGGAAATAATTTGTAATTTGAAAGTACAGTATTTGAAAATACATGTAGCAGCATGGAAATTTCAGTAGAGCTTCCTCAGGCTTCCCCTTTATGCCAACCAAGGCACATAGGGCCGTATCAGGTGGACCCTCTATTGCAGTGCACCGGGCAGTCAGTCAGGCAAGAAAACATTGGGCCATATTAGACCCTCAGGTATGAAGAGAGAGTGTGAGTGGACCTCCCTGGTACATCCAAGATATACTGTAAAAGACACCTGTATGTCCAGGGCAGGTCTTACAAATATTATGGGCCATATCGGACCCTCAGGTATGAAAGAGAGAGAGAGTGGACCTCCCTGGCATCATGACCAAGACAGGCCTTAGAAAAAATTGGGCCTTTTCAGACCCATAACATGCAGGCAAGATGGCAGGCCTGTGGGAGGCAGGCAGGAATGCTGGCTGGAAATGGAATACTCCAGCTAGGAATAATAGAGTAGTAGGATTCCACCCCCCGGTTCTATTTTATTGGTTTTTGGAACTGGGGACATGCTTCAGAAGGACGGCTTTGCACATTCGTATTGTGTCACTACAGAATGGGGGAACTGTTAGTGGTGGGTGGTGGGAATAGCATTGCAATTAGAACTTGTTTCTTTTTATGGGAATACCCCCCTTTGGAGTGGAATAACGTGCCTCCCTTAACCCCAAACCTCTCCAAATTCAGAGGGCTTAAAGGGAAGCGTCCAGGGAAGCTACCCACAAAATTTGGTGCCTCTAGGACAGTGATGGTGAACCTTTTAGAGACTGAGTGCCCAAACTGTGACTTGAAACCCAGAATTTTTGTGCAAAGTGCCAGTCTGGCAATTTAACCTGAATACAGGTGGCTGTGAAGGGGCAATGTTGGGTGCCCACAGAAAGGGCTCTGAGTGCCACCTTTGGCACCCATGCCATAGCTTCGCCATCACTGCTCTAGGACCCAGGGAAGCCATTTTACAGAGTAACAAATTGTTTTGTTACTGTTTCATTTTGTTACAATTATTTTTACAAAAATTCATTTCAAAATGAAACAAAATAAAACGCAGGGGGAAACGAAACAAAACAGAACACAATTTTTCTGTTTCGTGCCCATCCCTACTGGGGACAGATGAAAGGGTTGCTTGATAAGTAGCGGACAGATTGTGACTAATTCCCCCACCTCTGTTGAGAGAGGGATTTTCAATACACACATGAATAGCTTCCCTGACACCTCTCTCAACCACCTCTCTTCTTTGTCTCTTTTCTAATAGTTTTCCTATTTCCAAGAATAGCCATTAGAAAACACAGTGAGAATGGCAGGAGGTCAAAGTTTAGGACCAAAATTCCTCAGGTGTTTCCTATACAACGAATGCTTGAAAAATGCCATCCAGCCATCTCTCTCTCTCTCTCTCTCTCTCTCTCTCTTCTTCTGCTCATCCCCACCATTTACAAACAAGCAAAAGAGCCTGACCCGACAGAGTGAGGAAGGCCACTTTGAAACAGCACAGTACTTCCATTTCTGTGAGCATTTAGAAGTAGACAAGGGCAGGATCTCTAGCCCATCAATACTGTGTGCATTTAAGGTTAGGCCAGGAGTTAAAGCTTACACTGCCTAAGAAGCTGCCTCCTGCGACTGTTTCCATCTTCTCCAAAATAAAATTGTTCAGAACAAAGGAAGGTTATATAGAAACATCAGATTCTTAGCAATTATGCTCTGAAATATCTGTATCTTTGTCACAAAATAATGACGCCTGAAACAAAGGTGTCTGAGGCATGGTAGCTCATGATGCAAACCTTTGGACTCTCTCACACACCATTATGGAAAAACCAATAACCTTGAGTTGCTGAGAGAAATAAGAGCAGGAGGGAAGGCTGGTTCTGTGAAGGCACACCATGCATGTTCTTATTGCTCAGGCATCCAGGAAAGAAAACAACTTCCTCACTCCTGGAGAACAAATAGAGCAGCATAATCAAGCTAGCTTCTTCAAGCCTACATGAGAGTCAATTCCCATGATCACTTTTTGATGTGCTAGAGTCACAATGAGGTGATGTTTATTGCTTTTTCATACCACAGATTTCCAATGATAGCTTTTTTATAGCTACAAAACTCAAGGCTATTGTACACAAGTTACACAACTTACTTGTGAGTCCCAGCTAAACTGCATTTTTAAGTACAGTACTCACACTCCCTTCACCTCTGTGCCTTATTAGCATGGCATGTTCCCTGGGGCTTGGAACCTATACCCCCCCCAAAGGCAAACTCAAACCAGTAAGCCCACGGAAGTGGGCATGCTCGGTCTTTTACCGACTAAGTAGAAGAGATGGCAGGCAGGATTAATATGTCAAAACTTACCTGCTCAGGGTAAACAAGGAGGTTTGGTTTTTTTTAAAGCCTTTGAATTCTTCCAAACTTGAGCCAGGAAAATTTTTAGATCATTTCTAGGTTAATGGAAACTGGAGCATCTTCAGAAGCTACATATATTTTCCAGATGTCCCAATACTCACAGTTCCCAGCAACTCAAGCCTCCATGCCTACCCAATGTGTTATCTTTTGTTAGCCCCAGTCCTATCTTCAACTCTAGTCCTACTTTCTGTGTGGTTTATCCTTCCTAAATGCCAAGTTTCTTCTTTTCATTTCAGCCAATCCACACATTTCAGCCAACTTGTCTCTTGTCTCCACCAACTCTCCACCCTGTGTTATGTCTACCAAGTTCTAGCTTGACGGCTGTAGGGAAAGCTGACTTCATCATCAGGCAGGGAAGTGTCCTATCAGGTAAATCACACCTGGTAAGCTCAGTTCAGTACTGCAGAACTGTGTTGATGCAAGGCAGGGACTGTCAGACATTTGGGGAGAAACTTTGTACTATACCAAAGAGATATATTGCTCCAGTCAGATGGAAAAAGCTCACTGTTCTGGTCATCTTTTTGTCCCCAGTAATCTCTTGCAAAGGTACTACTGCTTCTGCATTAATCTTGACAACATGGGTGTGTAATGGGAGTATGTCTTATGAGTCAGAGGAGTCCAAAACAACAACTGGTCCAAGAAAATGATGCAACACCTTAGAGCAGGTGTGCCCAAACTTTTTGTAAGGAGGGCCACATTTGGTGGCTGAGAATGTGTCAGTGGCCGGTTGCTCCCCGACCCTGCCACCCCACTGCAAGCCCCACCTACTGGCCCATAAGCCCCACCCACTGATCCCTTGCAACCGCACCTGCAGGAAGGAAGACGGGGACCAAGGGAGGGAGGGAGGGAGGTGGAAACCAAGAGAGGAAGGAAGGAAGGTGGGGAACAAGGGAGGGAGGGAGGGAGGGAGGTGGGGACCAAGGGAGGGAGGAAAGAAGGAAGGTGGGGACCAAAGGAAGCACAGGGAGCCATGGCCACAGGTCACCCCTTGGAAGAGGCGATCTGTGCGACCTTGCACCACCACCCCGAAGCTCCTCAGCGGTGGTGACGGCTTGCCCGCCAGCCCACCCCAAAGCTCCTTGGCAGTGGCAGAGGCCCGCTGGCCTGCTCACCCCCACACATTCCGCTGTGGTGCCGGTGGTGGCAAACCGCCCGTCCGCCCAAGCTTCCCAGCAGTGCCCGTGGCGCAGCCCGCCCGATCACTGCCCCGCACGTGCACCCAACTTCACAATGTTTCCAGCTATGCTGGTGGTGGCAGTCTGCCTGCGCGCTGCCCTGCACATGCGCCACTCCGCGTAAGTGCCTAGCTTCACAAGGTTCCAGGTGATGCCAGTGGCGGCAGCCCACTGGCGCACCACCACCCCGCGTGCGCCCAGCCTCACATGGTTGCCGGCGGTGCCGGTGGCAGCAGCCTGTGCAATGGCTGGCTGGCCGGCCAGCCCAGCCCCACAAGCTTCCCGACGGTGCTGGTTGTGGTGGCCTGCACCCTCGCCCACCCACCCAGCCCCACAAGCTTCTGTTCATCAGCCAGCCGGCCCGCCCAGCCCCCCAAGCTTCCTGGCGGTGTCAGTGCTGGCGGAAGATTTTTTTTAAAAAAAAATGGGGCGAAGGAAGGGGAGGGAGGGGCCGGCCAGCCAGCCGCGGGCCTCTCAGAACGGCCTGACGGGCTGGATTTGGCCCCCGGGCAGGACTTTGGGCAGGCCTGCCTTAGGGTTATCAACACATTGTCTACATTTTTTCTGTGAGCTTAGTGTCTAAGAATAAGGACTCATTCTCTTTCCATAACATAACAGACTCTTCTGATAGGAAGCAATATACAGTGGTTAATGATCCCTAACTCTTCTCCTTAATCCATTAAGATCACCAATATTTCCTCTACTTACAATTCCATCGGGTTTTTCTTCTTTAGGCCATTGTTTATTTGGTAGTCACTCGCCTAGTTATGGAGGCAATATATTTCAGAAACATATCCTATTCTTCACCCCAACTGTCCTTAAGTTTTAGTCTTATCCAAATTTAAAACTTTCCCTTCCCTGGCAGAAACAAGACTGAAACTGTTCAGTTTCCTTAGCAACTGATTATTCCATTACACTTCACTAATTCAGACAACTGGCATCAGAGGATTCACTGCCACAAGCACAATACAATATAGACTTTGTCTGAAAAAGACATGGATTGTGAGCTTATACCTCTGCTCTGTGAGAACTTATGGCTACAGAATGTTCTAGAAAAATGCAATCTAATTTGACATCCCAACCATCAGAAGAAATATTACAGTATTTTCCATGTATAAGACTATATTTTTGTCTAGAATTGTTAGACAAAACGATTGAGGGTTGTCTTATAAACAGAAGTTAGCCGAGGAGAGAACTGCATGACCTCAATTTTAGGTTGGAAAAGTGGTGGCATCTTATAGACAGGAAAACACAGGTATTTTGAAGACTACCTATAGATCAGAATGCAAAAAACATGGATCTTTTTTTAAAAAATCATGGTATTTTAATGTGGCTTGAAGTGTTTCATAAATGGGAGCTTCTGATGTCATTAATTATGGCCTAGTACAGTGGTTCCTCTTTTCCTTTTGCCTTCAAACTTTCCCAACATCAGGGTCTTTAATATGGATTTGACCAAACTCCGGGAAGCAGTGGAAGATAGGAAGGCCTGGCAAGTTCTGGTCCATGGGGTCACAAAGAGTTGGACACAACTGAACAACTGAACAACTGAACAAGAAGAAGAAGAAGAAGAAGAAGAAGAAGAAGAAGAAGAAGAAGAAGAAGAAGAAGAAGAAGAAGAAGAAGAAGAAGAAGAAGAAGAAGAAGAAGAAGAAGAAGCAGTGGTTCCCACCTTGGGTAAACCAGGTGTTCTTTTATCAGGCAAAACCACAAAGAAACAGACCAAAACAAAAGACAAAAATATGTGACACATTAAAGACTATTAATTTTTCATGGACATATGCAATTAATGAAACATATGGAAACAGGTTTTCTTGGACTGCAATTCCCAGAAGCTTTCACCACTAGCTGTGCTAGCTGGGGTTTCTTGGAGCTGCAATCCAAGAACACCTGGTTACCCAAGGCTGAGAACCACTGACCTGATGTATATTGGATGTTGCGTCCCTGTTCACTGCCTTCATACAAATCATCCTATCCTAGCCCTAAGTATGTACATTTGCTTTCCACAGCATTCTCAGAGTGAAAAATTTAATTTTCTCCCCGTTAGTCACAATTAAACTGCCTATATTAACAAGCTACAGCAAAACTGTTCACCAGCCCAGGCATGAAAAGTGATTAAGAGTAACCAGGATTCCTCTTAATGCTGAGGCTTCTACTTAAATCTACTTCAGACAACAATTTCAGATTGTGATTTCAAAAACTAATTCAGGAGAATCCCTGTTTAGCTTTAACTGAGATTAGCATCTGTGCTGTTGAGCTCCTTAAGGTGGAATTTATTCTTAAAAAGGGAGGGAAAATGGAGGGATGTAAGTTCCTAAAGCTGAATCCACTTTTAAAAACCACAACTATTGCAGCAATACAACCGCATTGCATGCACTTTACATTCAGACAATAAGCATAGTCCACAAAGTTGGAATTATAAATGTTCTTCTTCCCTTGTTTACTGTAGAGTCCATTTATCTGCTTGTCATATAGGTCTGATTCAGAAAATTAAATTGCTCACTTTTTACAGTATATTTAGACCAAAACAAAATTACTGTACACACTTGATTTTCAGAGCAAGGAAAAAAGGCATGCAAGTTTTCACAGAACAATTATACAGATTGAGAGAGACAACTTGGAGAATGGCATGTATATGAACAGAGAAGCTGGCAGCTGAGAAAACATTCAAGGAATACTAAGAGTTTAAAAGTGAAACAAAGATTAGAGATGGGTCTATATTTTGTATCAGAAAGCAAAGCAAAGCAAAGTGTTCTGCTTATATACCGCCCCATACCACTTTAAGTAGTCTCTGGGCGGTTTACAATTTTAATTACAGCGTGCAGGCTACACATTGCCCCCCCCCCCCAGCAAGCTGGGTACTCATTTTACCGACCTCGGAAGGATGGAAGGCTGAGTGAACCTTGAGCCTGCTACCTGGGATTGAACCCCAGGTCGTGAGCACAGTTTTACCTGCAGTACAGGCATTTAACCACTACACCACGAGGCTCTTAGAAGCAGAAGCAGATCAAGATGAGAAAAGATGAATAAGGTTGATATTTAAGAGACAATTTATAGCATATATCATAGATCACAACAAAGCATCAAGGCTGAATTGAAGAAGCAAGCAAAAACTAATTTTAGAAATCACATACTACCATATAATGGCAGCAACCATAGACTAAATTGTATCAACGGCTTCCCTAAAATAGTCACGTGATGTAATTTTCTGTTTTCCACTGGCAGAACAGTAATCCCTATGATCTGTGAAACTATGCTTCTGAGGATTGCTGAAGACTGCAGAAATATGTGGAAAGAAATGTTGGGGGCTGCAGAGGGAAAATAATGGGCCCCCTCCCCCAGCTCACTAAGTCTGTTGGTTGACTAAAGCTACTGTACATCCATTCCAGAATTTGAGGTTGAGAAATGTTTGTACACTTCCACTAGTTTACTACACAGTGCCACATTATTGATTTAGATATTCTTGATTAGTATACTGTTTCATTTCAGCCATACTTTTGGAGATTGACTGGTTCTCAGTGTACTTCTGAGTGTCATTTAAAGCAATGTTTTCCACAGATAAAGGCTCTGGGCAGCCTAACCTTCTTCAGAGCTTCAGTATTAAGGATGGGACAGAATGTGGGAATATCTCCAAGCTTTCAATGCATGCTTTGGTCCAGGGATGTTGGAAACTCCTTGGACCTTAGTCCCACTAGTCAAGGCTCTGGCTCTACTTCCGTGCGGTAAAAACCAGAGAAGATTGTGAAGAGCTCCAGAAGGATCTCTCCAAACTGGGGGAATGGGCTGCCAAATGGCAAATGCTTTTCAATGTAGAAAAATGTAAAGTACTGCATATTGGGACAAAAAATCTAAACTTTATCTATCAACTCATGGACTCTGAGCTATCCGTGATGGATCAGGAAAGAGAGCTTGGTGTGCTGGTGTACCCAGTGTGTGGCAGCGGTGAAGAAGGCCAATTCCATGCTAGGGATTATCAAAAAGGGGACTGAAAATGTACAAGACAATAGTAAGGCCCCACCTGGAGTATTGTATACAATTCTGATCACCGCATCTCAAAAAAGACATAGTAGAACTGGAAAAAGTGCAAAAGCGGGAGACTTAAATGATTACTGGGTTGGGGGACTTCTCTTATGAAGAAATGCTAAAGCATTTGGGGCTCTTTAGTCTGGAAAAAAGGCACCTGAGGGGGGATATAATTGAAATGTAAAAATAATGCAGGGCATGAGTAAAGTGGATAGAGGGACACTCTTCTCCCTCTCACAAAATACCAGAACTAGGGGACATACACTCAAATTTTGGATTGGCAGAGTGAGAACAGACAAAAGAAAATATATTTTTTTACCCAGCGTGTTGTTAGTCTGTGGAACTCCCTGCCACAGGATGTGGTGATGGCATCTGGTATGGATGCCTTCAAAAGGGGGTTGGACAGATTCCTAGAGGAAAAGTCCATCACAGGTTACAAACCATGGTGGAGATGTGTAATCTCCAGGCTTAAAAACAGGGTACTTGAAGAGCCAGATGCAGGGGAGTGGTATCAGGAGACACATATCTAGTCTTGTGCCCTCCCAGACACATTTGGTGGGGCTACTGTGTGATACAGGAAGCTGGACTAGATGAGCCTTTGGCCTGATCCAGCATGGCTCTTCTTATGTTCTTATTTTAAGTCCAACTTGACAACTGCTTTGGTCACACTTCCCTAAGTCAACAATGAATGTTGCCTCTACAGTTGGGACTTCATGGATATATGAAAGAAGTTCTGTGAATGTCCACCATTAGGCCCCTTCCAGACTATCATCAGTTTTACTCTGTCTGGTTGTATGATGCCAAAGCACATTTCAACTTCAAGGGGAGAGGGCTAACCCACCCAGCCACAAGAAATTCTTTCCACCAGGATATGCCCAGAATACACCAATCCAATCTCATTTGGGAAACTAAGCAGGATAAAGCTTTCCTAGGGAGTGCAGAATGGATTAACTGGGATCTCCATGATCAAAGTCCTATTGGTAGAACAACACAGATGGCATAACACAGATGGGCTGAATTGTTGCAAGTTTCAAAGTCTCTTGCATACCTAGTTGTGCATCTCAGTCCACAACAAATAAGTTATATGCTGGTTTAGTTACCTGCAGCAAATTGCTGGCAATTGAGTTGCAGTGGCAAGAGGATTTTGGCCCATGTAGTGCTAGAGAAGAATCCTGCAGGACATCCAAGACAACCATGGCCAGACAGAACTGACAACAGTGAGCTCTATGAACCAGTTGGCTGACTCTGTTAAAGCAGCTTTTTATATTCCTGTGTTGGTAACTGAATAGGATATCAGGATATCTGAAACATTCCGTATGAATCTGTTCAACTATGGAGATCATCAGCTGAGATCTTGTTTGTGTTGTCCCCAAATGTTAGAAAACAGGTTTTTGATCCCAAATGTCAGAACACAGGTTTACATGAGTATAGTTTATAAGGATCTTAAGTGGACCTTGCCCAATAGCAAGATAATTTTATGAAAGCATGAAAAGGTATGTTGGAGTTCACTGGAGATGTTCCAAAGTGAACTGACCTTGATTACCGAAAAGATGAAAAGATGAAACACACACACACACACACACACACACACACACACACACACACACACACACACACACACACACAGAGAGAGAGAGAGAGAGAGAGAGAGAGAGAGAGAGAGAGAGAGAGAGAGAGAGAGAGATGCCTTTTCAGCCAGCTGATCAGAAAACACTGCCTGTGGTCCTCCCAAAGGCTTGTTTTATTTACTATTATCTAAGTTCATAAGCATACATTGGAACATTTATGAAAACAATAATTCTAATAGGAAGCAGGTGCCCTTTAGCCCTTTAGCCCTGCCTCAAAGCAAAGGTGAAGGGAAATAGAAGGTCACTTCCTTCCAGATATGACACATTGGCAAAAGTCAAGAGTGTGTGCACTGCACTGAAAAGCATACTCTGAAGAAAGTTTCCCACAAAGGTATTTGAAGGTTTCCCAATACTTAGAACCTGAAAAGAAGAAGCAAGAAGAGACAGAAATGTCCTGTTGTAAACAAATCTCTTTGGGTCTTGTGTTTCTTCATGCTGGTGGTTAATTTTAAAGTAAACTGCCTTGGAGGCCAATTTGAAAACAACTAAGTAAGAGTTGGTCATGATTGTAATGACACAACACAACACAACAACACAAGTACAGTGGACCCTTGTTTAACGTACAGCTCATATAACGGAAAATCTGTACAACGGGAAAAAATTTCCACCACCCCTCCTCCTCCCCCTCCCTCTCCAACATGGCCGCAAGCAGTCTCTGGGGCTCTTTAGAGAGCCCGTGCCTCTCTCTGGTTGCTGCTGCTGTTGCTCAGTCCTGCAGGCGGTTTCGCTTTCCCTCTGAGCAGCAGAAGCAGAAGCGCCTCTGCCGTCCCTTCGTCCTCTCCCTGCCCCTCATTCATGAGTTGGAGCCTCCGCTCCGCAGGCTTCAAGTCGCACGTTCCTCTTCCTTGCTGGCCTCCAGAGCCCCGGCGCGACGCTCAGGCCAGGTGCTCTGTGTGTGTGGGGGGAGGAGGGGCCAGGCACTCGAATTGACCTTTTTAGCCAGACTAGATGTTGCTTTAGGACTTCTAGGCACAATACCATAGTCTCTAGAGACTGGAGGATGCCTGCCTCTCTCTCCCTCTCCCTCTCCCTCCCTCCCTCTCTCTCTCTCTCTCTCTCTCTCTCTCTCTCTCTCTCTCTCTGTGTGTGTGTGTGTGTGTGTGTGTGTGTGTGTGTGTGTGTGTGTGTGTGTGTGTGTGTGTGTGTGTGTGTGTGTGTGTAGGGAAGGAGGAGACGCTGGACCTGCTTCCTGGCTGCTGTGCAACACCTCCCTGTGCTGCTTGTGCAGTGGTATGAGCCAGAACATTTGGATGCCTTTCTTACATCCTCCTCCTCCTCCTCCTCCTCTCTAGAGACCTAAGGAATTAACCCTTGTGCTGCTGCATTCCGCCCGAAATCAGTGTGGGTGGGTGGGTGCCTGTTTGCATTTTTGCATTTCTGTTCCCCCAAATTATACATGTACTGTAGTTTGTGTCATTTTTCTCTGCATTGGAACGGATTACTCCATTTTCAATGCATTCCTATGGGAAATTGCAATTTGTATAAAGGACAATTTGTTTAACATAATTTCATTTGGAACGAATTAATTCCTTTATACAAGGTACCACTGTAACATGGAAGAAAGCATAAATCTTTATGATCTTTTTTTCAAAATCCAGTTACTGGTATATTTGGCCCATTAATATAGTTTCTAAGAATGTCAACAAAGAGAAGGCACAGGCTATATTCCTGTTATTTATTATAGTAAGAAGAATTAGACTAGGCTCACTGAATAAGAGGGGATTCGGCAAGTTAGCACCTCTTTAAGTTCAATTGGTTCAAACGGACATATTTGAGAGGATTTTACTACACAAAACAACACAATTTCAGCTAATAAATGCATGGACTGGAAAGGTGGCTAGCCACGATATCTGACTTTCACACAGAGATCACAGCTTGAATAAATGTATACACTCTGTCCATAAGGCCTCTGTGCTGCTAAAGGTGTGCAACCTCTGTACATATGCAGGCTCTGTGTAGTAGAATATATGGCTGTGAAGTTGGGGCCCTCTTCCCTCCATTGACTATATGTATCCTTTTTGTACTACTCTAGGCCTCACTTTAAAATAACACTTGTAGAAAAAGAGAAGCCATCAAAATTACCCACCATCAGTGAATTCCCAGGCATCATGTCACCCCCCCCCCCCACGCAATGGTCTCATAGCATTCCAAAAGACATCTGGACTTTAATTGCAACAGTTGTGCAGCTGAAGGAAGTTAGAACAGGAATCGAGAATGACTTTCTTTTTATGTGATTACTCTTTAAGATCAGCACACAGATGGTGCCAACAGGTTCATGAAAGTTTTTAAGGAGCAAAAAAGCCACAATATTAAAATTAAAATTGTATAATATGCAGGGGGGCATTATAACCACCTCCTCTCCTCAGTCAAGCACTGAAGAGACAAGAGCACAGAACCAGCAGGCATTTTTTCTGATTTCTGAAATTTGCCTCAAAATCCAAGATTGTTTGCTGCATTTGTGCTAGGTAAGTGACTGTCCTTCTTCTGCCTTCAGTCATGTGCCAATGAATCTGTGCCTGTTCCTGGTCTAAACAGTGCACAATTCATTATTAAGATGTCACAATTAGCTGTACTGAATTAAGACATTTTGTAATGTAAAGCAGAGATGGGCACGACTTGAATTTTTTTTTTTTTCGAGTTGTCGTTAGTCGGGCCGGTTCCGTTTCGGGTCGTCTCCATTTTTCGCAAAAATTCGCAAAAATTAGTCGGTTCGTTTTTTTTTTCGTTTTTGTTAGTACTGGTTTTTTTTGGGGGGAGCGGGCTCCTGGAGGCACCTCTGTGGGGTGGGTGCCTCCTCTGGCCCGCTATAAGGGAAAGTGGGCTCCTGGAGGCACCCGTGGGTGCCTCCTATCCTCACCCACTAGGAAAGGGGAAGCAGGCTCCAAGAGACCCCTCAACATGGGGGTCTCCCCTCCTCACCTGCTGCTGCTGCTGCAAAATGCTATGCAATAGCCATATGGATATTGCATAACAGAATGTGCAGACAGTGACTGTGAAGACTAGTGGATGGCACTGAACCCAGAGCCATAGTGAGATGCCTAACTAAGGCTCTCGCACCACCATGTCTCACACAGAAGGGAATTGTACTTGCGTGTAGTGCAATGCAAGTACATCTGGCTTAGGGTTAAGGTGGGTTAGTGCAAGGGCTAGGGTTAGGCTAGTGACGGGTAAGGTTACGGTGGGCTAGTGGGTTGCACCTCTGGGTGCCTCTCTGACCCACTAAGAAGACAGTCTGTGACGTATGGGTACGGAGTCAAGGGTTAGGGTTAGGGTTAGGGGGCTAGGGCAGGTTTTAGGGGGCTTTTTGGCACATCCCAGAAGTCTCCATGGCCAAGTGGCCATGCGATTGGTGGGATGGCTCCAAACATTTGCATGGTCGTCCACTCCCACATGGCTGGCCACTCGGCCAGCCCATCATTGCGCAGGTGTAAATAAAATAAAATAAAATAAAATCAATGGAGGACAGAGGAGGAGAGGAGAGACATTTTGTTGCAAGAAAAAACCCACTGCTATTGTGAAAAATCTGGCAGTTTATAAATTTTCGCGTGTTTCTGTTGTGCTTGTGTGTTTTTGGACCACGATTTCAAAAACAATATTGCGTTCGCCGCCCCATTTTGAATCCCCCGCCCGCACCGCATGGCATGGCATGGCGAGTCCGGCTGCCCAGGACGGGGGGGAGGCGGGACCCCCCCTCCAGAAACCACCCCTCCGGTAGGTGCCCTGCGCCCTTAGTCAAGCAGGCATTTTTCTGCCTGCTTTTTTGGCCCGGGAATGGGTGGAGGGAGACTTTAAAAGTTTTTTCCTGTGCTGTCCGTGCCGCTTGCTTGCGCTTTAATTGCGGCGGCCGGCGGCCGGCGAGACTGGTCTTTTTGCTGGCTGGCTGCGAGCCTGCGGCGAGTCCCACAGAGCAGCCCACTAGGACGGGGGATGGGGGGGAGGCCGGGGACCTCCAGAAACAACCCCTCTGGTAGGTGCCCTGAGGCAGGGCAGGCATTTTTCCGCCTGCTTTTCGGCCGGGAACCGGGTTTTTTTAACTTTTAAAAACTTTTTTTCTGTGCCGCGTGGCATCGCGCGATGCAAGGAACAAGCACGACAAATCAGACCAAAATTGTTCGTTCGTCGGTTCGAGCTCGAAGTCTGGGGGAGTAATTCCCGTTACCGTTTCCGTAGAGTAACGGAAACGAGTAACGGAAACGGAAACGGGAATACCGCTAAGTCGTGCCCATCTCTAATGTAAAGGGCTTCAAGCACACATTGGAGGGATAGGAAAAGCTGTGTCCATGTATCGCTCCATCCTAGCTGACAGGCCTTTTTGTGTGCATTTAGCCTCTCTTCACAGACCATCTCCACAAAAAACAGATTTACTGCGATTTTTGCTGAAGCCAATTTGTCCTGTGGATAGAGAAGAGTTCAGATTTAGCAGGACATACATAGAAAACTATAATGGAGGGTTTCAGGGATAAGCACTTTCTTTCACTCATTTGCTGAACTCTTGAACAGGACTAATTTCTATAATAATAATAATAATAATAATAATAATAATAATAATAATAATAATAATAATAATAATAATAATAATAATAATAATAATAATAATAATAATACCTTTATTGTCAATGTACAACATGTGCACAATGAAATTACCTGAGTCTCCCTTGCCCACCCCCCACCCCCATCCCACCCCCATCCCACTGGCAACCACTCAGTCTTATTGCACCCTGTGTACTTGACACAGAATGCGCCAGCCCACAGGTCAGTTCTTCTATACTTGTCCTGGGATTATTTCCCATTCAGCAGTCTGATAGCCCATGGATAAAAACTGTTCTTCAGTCCGTTGGTGCGGCAGGCTATACTACGATATCTTCTGCCTGATGGTAACAAGGTAAAGAGGTGCTGACCGGGGTGTGAGTCATCCTTAAGAATTTTTCCAACCCTCCTGAGGCAACGATCCCTAGCGATATATGCACCTCTCTGGTATTTGCTCGGTGGTATCAAATGGCCAACAAATGTGTTGCTGTAGTGAGTTTTATACTGCCCACTGTGTAGCTCTGGCTCTACACAAAGTGATACTTCGGGATATTTCTGTCACTAGAAAAACACAACATGGCTAATTTCGCCAGCCACATATGCATGCATTTTTAATCATTACCATAACAAAAGAATCCTCTTCCAAAATAGTCAATAGACATTTTTGCATTGCAGAGCAGCACAGTAACTGGAAGAGAGTATATCCAGTCTTTATTAGGAAAATGCCTAAGAAGTGAGCAATATAAGCCACATTAGAATATTGTCTAAGCCTTCATTTTAATGAATAATGTCAAATCGTCTTTTCTCTTGGTTCTGAAAAAGGGACAGGCAGCACACTCCAAGTTCCATTCAAAGACTGCCTAAATAAATGAAGCCTCTATGCTGTCGGCAACATTAACGCCTCTTTAAAGAGTGGAAAATATAGTTAAATATGCCAGGGTGGTCTAAGAGGAAGGGTTGTGCGGGACACAATAATGCAAATTATACTGACAGTGAAAGCATTTCAAAGTCTCCTCCTGTATTTTGCAGCATATTCAATAGACACAGAGTTGGAAGATGCTAGAGAGGCTGACCGAGGGTTCAGTGTAGCACCTCAGCCTTGGCCATGTCTATGAGACACTTGCTCAGATAGACGTAAGACAAGCCAGAACCAATATTTAGGGCCAGATGGGATCTTATTTGCCCTACGCTCTTGACCCTACTAGGGTGAAGGCTATGGTACACCTGCTGTCCATCTGCAGGATTGCACAGCTAATCACAGAGAGTTGTCGCGCTGCTCCAATGGCACACAGAATCAGAAGCCTGAATCATGCAACCTATTCTGCTGCTAAGAAGCTATTTTGAAATTAGTCACCCTTCAGATGCTCGGAAATACAACAGTGTATCTAGAAGTCACAGCCAACATAAGTGTACAACCAAGTGATTATGAGCACAACCAAAAGAGACCAACCAACCCTCAGCTACCATATTTGCATTGGATTGAACCACTGCACAAGAAGAGCAAAAGACAGCATATACATACTATTTCTCAAAGAGCTGGTTGTGTAGAGGAACTCTATTTTACTATTACCATGTGAAAATTAACATACTGATGTGATAGAACTACAGTCACTGAAATGCATTTTTCCACGTGCAGTGGAAACAGCAAGTAATTCGACTGTAACCAACATACTTTCCATACTTTTCATCACACAAAGCATTTTGCTGCCTGAAGCATAGTTGCTGGTAGTGAGCCCCCCCTCCTCATGTCAAGGTAAACGAAGCCTGACAAGTCAGGATTAAAAGAGACAAATGCTTAGCTGTCACCTAAACTAGCATTTTGTCTTTCACCCACGGAACTCCTTCAAAACTGAAGGAAAAAGGGGAGAACTGTGTGGCCATTACAAAATACAAAGGCAAGACTAGGCTATTGGTGATACCTTTATAGGCCACTATTAAAATAGCAAAAAAAATCATTGTAAGCTTTCGAGAGCAATACAGTGGACACTTGTATAACAAATGGTTTGTATAACATAAAATCTGTACAACATAAAAATACCAGAGATAAGGGAAATTTGCTTAACAAAATTGTCTATGAGGCAAATCCATACAACAAAATAATAGTCGTAATTAGGGATTACTGTTTTCAATGCATTCCTATGGGAAATTTGTATAAAGGAAAATTGGCTTAACATAATTTCATTTAGAACAAATTAATTCCTTTATACAAGGTACCACTTTTTTGTTTTTATTGCTGGTGTGTAAGCCATTCTGGGAGTAAGTAAAATGTATTATTATTCATTCCTTAAATAAATAAATGATTAAATAAACCTTGTAATACCCTTGCTCAACTGACTGAGGGAAAGAGGCAGCCCCAGAAATAGCGAAACCTGGGGGCCGGGCAAGGGACAGACAGTATCTGTCCTCAGTGTGGAACGGATTTGTCACTCTTGAATTGACCTTTTTAGCCAGACTAGATGTTGCTTTAGAACTTCTAGGCACAATACCATAGTCTCTAGAGACTGGAGGATGCCTGCCTCTCTCTCCCTCTCCCTCTCCCTCTCCCTCTCCCTCTCCCTCTCCCTCTCCTCTCTCTCTCTCTCTCTCTCTCTCTCTCTCTCTCTCTCTCTCTCTCTCTCTCTCTCTCTCTCTGTGTGTGTGTGTGTGTGTGTGTGTGTGTGTGTGTGTGTGTGTGTGTGTAATATGGAAGATCTGTAACTCCCTTCCACATCTCAAATGTAAATGGTCACCTTAGGAAAACAAATTGACCATAACTAGAGATGGGCACGACTTGAAAAAAATTTTTTTCGAGTTGTCGTTAATCGGGCCGGTTCCGTTTCGGCTCGTTTCCGTTTTTCGTGAAAATTTGCAAAAATTAGTCAGTTCGTTTTTTTGTTTTTTCGTTGTCGTTAGTACTGGTTTGGGGAGGGGGTAGTGGGCTCCTGGAGGGAGCTGCAGGAGTCAGCCAGAGCCACAAGTGACGGACTGGCAGACTCTTTGCACCCGCTGTGTCTCACGTACTTGCATGTAGTGCAATGCAAGTAGATCTGGCTTAGGGTTAAGACGGCTTAGCGCAACGGCTAGGGTTAGGCTAGTTACGGGTGAAGTTACGGTGAGTATTGGGGTGCATCTGGGTGCCTCTCTGACCCACTTAGAAGGACAGTGTACTGGCGTATGGGTTAGGCTTAGGGTTCGGGTTTGGGCTACGATTAGTGGGCTGTTTATGCCCGATTGGCACATCCCAGAAGTCTCTGTGGTCAACCTGGCCAAGTGGCCATGCGATTGGTGGAAAATTTGCATGGTCTACTCCCATGGGAGAGCCCATCATTGCAAATGTGCAGGTGTAAAAAAATAAAATAAAATAAAATAAAATCAACGGAGACTTTTTTTTTGCAAGAAAAACCCACTGCTGCTACTGTAAAAATTCAAGCATTTAAAATAGCTAATTTTCGCATGTTTCTGTGGTGCTTTGGTGGGGTTTTGGGCAACAATTTCAAAAAAAATATTGCGGTCGCCATTTTGGATCCCCCCCACCGCATGGCAAATGGATGCGCCCTCCCAGCCTGGTACAGTCAGCAAAACCTGGCCATGCGATTGGTGGAATGGCTCCAAAACTTTGCATGGTCCACTCCCATGGGCGAGCCCATCATTGCGAATGCGCAAGTGTAAAAAAATAAAATAAAATAAAATAAAATAAAATAAAATCAACGGAGACTTTTTTTGCAAGAAAAACCCACTGCTGCTACTGTAAAAATTCAAGCATTTAAAATAGCTAATTTTCGCATGTTTCTGTGGTGCTTTGGTGGGGTTTTGGGCAACGATTTCAAAAAAAATATTGCGGTCGCCATTTTGGATCCCCCGCACTGCATGGCAAATGGATGCGCCCTCCCAGCCTGGTACCAGCAGCGCAGCAGTAGCAATAGCCAAGGAGAGGGGGGCGGGGAACCCCCCCCCAAATAAAACACCCTTCTGGCCTGGTAGGTGCCCTCAGACAGTTTTCGCCTACTTTTAGTGCCGGGAATCTGTTTTTTTTTAACTTTTAAAAACTTTTTTTCTGTGCCGCTTGGCATTGCGCGATGCAAGTAACGAGCACGACAAATCAGACCAAATTGTTCGTTTGTCGGTTCGAGCTCGAAGTCTGGGGCAGTGATTCCCGTTACCGTTTCCGTAGAGTAACGGAAACGAGTAACGGAAACGGAAACGGGAATACCGCTAAGTCGTGCCCATCTCTAACCATAACAATACAATTTGGGTATTGTATACTGTATTTCCTCCTTCCCTCTCAAACTTCAGCAAAGTTACTATACGATTCACTGGGGTAATTAGGACCTTCGGTGTGGGAGTTCAAATAAGAGAGAATTAAATAGCCACTTTCTCTGTGGTACAATCCATGTGCATCTATGTGCAGCTGCTTTACTGTTTTAAAAAAATCTACAAGGTAACCCCGTTCACGAACTCTCATATAAAGTCTACTTTCCTTCTGATATATTTATCACCCAAAAGAGATTTATTGTTCTTTTTTAATTGGAGCAACTGTAGGTGTCTGTTTTCTGAAAACTGATTTTTTTTATTTAAACTGACAGATTAAGGCACAGATACCTAACAATAAATATGCAGAATTAAATATGAGCTTTCTCACTTGGTCTATCACTTATTCCTTTTAAATGTAACAAAATTATTCTTTCCCAGCTATGAAGATATCATTGAGCATATGCCAAGTAATCAGCGTGCAGTTGTAATGGTTTTCAGAATGGAAAGAATTTTCTCATCTTATTCAGTGGTGTTTTTCCCCAAGACAGCAACAGATTTTATAAAATGAGGCCTATACCTCCTCATTATAGAATCTAATCTCCCCAAAAGACATTCGGCAGCTACAAAAAACTTTGCACCTTTTAGCGGCAAGTTTATTATTATTATTATTATTATTATTATTATTATTATTATTATTATTATTATTATTATTATTATTATTATTATTATTAACTAAAAAGGGCTTCATATTTTTTCAAAAGACAAGAATATAACAGTAAATAAAAATCTACACTTCAAGATGGCAAATGTTGATTGAAAGGACCATCACTTTGGGGTCAAATAAAGCCAAACATTCTTGCCTTTCAATTCTCATCAGCTTCCCTCACTCACTAGGTTAGGGCTGATGGACTTAGCAGTGATATACCAATTCTCAAATAAATATGTATATGAAAGTTATTCTGATTAATCACTTGGACCAGAATTGTGTTTTCCCCATTCTGCTCACATGACAGCTTGTTGTGTGAATGGCTGGGCTTTTACCGAGCTTACACGAGGAAGTATCCAGCATCTCCTAGTGTAAGCCCCATTATATCTTCACAGGGCCCTAAAGTGATCCTGCCACTACCCTTCCATCACTGGGCTATGCATGCATGAGCCACCAGCAGCTCCCTCAAGCTGGCAGAGAACGTAGAATGAGAAGGCAGCAGCAGCAGCAGCAGCAGCAGCAGCAGCAGCAGTGGTGAGGGAGTGCTTGCAGATGCTCCATTGGCAGAGTGTTACAATCTGTCATTGCCATGTCTCACAGACTAACTGTACTCAGGACAGTGCTATAAATCTAATCTATGATGATGATCTATAAACCCCACTTCTTGTGTGCAGGCTGCAGCAGCATCTGTTTCTAAATAGCTACCTTTCTACCCTATCAATTACTTCACATACTAAGATCGTGTTGGATTGCAATAAATTAATTGCTACCTCGACACATTTTTGTTCCATACATTGCAGTAAAGAGATTTCAATACCAGCAAGAAATACGGTGCACTAAGTTTAGTTGTTAATAAGAGTGTAGACTGGGAGTGAGTTTTGCAGAACAAACAACAATGAAGACCCTGTGGAAAATATAGTTGCACATGAATTAGACTAAGCTGTCTTCCCATCTGAGGCAGGAAGTTAAGCACCAACCCACTGCATCAGTACAGCTGCTTGAAAATGATTATACAGTGCCTAGAAGGTGTAACTGCTGCCCCAGGTACTTTCCTTGTACCTCCTTCCTTGCTCCCAATTCACCAGTATCCCTTTCCTACCAAAGTCTCACTGGAACCACTTTTCTCCATTACCAAACCACCTTGTGGAGAAAAGGTGATGTCTGAGGGAATCACCTATGCTGCCAGATCACAAAGGGTCTTTCAGGAGAGTCCACCAAGAATGCATGGCTCTAAGATGTCCTCAGAATCTAGCATTTGGAAAGGAACAGTTCTGAAGGGCAAAGCAAAAACAGCCCTCCCAAATGGTAGGAGCCAATGATGGTGAGTAGCAAGTTGAATACACACTCTAAATGGGCTGTTGCCTGAGGCAACCACCATACTTTGTCTAATGGGAGGCCAGCTTGGGCAAGCTCACCATCAGGAAATACTGCTGGTAGCCTTCTTGATGTCTCCTTACCCTGTTCTTTAGAAAAACAAAAACAAAATATAAGTAGGATTCTCATTGGCCAAAGCCTGTAAGGCACTCGCTATATTTCTGGTGACACTGCTGGCAGCATGACAGGCAGTTTCCTTTATACAAAACTGGTAGTTATATGTATACAAAAATTCTTCCCCTTTAAACCTTCTGTCCCAAGCATGTGATCTGTGAATTTCAGTAAATTCTTCAAAATTAACCAGCAGCTACATTCTTTCCCTTCTGGTCTGGCCACATTCAGCTGATATAGCTGCTCCCGATATGGAGAGGACCAAGCTTTGCATTCCTGCACAGTAGATGCACTAACGATAAGGGGTTCATCAGAAAAGGAGGTGGCAATTTCAGTTCAACCTAAAGGCGTGACTTTAGTGAGGAAGAACAATTTCCGTCACATTCCCTCACTGGGTAGTTGAAAGTTCAGTTGCCGTGAGTCTTTTTGCACTGACTCCACCTGCAGGCAGAGGGGAGGAAAGCCTTGTTGGCCGCTTATTTACAGTTCTATTTATAGTCCCATAGACACAGTCATTAGAAAGAAAAAAGCTAATAAGCAGCGAATAAGGCTCTTATTCCTTGTTTCTTCATCCTGCTATCTTAAAAGAAGAAGAAAACTCTTGCCAAAGAATAGAAGCTATAGTCTCTAGTTTTAAGCTTTAAAAATGGAGTCTTCCTCAAGGAGGGAGTTTTTTTTTTAAAGGAGTCTTCCTAACAGAGAGAGGAGATGCTATAGAGGGGTGCTGGCACAGCATTTTTTCTGCAGTGGTTCAAGTGAACTGATGCGAATAGATCTGTTTTTGGAAAAAGAGGAAAACAAATGACAGAGACAAAATCTATGGATAATGGTGGGGCGGAAAGGACTCTAGTCTGTTTACATTTTCTTTTGCATCATGTGATCAAATAATTCAGCAATTCCCACCCCAATTCCACAATATTTTACACATTTTTAAAATCAATGTGGTTGCCTACAATATAGTCCCTTTAGCAGATAGCTCTTAAGACTTCAGCACTCACGCATGCACCTGATTCAATAAATCTATGGGTTTATACAGATTTCCCAAAGCCAACATTCTTTCCACAATAAATGATGATTCATACTTATTGAAACAAATAGAAATAATTCTTAGCCATTCCTAGGCTTGACTAGGTCCCTACATGGGCCAACTTTGTTTTCTATATTTTTACCAGGGGTGGCTTAAGTGCTCTTTGCTCTCTGAGGTAGAAGACCTGCACAACCTCACTGCCTCTCTTGCTGTCATCAATGCCACCCATTTTCCCTCCTGCTCCATGTGTTGGTTGCTTCTCCTACACCTTGATGATTCTTCTCTTTTACCTCCCATCTTGGGCACCTAATTTCCCCCCCTCCTTCCTGCCAGCACCTGTCATTTACCTTCCCCTTGACACCTCTCTGTCTTCTTCTCCTTCCAGCCTCTCAATCACTTGTCGCCCTATTATTTTTAACCTTGATAATCCCTCCTCTTGAAAACTCACCAAATCTGCATCCTGCATGTCTTGATGTCAGTGAACTAAGCTACTTGAATGTTGAGGAGCTAGAAACTGTGACGTCTTCTAAAACTCAACTCAAGTAAATAGATTATTAAGAAGATACTTAAAATTTACTTTTGATTTATCATCAATTTCCTTAAGCTTTTAGGATGGACATGGTACAAACTGAACTGTTTCAATCTACCATTTCCCAATATGAGACTTAATATGAAACATAGCAGTCTTCTTGGACTACTTTATATATAACACAATGAACAGATCTTTTGAAATTATAGCAGTAATTAGCTGTTAATGCAGCCAGAGTCAGTAGTAAGTGGGAAATATCACACCTTTTAGAACTAGGATGAGAATATTCAGAGCTGTAACAATTTAGCATTTTAAAGCTAGATAGTGTCAGTGTCAGAGACAGAGTAATTTAAAATCTTCAGCTAAAACACTGAAGACCTGTGTTAACTCCTTGTCAGAAACATAAGTATAAAGTATACCATGAAATACGATTTTGGGCAATCTACTGGTTCATACAATTTCACACATGTATAATGCATATTGAGAGCGTCACAATTATATAGTTCATTTCACTTGATCAGTACACATTTGTCTTAATCTAGATTCCTTAACTGATGATGCATATCATCACTCTAATTGAATATATTTCAAATATAGATTCTGATTATTATACTACTGTATTATATTAGACATGTTCATGCACATGGGCTTTGAATTTGGTTTTAACTCTTCCTTGTGAACATATCAGAGTTCATATGGCAGTGGTGGTAGGACAAGGTACAGACTCACCAAGGCAGTGGAAATAGACAGGAGGAGTGGGAAGGGTGTCGTATGGGGGAATCTTATGGGCGGGCAATGAACCAAGAGATTCATAAATCGTCCTAAAAATCTGCTTTGGGCAAGTTTGGGTTCTCTAGTATGGACAAACCCAAACCAATTTAAAGTAACAAATTGTTAATTTGAACAAAGTTCTCAGTTCATTCTGGCCCTTGTGCCCATCTCTAGTTGGAGCCATTTATGCTAAATTGCATTTTAATACTATTTTATATGAGGAAAAATACAAAGCAATGTCAGCAAAAATCTCTACATAGCAACACATTAAAATCAAGATGCTGGTTTCTGTGTCTGAACGAAAATATATCTAACATAAGATATTGGGAGAGTGGAAGTGCAATGCATTTTTGAGATTACATTGCACCAGTTCTATTAGATAATTTGCAGTTATATACAGAGTGATGCCTTTTCTTTATGCTAATGAACACATCTACTAGTGTGATGGAACAACCTAACCAAGGAAACGTTTTGGAGCCTATTTCAGTCCTTTCACCAAGGCATTGCTTTATCTGAACTCATGCAGGTCTGAAGATGGGATCCGTAAGTGACAGCAGAGTAATTTACTGTATTTCAAGGGAAGGCAGCTCTTTAAATTAGTTGGTTTCACACTCTTCCCTCCTCTCCTTTTACACATTTAATCTTAAGTCCATGTACTTTTTTCAAAAGTTAAACATTAAAAAGGAAAAATAACACAAAATCCTTCGTTGAAATATGCTGTGTACAAACCCAAATTTTCGTTACACAATTAGAAGACACTCAAATGTATATCCCTGTAAATGACAAGGTTCCAGCAGCAAATTAACAGAAACAATTTTCCCATCTCAGGAGCTGTCAAGATGGGTCCCGTTGGCCAATTTATCTTACTCTAGCACATCTCGGGTGCTTGTCAATCAATATGTGAAACATTTGGTGCTGATTGCCATTTTTCTATCCACTTCCTTTTGCCTCTCTTACCAGGCAATTTGCTGCAAGTCAATCAAGGTTGAAGCAGACCTTGTTTAAATAAAACACTGTTGAGTTCTTTTCACACCAACAATTTCAAAGACAGAATGAGCTGTATCTTTTTACATTTACTTTTATACCATTTTTTAAAGTTTCTCCAAATATGGCATGGTCAAACTGTAAGTCATAACAATACCCACACAAAGATTCACATGGTTAAAAAACAACAACAGGCAGTCATTAAAGGTGGACTGGGAATTACTGTACGCACCTTCACTGTTAAAAAGACAACCAGCCAATGGAAATACAAATTGAGAGAAGAGAAAGAGCAGCTGAAACAATGGTTGACTGCACTTAATTTTAAGCTTCAGTTTGGACAGAGTAAGGCAGATGCTAAATCCCATATTGTGTGACCCACAGAAACTATTAGGTAGTTAGGGAGATTTCTGTTTGTTCCCACACAATAATTTTCTGCAGGTATTCCTCAGTGTAATTCTATGCATGTGCATTCAGTGCTGGCTTAAATGAGACTTGTTCTCTGTGTTGCAGTATTAGCTGTTTTTTTATAATCCTTCCTTCCTTCCTTCCTTCCTTCCTTCCTTCCTTCCTTCCTTCCTTCCTTCCTTCCTTCCTTCCTTCCAATATAGAGACCCAAGATGGCTTACAAAATGATTGAAAGAGAAATATAACCACAAACACATTGACATTGATGCCATGGCTAAAATCCTATTGCACAGCTCCATGTGTGCAGTGACAATCATGTTGTCAAACTGTTGAAGATTTTAAGTCTTCCTTTGGTCATTTCAGGATGCACATGGCTTTGCTGCACTGCGTATGAGTCACATGCACACTGAAAACAGCTTTAATTAGTACCCATCTGTTTTTTAACTGGCAGTGATTCAACATTGATGATGACATCAACCCCACTGTGCACACAGAACTGTGCAACAGGATTACAGTGTGTTTTAAAAAAACCATGGTTGTTTGGTTTAAATTCAGGGTAACAAATGTTCATCAAACAGTCTTAAAAATCAAGGAAATTGTCTGGTTTATTTCTATTGTTGGATGCATTTTTAAAATGCTCTCCATTTTTTAAAAAACAAAAATAATATCAGTTAAAAGTTTCTTTCACACACCCTGCTTTGCAGAACTGACAAAAAGGCTTGCAAAAATTACCACTGATACAAGGGTTTCTACTGAATCTAGGATATATGTGAAAACTGATTCCAATCCAGATCACACATATTCTGAAACTTAATTTCCAGCTTTACCTATATGAACACTCTAATGCTTTTTCTGCTCTATACCACCTCAGGATCCTATGGATTTCCTCTAAGGCTGTGGTCACACCTGGGTTTCGATCCTGATCTTCTAAAGGTCCGGCTTTTCCTCTTCGTCCCGTCACGTGATTTAAATGTGGGAGAAGAGTTCTCACGTCAAAATCTGTTTTTTCAATTTTAAAGCGCAGTTCAGCCCCCTTGGCCAGCAGGTGGCGCTAGCATTTTAAAAAAAACGAACCACTTCTCTGGGGGAATTTAATACTTGTCGGACGGGATTGAACTTCCTGTTACTCCGATATGCAGGCAAATTAAAAAAACCAGCACCGATCGGCCCCTGGAACAGCCGGTGGGTGCTATGTAAAAAGAAAGAAAAAGAAACCCGGATCATCAGCGTGGTCCCACGGCGTCTGCCTCCTTAAAAGCTGGATTTTGAAAGCGAGGCAAAAATTCCCCAGCCTGGTAGGTGAGTTACAGAAACCTCGCTTAAGGGAGCATTACCGGGTTTTCTTTTTTCTTTTTTTTCAAAAAGTCCGGAGGCCATGAGGACAGCATTTTGGGGCATGATTTATTTAGTAATTTAAACTGTTTTTAAAGGGACGTGGGACCGAGCCCTAAGACAACAGACAGCTGTCTGGAATGCATGCAGTCACAACAACTTCTGTGTTGACTTCCTCCCCGTCACAATATACAATTCTAGACATGCTCTGTTACCTGCCACCTACCAGGGCTTCTGAAACCACCATCTCCTGACTGGATTTAATGGCAAACTTCTTTTAACAGAACACATGGGTGAAGTTTTATGTACTCTGGCTGAAGAGTCTTGGAGAACTGGGTTTGAATGTAGTTTTGTTCTCATGGAAAACATAGTTTTTATGTTTGTTCTGTAAGCTAACTATTCAGGGGAGAATTTACCACCAGCAGCAACCTATTTTCTACCACCTTAAGAGTGTTGGCTCTTGTGTTTCAATATTTCAGGGGGGGGAGGAGGAGGAGGAGGAGGAGGAGGAGGAGGAGAGGAGGAAGAAGAAGAAGAAGAAGAAGAAGAAGAAGAAGAAGAAGAAGAAGAAGAAGAAGAAGAAGAAGAAGAAGAAGAAGAAGAAGAAGAAGAAGAAGAAATTGCAGTGGTCTCCTCTGCCTCTCACCAATTAAAAGTCCAGGGAGAAAGCAAAAACCCCACAATTTAATTGGTGGGAAGCTTGGAAGCCTTGGGATCAGGAAGGTAGGCAGGCTAGGGAAGTTGAAGAGTAATGACATGGTGAGTAATGGAAAGAACAAGCAAGCACACAATTTTCCATACTTTTAAACAATTCCCTAGCACTAGAGGGCCACTTAACAGAATAATTTTCAAACGTTCTTCATATTAAAAAATAAAATAAAAAACGGGATACCTGCCTCACAGTTATCACCCAGTACATGGAAATAGGCACTGTGGATTAGTAGGAAATTTCTCCTTCTACAAATCAGGCAAAAGTATTTCCCCAATTTCTCTGTATATAAATTGTGAGGAAAATTTTGGGAAGCAATTTATATTCTATTTATTTAAAATGTTCTTGCTCCACCTTCCTCCTTAAAAAGGACCCAAGGCCGCTTGAAACATTAAAAGACAATGTTCTAAGAGGGGAAAAACAATGAATGTACAAATGTGCCTTTCATCATTAAAACACAGTATTTAAATCTAAAAACAATATACAGCAATTAACATAGAACCAGCCAATACCAATCTGAGAAATCATAAATACAAAAAAATGCAAAGAATTTAATTATTTATTCATTTATTTAGAGATAAAGCTTATCTGTTGAAAAAAAAGTCCTAACTCTTTGCTATTTGCATTTAGTTGTAGATTGCATAGAGGATTCCTCATCTACCAACAATTAAGCAACAGCCACAACCACATCTAAACTTTTTGTCTTTTCATTGAGAGAAAGGTAGAGTACAAATAAAATTAATGAATAAATTAGCTATTTTACACAGGGTACTATTTAACATCTAGTTTATATGTTGCTTATATAAGGACTATATTGTTGAAGAATATTTGTAACATATTTATAACCAGCCCATTTGTAATAAAACCAAGGCTTGGGTCAGATTGAATTCTACTTAAAAACAACAAAAGCATTCAGAACTAAAAGGAAGAAGAAAACAAATCAAATCAGACCCAGGCCATGAAGTAATAAAATAATCTGAAAAACAAAGATTAGGTCACTGAAAACACTGTTTATCAAACAAAAATGTCTTGGCTAACATACAAAAGGTGAAGAGCCACAAAACCAATTAACCAACCAACCAACCAACCAATAAACAAACTGCATAAATAATGAACTGCACAGCCTAGGCACAATCCCAAATCTTACTCTTCACCCATGCAGTATATGGGAAAGGGCCATCAATGAAAAAGTTAAATAATCAATACATTCACATGGGACAATGCAGGCTTCTTCAGGTTCCCTGAGCCAAAGCAAGACCTGGATTCTATGGGACCACCCAACCTGAGCATACTGTACAGTGATACCTCTACTTAAAAGTGGCTTGGCTAAAGAGCAGAAAACAGTTGTCGTTTTAACTGCTGCCTTACAAATTTTAGATGCGGGCTGCTCTTACATTTTTTAAAAATTTATTTATTTATTTATTTATTCATTTTTAGATAGGGCTCATCTACACCAGGGAATACCAGGTGCTGTAGGCGCCTGGAGTAGGAACTGCCAAACCCCTCCAGTATTACTGCCAAGAAAACTCCATGGACATGGATTCACGAAGAGTCAGTCATGACTGTAATGACACAACACACACACACACACTTAAGACTTGTTCAACTTAAGAGCATTTATTCGGAATGGATTAAATTTGTAAGTAGAGGCACCACTGTATATTTAAATGCAAAACTTCATCCCTAGATCATAACTGGAATGTGAAATAACAGGAATGCTTCTGGATGTTCAAAAGTCTTTTTCTTTTACATTTACACAACCACACACACCCTTGGAAGCCTATAATGACAAGACATCTAGGTCAATAGACATGAATGTGAGGTTGGTGTGGTCACTGGCAAATCTCTTAAAGAAAAAAAAATAAATGAACCATGTTGAAAATTGCACACATACAATATCCTTGTATTGCATTAAGCCTTTGAGTTGCTAGTAGTCTTCTAAAACAAAAACAAAAAAGCTGTCATGGAGCTAAGGAGGTGATGCATGAAATGAATGTAGTTTATCATCTCCTAGAAATATGATGAATTTTTAATTAAGCATATGCAGCTATGAGACAAAAGATAGCCAAAGGTGTAAACAATATTTAATACTAAAATGAAAGAACAATACATTTAAAATGAATAAATCTAATTTTGCTATTCTATATCACACAGAACATTTTAAGGTTCGATAAGGAGTGACTGTATTTCTGTTATTAATAGGCAACTGAAAAACTGACTCGGATAGAAATTCAGCATTTTCTGACACCACACCATACAAGCCCACACACATTTCGGCTCTACTGTATTTCAACCATATTCTCTGCATTAGATAGTTTGGGGCTCTCCATTCATGATACTATAATAAACCACCAATTAGAACATACATGAAATCATCATAAAATTACGGTTCCATCCCAGATATTATTTTATGTTTACTTTTGGAAATATTTTAATTACAGTCATACTATTTTGCTGCAGTATACAGTTCTTCATAATAAATCATCAAGATGATACTCAGATTACCAACAATAAACCATTGCATATTGATTTGAAAATTGGAAGGCAAGGAACTGCCTGGATTCCCCACTAACCTTCTTTCCAAGGTTTTCTCATTGACATTGAGAAAGGGGTTTTTACTGACAGGCAAGGAAGAGGAAAAAGAAGTGAACGGAAAGCAAAAAACAAAAAGAAAATTATAAAAAAACCCCCAAGGTTCTCACATACCTATGTATCATCCAAAAGATGGATAAATATAAGCTAGTTATTATTTTAATTCACCAAAAGGGAAATAACACACAATTCTGTATGAAAAAGTCAATCACATATTTCCTTCTTCCCCCATAATAAGCCCAAAGGACCAGCATTCTTCTCTGTCTCTTTCCCCCCCTTTGCTAGATTGGTTAAACCATCAACCCTAATTTTATCCTGAACCTATAATTTTAGATGCTGTTAGGAGAATTGCACTTCCCTGCCTCTCCAAAGCCCTTAAGACTAATTGAGAAGATTACCTGGATGCTCTTGGTCCAAGAGAAACTAGTTTGAAACCATTTGTATACAGAGTGACAGAAATAGGAGTGTCTAGGGCATTTGTCTGTCACTGCAGTACTGTTTCGTTTTAAAGGACAGTCAATACACTGTCTTATCATGTGCATGGGGAAAAAATAACAGTAATAAGACAGTGGCTTTCAGTATGAAAGGATAAAATGCCTCACAGAAAAGATGGCTAACAGATGCTGTCTGTATAATAGATGCCTTGCTTACAGGCATGAAACTGCATTAAACAGTAACAGCTTTACCATATGAATTAGATAAGAGCAGTAGTATGCCTCCTCCATCTAACTTCTCAAAAGTTATGAAGCGCAAAACCGTTTAAATTCTGTTCTATAAACAGCTGACATTAAAAAGTAAGGCAAAGTCTCTTTTCAGTCTCCAAGTGTGTCTTGCCTATAATCAACTTTACGATGAGTACCACTACATTTTTATAGGTCCTTAAGGAGTGTTTTGATTTGTCATATATTTCAGAATACAGTGATTTTGTTGGCATTCAGGATTCAAGACAAAAAGTGAGATTTGGAACTGTCATTGCCCCCTGTCACTATGGTGGGTCATAAACCCTTCCCCACAAAGAGTTTAGAATGCTTAGTCCTAACCGCTGTCCTGGCAGCTCCTATTTTAGAAATTAAGTTCCAGTAATGTCATTGAAACAAGTATGGCAGGAGAAGAGGGCACAGGAAACAGCTGCAATATTGAGTGAAATGGCCAACTTATCAATGGTATCAGGGAGTGGAGAGAATGTCTCCATTGAGCTATCTGATTTTATAAACTATTTCATGAACTATCTCTGGGCTTTTTAATCTAACAAGGAATCTAGATCCTAGATTATGAGCTATATCTAGTAAACCCTCATGGCACAGTGGTTAAAAGCCTGTACTACAGATAAAATTGTGCTCATGGCCTGGGGTTCAATCCCAGGTAACCTCAGCATTCCATCCTTCCGAGGTTGGTAAAATGAGTACTCAGCTTGCTGAGGGGGGAGCAATGTGTAGCCTGCATACTGTAATTAAACTGTAAACCGCCCAGAGAGTACTGGGGTATATAAGCAGAACACTTTTGCTTTGCTTCAATGGCCTACAAGTCATAGCATATTGGAGCTGGAAGGGGCCTAATAAGGCCATCAAGTCCAACCTGCTCAGGGCAAGAATCCAAATCAAAGCATAACTGGCATATAGTTGTCAGTGCTTCTCTTTATTTCCTCCAGCGTTAGAGCACTCACCTCCCAAACTAATTACTTCCATTGTTCGTCTCAATCATAGTAGACCCACTGAACGGATGAACCTTGGGGAAGTGTTTACATAACCGTCCCCATTGATCCAATGGGTCTACCCTAGGGATTTTTGAAGAATGTTAGTCTTAAATGGAGCATATTCACTGAACGTAACAAACATATTTTTGACTAATGAGTTCCATTCATTACAAGGGGTCTAGTCCATTTATTTGTATAGTTAACATAACTCAACAAATTTCTTATTCTCAACACAACTTGAAGCCTAGTCCATTTATTTGTGTAGTATGCATAGCTCAACAAATTGCTTATTCTTGCTGTGAAATTCAGGAAAAAAAGATATTTTTTTTCTTTGAACACAAGCCTTTAGAATGTATTTTTTTAAAAAAAATACATTCACACCCCTTTTCTTAGCAGTTTTAAGATGGCAAAAGTAACAAGAAAAGCTTACAATACAATTATTTTAAAAAAGTAAAAATTAATTCAGCAAACATAGAGGAAAATAAGAGCTAACGTTTAGTAGAATATATTATTTGCCTGTTAATAAAAATACCTATTGCAAGGACATTAAAATACTAAACCTGTTATAAATTTCCACAACACAGAAACAACAGCCATCAATACATGACTGGACAGCAGAGTACTGTATGTCATTCCTTCAGTAAGAGCATTTTTAGCAACAACAACAACAAGCACTTATACATAATTTTTATGCTGCCTTTCTGTTGGTGAAGGGACTCAAAATGGCTTGAATATTACGGGGGGGGGGGGAATTAAGCAAGCTGAAAAACAGCAAGTTATTACATTTGTTGTTCCTATGTCCCAGAACTCGCTTATTTATAATGTCCCTAACAAAGTTTTCAAGATGGGTGAGATATTTAAGGAAGGGTTTTACCAGCTACACATCCCCACTGAGCTTTCATGGCTGAGTAGGGATTCAAAACCAGGCCTCCTGAGCACCAGCCTGTTACTCTATACAGGACACTACACAGGGTATCCCTAAGTTATTACAGCAATAGAAACTGTTCATCATTATACTGTACTAGAATAATTTTTAAACAGCTAAAAATGCATTTAAAACTTTTTAAAACACAAGAAAAAACTAATAAATAATGACATGCACCACACTAACATTTAAATACCCTTCATTGCCCTATACACTCGATAAAAGCCTGTCTAAAAGAAATGGTCTTCATCTCCTTTCTATGTGGTGGGTCTTCCACAACCTGAGAGCAGCCACTGTGACAGCCATCTCTGGTGTTTTAATCAGATGCACTAGTGAGGGTGGCTGGAACAAAAGAAGAGCTCCCCTCAGTATCTTAATAAGTAGCTTGGTCATTGGCCGTAAATAAATAAATAATAGTATCTTAATAAGCAGGGAGGCTTGTGTGGGGAGATACAGTCTTCCAAACAGCCTGGACCAATCCTATGGTGACAGACAAATCATAATGATGCATTGTCTGAAGCTTCAGACAACTATGGAGTCACGATAAAAACAACTGTAAGTTACTACTTTGAGAGAGCTAACTACTCCAGCTGTAAAGCAAGTATTAATAAGGAATAATGGCATACAAGAGAACAAAAATATATTCAAGTAAAGTATCCTCCCTACATGGCGGGGAGTGTCGGAGAAGCTTAAAAAGATTTTTGGCAAACACCACATCCCTGTTTATTTCAAACCCATGAACACACTAAGGCAGAGACTTGTCCACCCAAAGGATCCGATACCAAACCATAAAAGGAGCAATATAGTATATGCAGTCCAATGCAGTGAAGAGTGTTCAGACATCTACATTGGAGAAACTAAACCGCCATTAAACAGAAGAATGGCCCAACATAGGAGAGGTAACAGCTCAGGACCAGAATCAGCAGTACACCTCCATTTGAAGGAAAAAGGCCACTCTTTCAAAGATGAGGATGTACACATATTAGACAAAGAAGAGAGGTGGTTTGAGAGAGGAGTAAGGGAAGCCATTCATGTTAGCATTGAAAATCCCTCCCTCAACAGAGGTGGTGGGCTCCGGCATAGTCTATCTGCTACTTATCAGGCTGTACTTTCCAAGTACCCAGGCAAATCAAGGAGCCTTCACCACCAGGTCACAGCTAACGACCCATTCTTGATGGGTTTCAGCACCTTAGGCCATTGTTTACCTTAAGGCAGTGCTCACCAACCTTTTTATCACCGTGGACCGGTAAATCCCCGATAACCTTTCCCTGGCCCGCCCGCGGGGGGGGGGGGCGGTGGCGGCGGCGGGGCAGGGGGCAACCGCGGGGGGTGGGGCGGTGGCAGCGGCGGCGGCGACAGCGGGGGGGTCGGGGGGGGGGGGGCGGGTGGCAACCAGCAGGGCGGCGGCACCCGGGCACGGCCGGGCCAGACAGCCCCCCGGTACAGGGGTGGCGGCAGCGGCGGCGAAAAACACCCGGGCCCGGCCAGCGATGCTCCCCCCCGCCCACCCCCAACACAGGGGCGGCGGCGGCGGGAAAACATCCGGGCCGGCCAGCGACACTCCCCCCCGCCCGCCCCCAACACAGGCGCGGCGGCGGCGGGGGAAAACACCCGGGCCGGCCCGCGACGCCCCCCCCGCCCGCCCCCAACACAGGCGCGGCGGCGGCGGGGGACAAACATCCGGCCCGGCCCGCAACGGCCCCCCCGCCCGCCCCCAACACAGGCGCGGCGGCTGGGGAAAACATCCCCGGCCCGCGATGCCCCCCCCCCCCCCAACACAGGCGCGCGGCGGCGGGGAAAACATCCCCGGCCGGCCCGCGATGCCCCCCCGCCCCCCCCAACACAGGCGCGGCGGCGGCGGGGAAAACATCCGGGCCGGCCTGCAACGCCCCCCCCGCCCGCCCCCAACACAGGCGCGGCGGCGGCGGGGAAAAAACATCCGGCCCGGCCCGCAATGCCCCCCCACCCGCCCCCAACACAGGCACGGCGGCGGCGGCGGGGAAAACCATCTAGGCCGGCCCGCGACGCTCCCCCCGCCCGCCCCCAACACAGGCATGGTGGTGGCGGCGAAAACATCTGGGCCGGCCAGCGACGCTCCCCCCCGCCCGCCCCCAACACAGGCGTGGCGGTGGCGGGGAAAACATCCGGGCCGGCCCGCGACGCCCCACCCGCCCCCAACACAGGCACGGCGGCGGCGGGGAAAACATCCGGGCCGGCCCGCAACGTCCCCCCGCCCGCCCCAACACAGGTGCGGTCCGGCGGCAGCAGCAGTGGGGGGGCTCCGCCCTGGAGCGCGGCCGCAGAGAGGGGCCAAAGGCCGCACGCCCCGGGGGAGGAGGAGGAGGAGGAGGGGCACCCACCTCCTCTTCTGACCAAGGGGGCCCCCACGCTGCGGCGGCGGTGCGCGCGTGTGGGGGGGCTCACCAGCGCCTCCCGCGCGCGTCCCCTCCTCCCCGCTGGCCCCCGCGTGCCCGGCCCCCAGGGCAGGGGGGGAGGGGCTGGGAGGAGGCGAGGAGGGGCAAGCGGGCCAAACGGGGTTCCTGCTGCTGCTGGTGGTGATGGAGGGAGAGGAGGAGGAGGGCGGAGGAGGAGGAGGATGCGCTGCCGCCGGCGGTGGGCAGAGGAGGGAGGAAAAGGCAAAGGCAGCGGCAGCGGCTCCTTCTGCGCTCCTCCAGCCTTCCTCCTCCACCGGCCGCCCGCGGGAGAGAAGAGGAGGAGGAGGAGGGCGGCGGAGGAAAAGGGGAGGAGCCTCCCCGGCCTCCCCAGGCTGCCCGGTGCCGACCGGTCCACGGACCGGCACCGGTCCGTGGCCCGGGGGGTTGGGGACCACCGCCTTTAAGGCCATGGACACTAATGTCTCCCTAACGAGCCTATTCAGGCTTTGTTCATCTTATGAGCCAATCAGACCAGGGGACAAGAGGTCAAGCTGACTATAAGAAGGTCTCTTGCACTAGCTGTATTCAGACCGATGAAGCTGTTTGGATGAACAGCGAAACGTTTCTATCTCTCAAAAAAGAAGTCCAGTAGCCATGACTCAACTCCCAGTTGCTAGGAATGTTGTATTTCCTGTGTTGTTTTCTGTTTGTTTGATTATTAGTATTTTTATTACTACTATTCCCTCTTGCCGGGTACTTGTTTTTTGTTGTTGTTCCATTGTAGTTTGTATTACTGTTTTTTTTCCTTTTTTTTTCCTTTAGACTATTACCATTTTCATTATGTTTTGGGTTGTTTGATAAATTATTACTGTTAACCACCCAGAGTTCCCATTTGAGGAAAATTGGATTGCGGTATACAAATATAAGTGGAAAACAATCACAGCTACTACACTTATCACCAAAACCTAGCATTCCTTTCTAACATGGGAAAGCATGCTTTCATCGAGGTGACTTTGTCAAGTATTGAAACCAAGATCTACTAATTTTAATGATCCAGAATGAAACATAACTATCCTATAGATTGTGGAGAAGGACAAAATGTGGACCTGGAGTATTTCTTAGATATTTACACCCCAGTCAATAACATAATTTGGAGCTAAGTGTCTACATAAATATCCAGACTCACAGTTTCAAAGCAGTTGATTCAAAGAGACCTCTTAGGACTAAAAAACAATTGCGAAGTACAGTACAGTATTAAAAATCAAATTATGTTACTACAGCAGAGAAAAATAACTATTTGTAGAACCCCATGACAATTCATAGATATCATGTTTTTCCAGTTAGCTTTGAGAATGTTCTTGGTCTGTCCAAATTTGCAATTTTGTAAAAGTTTTAAGTAATATACAGTAAAATTAAAAAACACACTATAATTTTATGTATGCACAAAGAGCTATCTTATAGGCACCTAATTCATTTAGACATAAGGTGAACTCTTTCCTAAAACATGATCATTGGTTTTGTTTCAGTAAATTGAAGGTGGGTACATACTGTATCTCACTGTGTCTTTAATGAAGATTTCCCTTTCACGCTCCTTGAAAACATCTACTCCTTCACTTATGCAGCTTTCATTTCCCATAAGATTCTAGTCAGCATTCATGCATGCCCTCACAATTCTATTCTTAGACAATACTGCTTACCGTATAAATTGCATTGCACATGTGATGTGTACCAGGGGGGATTCACTCTGACCAACTTAAAGATTTCAGCTTTTGATATTTTACAGTGAAACAAACAATATTTCAAGCAAGGAAAGAGGGAAAAAGCAATTAAAATGTGTACAACATCTAGTAGGGACTTGTTTACCCTTCTGAAGCCTCTCACTTCTACTAATCTCATACCAGCTATGTAGAGCAAAAAAATAGCAACATTAATTCTCCAAATAAATGGTATCAAAAGGAATGGAGAGCCGACAGGTGGGGAAATTAGCACAGGTAACTATGGAAAGCTTCACATGTTACAAAAAACTACTAGGCATACCATGCGTACACACAAGGGACTGTGGCAGGAAGAAAAGTAAGAGGCAGGTAGATAATTTGGGGCTGATAAAGTGTAACAATATCTGTAAATAAACTGGCCTCTAGCCACTGATAGGTGGTTATTGTTTTGTATTGAAACTGTACCACAAACAACAAACTTTTGTAATGCTAATCCATGAAATACAGGTTTTGGAATTCCGTGTTCCTCTTACACAGCAATGAGAAGATCAGAAACACCCAATATAATTTCTAAACTATTTAGAATTGCCTGTTATGTATTCAACTAGCTGGAGGATGAAAAGGCAATTTCAGAAGATGTTTCCTTTTATTTAGCCTTTCCCAAGGACATGGCAAAATGTTCTTTGTCTTGGGTTACTCTAGATTTTTTAATTTCATTATCCAGACCATTCATTAAATGACAATTTGGGCCCTTGATTTCTATCATTGCCACAATAATTAAGGCCAAAACTAATCTGCCAAACTGGGAATCCAATTGTGTGTTGCTAAAAATGCACACTTATTTTGCTGCTGTTTCTGAAGGGAAATCAGAACACAGTCACAACCTGCATTTCTCGGTACTCAATGTTCTTGCTCCAGCTGGTCTTTCCGGAGAGAGAAAGGCTCAGCAGGATCAAGCACTGTAGGGCATCACTTCCCAGAAGTATTCCATGCAATCCAAGGCTTTCTCTCATTCCCATTTTCCCAAGACTGAGTGAGGAAAAGCACAGTTCTTGGACAATATTTTCAAAAGGTCTTTTTGTGTACCTCTAGGACAGTGATGGTGAACCTTTTAGAGACCGAGTGCCCAAAATTGCAATTCAAAACCCACTATTATTTTTGCAAAGTGCCAATACAGTAATTTAACCTGTATACAGATGGCTATGAAGGGGCGATGTTGGGTGCCCACATAAAGGGCTCCGGGTGCCACCTTTGGCACCCGTTGCCATAGGTTCGCCATCACTGCTCTAGGTTGTAGAATTAGAAAGGCTGGGTGCTTGATCATCTGAACTGTTGGACATTATTCCTGAATGGCATAACAGTGTGCCTCCTAGCATTGGCACTGGATATATATATCCACCTCTCCAAATAAAAGGGGCAGAAGCATTTGCTGTTGGGCTTCCTGTGGTGTTCCATGGGCCTCCAGGAACCCGTGTTCAGTAATTCCACCCCAAATCTTTGTGGTTCTTCTCCACATAGGAAGCCTGCACAAATAGAACAGCCTCTCCTTCGCTATTTTGTCACGTTGCCTCACTGTGTGTTGAGAACACATGGTTAAAAGAAGGACTAAAGTGAAGGACTAAAATGGCTGTGGTTGGAAAGACCGTGGCCTTGCTTAAGCTTTTTTTCCTACAAGATTGTATTGTGGTTTAACTACATGTGCCAAATGGCTTAATTAGTTACAATACAGGTAGTGTTTTGTTTCCCGTATAACATATCTGTACCATTTCAGAGAGATAGATAGATAGATAGAGATAGGTAGAGAGAGAGAGAGAGAGAGAGAGAGAGAGACAGACAGACAGACAGACAGACAGACAGACAGACAGACAGTTGCTTCTACAGGATGAAACATTAGCCATTTTGGTGTAATCAAAAAGCATATTGAAACAATAATTTGCTTGCTATGCTGCTCTGTCAGTGTTACATTTTGTTGCTGCTGTTGCTGTTTCAATCCCAGTCACCTTACCCTGTTTTGAAAACTTGGCAGTGCTGCTAACCAGTATTCCATAAATGTCCTATAAGAAATACTGTATATAAGACTAAGATGAATCAATACAAGTATAAACAAAATCCATAGAAGGGTTAGCTCAGATCCCCACTCTGTTGGGGGAGGGGCGCGTTTGCCTCCCCAGCCCCGGTTTGGGCGCGCTATCTTTCGCGCCCATCCGGGTTCTTCTGCCTGGGGACGGGAGCCTATAAGAGGGCTCCCGTCCCTCGCCGCCATTATTGTCGGCGGCGAGATTTTCTGGCCCCCCCTGCCCCCCTATGGTTGGAGAATGAGTATAGCTGGTCGCCTTTTGGGGCCGGATGGGGAATTTTTGGTGGTTACTCTGATTGGCCGTGAGTAGCCATGTGTTTTTGTCCATCCCATTCTCTTCACCGCGGGGGTGGGCTCCCTTCTTTTTGGCCACTAACTTGGCGGGTAGTGCAGCTGGTAACCGTATTCAAGTTGAGAGCTAATTTGACGCCATTACGGCACTTCACAGCCCTCGTAATCAGTCTATCCACATTGGCTATGTCAGCGGACAAATTAAGCTAAATATAACTGGAGGCCTCCCGAGGGCTGTGCTGAGCTCCAGATTTAACTTGTTTTACCTACTTGAAATACAGAGCTTCTTGGCCTGTGGAATTTCATCCCACCCTGTTACCAGCTGGCACTACGGCGTCAGGTCCCCTTCAGTGATCCTGACTTTACCAGTTAAGAAGATGAAGAGTTATTAATAAAGTTGTGGCCCGTTTGTACCAAATTGGAAGTTGTCTCGCCTCTTTATTTCGGGGCTTGGGGGGCAAAGGGGGACTCTATGCTTAATTTACCAATGGCTGCTCATGCAAAGTCAGCTAGCCACCGTTATACCTGTCTCAAAAAAAGGTAAAAATGTTGTTGTTACCTTTATTTACCTTGATAATTTTTATAACCTGCACCTATAAATAACCTGCTACTGATCTAGAATTCTACAACAGCAAGTACTGGCAGCAAGTATTCACAACAATTTATATGCTAAAATGGAGTGATGTGACAAATGCATGACAGATGATGCAATCATGAAGTGATGAACTATGAATAGGCATACAAAGATTATATGGTCTTAGAGATTCTTTTACAACTGAGACTGGAGATTTCATTCCTTTAGTGGTGCTTCGAAATAACAGTAACTCCCAAACCTGATGCCTGAATTAGCTTTATTTGAACTCAGCTGTTTGAAGGGTCCTACGAACAATTGCAAACAATAGCAAGCAACTACACTATGCTCTGGGAATGTCCAGCTCTTTCAACTCACATGAAACAGTTGTCATGGTAGCATGATTGGATGAGCCAATTTGGGCTGAATGTACCATGAGCAGTGGCAAGATTGCTTCACTTATGTGAATTTGCACCATGAAAAACTCTCAAATGTTCGGTTGGCAGCATGCTAAAAATGCATTGAGTTGTCAGCTGGACACCTGAAGCAATCCCACGGCCCATGAGCTCACCCTGAAACAATTTAGCTCACAGCCTCAGTGTGCAGTTTGAATTGCGTAGCATGACACTGGATTAGCTAACCACACTGAAAGTCTAGGCACATGTAATAGTTAGTACGGTGATCCCTATTCAACCCAGTGAAATTTGCTTCTGAGTAGTCAGGCTTATAGAACTGTAAGTCTGTGCCTATCTGCACCACCCCATTTCACAGACTGACACGTATATGACTTGAAAATTCCAGTTGGAATGAGTAAAAACCCCAAATAACTTGAACTAAACAATAGAAGAAAAAAAATGCAGCGTTAGTTACTGAGTGATCCATGGGATTTGACTTCTCTGAGTCCATTTCTTCTTTCAGATTTCTTTTTATTGCAGTGCCTTCCCATGTTACATCTTGAAGAAGGTTTTAAGATACCCGAAGCTGCCTTCCCTCTGAAGTATAAACCTCTACCTTAATATACAAACAACAGCTGCAGATCTGCAGTATCCACTAAGCACCCGGTGAGACAGCCATTCATCATCCAGGACTACAGAAACTGCTCAGGCTCTTTATGGCTTTGACCTCATTAAAAGCATGTGAGCCATGCACTGATGTAAATCTGTGTCTCTAAATACTTTCCTCTTTAATTTTTTAATAGTTTGCAGATGAAGGGAAAGGTTAAAGTCAATTAAAAGAGATACAAATACCATTATTATTGCCTGGAAAACCGTTAGTTATTGGATTTGGCCATGTCACTTCAGAAAGTCATTATTTTTCTTTCTGAATGAATTCATAATTACACCGTTTATTGACTTGCCTCTTCATTTCTTTTGGGGAGGGAAAATTAGATATCTTATTTATCCTCCTCTCTACTGTGGCGTGGAAACCAGCCTTTTACAAGAGAAGCTGTTGCAGTTAAGTAGGGAAATCTGCCTATAATCTCATTGCCTTACATATTTTATAAATTCAGCAGGATCCAATGAATGAATGGAAATCTCCATCCAAATGAGTCCTCCATCATCTGCAATGGAAGGAGGAGATTTCCATGTCCATTTCTTTGGGTATGTGGTCTGCTAATTAAACTGTGTGCTGTCAAATTGGTTCATGCTTACAGGTCAGGTTTTAGGTCAGCCTTTAGGTCTGTTTTTCTAGGTATAAAGAACTCAGAAGCGGTTTACTGTTCCCAGGAACCAGTAGGATTTGCCAAAGCCACAGAAGGGGAACCTGGCAAGACAGTGCTGCTCTTACTGTTAAGCAAGAAGGGGCACTTATCTTAAGCAGCAGAGCTTGGATGATATGAAACAGCCAAAAATTGTTAGCTAATTTGTTCTAATTGTATTTTACCACTAGGGGCCACTCTTGGGATTTTCTGTCCCATGTGCCAAAATACCCAGATGTCATTGGCTATTATGCTCTTTGATAAGGATGAGATGGGGATGCCTTTGGCTGCTCTGTAATAGGCATCAAGAAGTGCTGGGATAAACTTGGAGCAGGATTTCACCCTGAGATTTACTCCCTACAGGCTATCTGGAACATTTAACTGACGGAGGAGTTCATAAATATGTTAAGAAAATATATCACTCAAAATGACACCTACATGTTTATATATGGGTTTCTTTTTTAAGAACACACATCTTTAACATACTTTTAATAAAGATCCACTCTTTTATTCATGCTCATTACATTTTGTTTTTTTCCCTACCCAGAGTTCTACAATAATAAATATAATTACAGCCGTCTTTAATAACTTTGGTACCTTGAGCTGCAGGTGCTAGTAATGCTGTATCTATTATCATATTTTAAGCCTTCTGAAAAAGATTGCATTAATTCCCATGATAATTTAGAACCCATAATACATTCTGAGTTCTGAATAGATGTTAATCACTGTAGAATGACTGATGTTCCTGTATACTAATGAAGTCATGCAGTAACTAGTAGCTACTAACTTTCTAAATTCAATATTGCCAATGAAACAGTTGATTAAAATTTTGCTAGTCATAACAATTCCCCAGGAGAGTAGCTGAAAAAAAGTAAAACCAATCACAACTCCTAGGCTTGTTGGTTTCTTTCTAGAGAGGTTATTAAGACAATTACAAATGTTTATATTATCCATAACATTGCATGTCTTGGAAATTAATTCAAGTAATTTGTGCATATTTGTTCTTGTTGTCACTACCATCCATCTAGCTGACGGCAGGAACTATATCAGAGAGAGAGTAGTAATATGTTCCACATTATTAATAGAAGAATATTTTTTTTAATGTCAGAGTATACATGACACAAGTAAAAGTGCAGCACAGGCCTTTATTAAATAACAATTAATCTGAATTAATAAAATGTAGCTGGCATGAAGCCTCATATATGAATGGACAAAGGTATGCTATTACAAATAATCACTCCAGATTCAGACCCATTGCATTATCAGCTCATAGCACAGAACATACAAACAGTTAATGGAATAGATCTTATCTTATATTTCTTCATGAATGACTTTAATTGGAGCTGTGTTTAAAAACTCATAATATTAAGATATTAGAAAATAATGGGACAATTAAAATGCAAAGTTCTAATATGGGGCAGGGTACAGAGATCACATTATACCCCTACTAAAGCAGCTGCACTGGCTACCAATAAGCTATCGGGCACAATTCAAGGTGCTGACCTTAACCTTATAAAGCACATCATGGCCTGGGTCAAAGCTACCTCAAATATTGAATATCACAGTATGAACCAATTTGGGTGCTAAGGTCATCAGGAGAGGGTAAAAATATTCAAAATAAATACAGGAATAAAATATTGACGGAATCCATTAGTCCGACTGTATTTAGACTGGCCCAATAGAAGCAATGTAATGTAAGGAGGAATCCCCTGTAATTCTATGAGCCTACTCTAACTGCAATTCATTTTATGGATTTCAGTCTTTGAATCGTAAGAGACAGCAGGTAGGCACTCCCACTACAACTCCTCTCCTAACTTCAGACCATGAAAAATCATGTAACTGGAAACTCATAAGACATGTAATACTAAACATCTGCTCTAAACATCCCCTGTAATAGATGTTGTAGAAAGAATTCAAGAATTCCAAGTGCTATCAAACTGTTGAATAATTAATTTTTACAATTTCTTCTTCTCTTTTTTTCTTCTTCCTTTATAAATATAGGTTATATTGTAGTATGGTACTGTGTTCTTATTGTTGACTATATGATTCTTATATTTCCTTTTATATAGAGAGAGCATTTTTACCAAAACAAATTCTGGTGTGTCTAACCACACTTGGCCAATAAAATATTCTATTCTATTCTAAGCATGTGCAGATTGTGTGATTGGTTGTTACCTTTTTTTTCAGCTATTTCCCGGGGAATTGTTCTGCTAGCAAATTTTTTATTCAACTCTTTCATTGGCAATATTGAATTTAGAAATTGAATTTAGGATTGAACCCTGATGTATCTGTTTTATGTAAATATCACATATACACAATATTCTAGGGCCATAGATTACTTTTTGACTAGCTGGTATGTTTATGCAGGAGGCAAATCAAAATCAACTATTTGCCAACAGGAAAAGTTAGCTGTCCTTTGATTTCAAAACCTGGAAGTGCATTTGAAAATTCAGTTTCTGCCTGGCTATCAGACAGAAATGGCAGCTAGATACCAGCCAGACAACGATTTCATGTCATTTTTCTAGAACATTTACATTTTAGGGTTTAATTTTGTTTGTTATGTTTCTCATGTTTCCCTGGAAGTGTTCAAGGTGGGGGCCCACAAACACACAACAGATTGATAAAACCAGATTAAACAACACAAACTGAAGAAAAACTGTAGTAATCTGTATTCCAATTTAACAGCATAAAAATGCTCACTAAAATGGGAAATACATTTTAAAAACCCAAGTTAAAAACAAGATGTCTTCAAACTATCGCCCATGAAGAAAAACTGCTCTCTATGGAATATAAAGCTTCGAAGGCTTGATTCTGCACTGTGCTTCGCTGACTAGGGCCGTTACTTCATGAGCCGCTCGCTTCGCGCTAGCCTTCATTTCTGTGCGAATCGATCGTTTCAGTCCGCACGCTCCTCCTTGTTAGGGCTGCGATGCCACCCCACCACCCCCACTTTACCGTGCGCCTCCAAGCGGGTCGAGTGTGTTCCCCTGCGCTGCCGGGAATCTTTTCGCTTAGCATCTTGCTTCGCTCCCAACAGTCACGTGTGGTCTCGGTTTTTGGCTTTTATTGCAAGTTTTTTAAAAAAATAACAAATATTCAAACAGGGATTATTGATGGCAATCTGCTATATCGTTTCCCATCGCTTGCACTGTTACTTCCTCGCTCGAGTATGGGCGGCGGGTGAGCGGCGGCGGTGAGCTGGGAGCAAGCCGCTGCCGCCCTCGCCTGTATCCAGTCCAGGGCCAGAGCCCGGGGCAGGCAGCGTGCAAGCGCGCGGTTGGCCGTAGGTAATTTTTTTAAAGACGTATGGAGAAATAACGACGTTGAAAAGTGGCATCAAATGCCGAAGGCAGACACGGAGGGGGTAGCTCGAATCGGATCCTAAAACTGCAGCACGTGAGTACAGAGAAACAGGGGCCGGGAGCGAAAGCGAGAACAACGTGACTGTCACGTGACCGACTCCCGAATTCAAATCGCAGGGCAATATCGCTGCGGTGCGCAGCGCCTCGTGAAAGTAAGGGCCTACGCCTGGAGTTGATGAGAACGTCCATGGATCTCCCCTTACAGCTCTGCCCAAGCTCTAATATTCCATGAAACCTACGCTTGAAGAGAGTAAAATTGCCTTCTCTGAGACAGGTCTCTATGAACAGTCTTCTTCTACCATGCTGATCATCAGGCTCCTGGATCACTACCTACTCTCTCGGACAGCACCACTGTTCCACCATAAAGGGGGAAGATTGCAGCTCTGCGGAAGCTACTGCTTTTCCAACAGGGACAGAAATTGTGGGGTTGACCCCACATTAAGTTTCCAACATAACTGGCCTAAGATACCCCTACTTTATCTCCCTGTGCTCCCAGAACCCACTTTTTAGGATAATAGAATAATTGATCAGCGCACAATTGAAGAGGTGAGACATAAAGCTGAATTCTTTCCACCACCATCCCATCCCCTACAATCTTAGGGGGTAATGTAATCTCACATCCCTCCATCCTCTTCTCTCTGCGAATTGGTACATTGAACAGTATGTGCGTCATAAATGTGTGCGATAGTGCACGGACGAGGAGAAGTCGAGAAAACAAAGAGAACCAACAGACGTGGATAACAACTTGTTATGTTGGATCACGAGACATTCCGTGTATCTAAGGCCTACCGGACACTGGCGCGATTGCGTTAGATCTACTCTCTGTGTCATATGTGTAGTAACAGCAGCTACTCTCTCACAACAGGACTTATAGGTGTTGGAAAAACGGTCTGCCAGAAACTCCGTATCATCCTTTCCATTTAACTCGTAATAACAGTTGCGTAATCTTTCTGTGGCTCAAGCATCTACTGCTCTTGAAAGCTCAGCTGCATTAGAAGCACAACAATTTGGGGATGCTTTATTATAAAACCCGCTGACCTGCCAATAGCTACAATCTGAGTTAAGCACAAAACATTCAAATCCAGTGTGGAGCACGTCAACCGCACAGGTCACGGCCAGCTACTAAATTGCTCCATAAGTGCCAATGCAAGCACACTGTAGTCGTTTATAACAATCAAAATGGAAATGCCTGCAATGAACAATAATAGTATCTGGATGTAATTTGAGTGACAATGTTCCACGTGTCTGGGAGTGGCGTTGCCCCATCCTGGGGGGAAAAGGTGAAATCAAATGAAACATGGAAAACTCTCCCCCGCAGCAGAGTGGACAGAAGAAGGACCCTCGCAGTCATGAGGTATAGGAGCATGCCAGCGCGAATGATGTGACATTCGTGCCCTTCGGGCCCTCTAGGACTCACTATCCCATCCATACTCCACCATAACCCCCTCCTAAGAGAATGATCTGCAACTCATTAGTCGGGCCGCAGGCACAGCACCAACAGTCAATACTATAAGCAGTGTTCCCCAACCTGGGTACAATACGCCAAGAAAGGAAGGAGCAGTAAATTTTTGTATTTGCGAATGTTGAGAGAGTTGACTCTCCCTGAGGCCCCAACATTTAAAGAAAGTGTTGAAGTCACCGTCACACTTGATGGAACGGACAAGAAAATCAAAACTGGCTTCGTTCTATAATTTTTCTTATGAATTTATAAAAAGTATTGCTAGGCTTACCTATCCGTCACAGGGACTGAGGCATTTCAGCCAAGTGTACACAACGATATATAGATATGGAGGAAACCACGTACACAAAATAGAGAATGATTTGGTCATAACTTGGTATTACTCCCCTCCTCTAAATTCATAAACCAGAAAAATGATTAAATGCTAGTCTTGAGTACGTCTGTTCCGTTCCCGATCACAGGGCTGGCAACCAGTGTGAGACTGGCTTAAAAAAAAGGAAACCTGCTAGAGTAAAGTGAGTATCCATTGAATCATAAGCTGGAAGAGAACTCAAGCGCCCTCTAGTCCAACCACCCGCCTATGACAAAAATCCCCCATCAACCGATTCCCATCAATGATGGCCAATCCAGCCTCGGCTTAAAACACCTAACAAAGACAGAGAATTCTCACCACACCTCTGTGGCTCAATATTCCACTGCGGAACAGCGCTGTCATGAAGTTCTTCTTAATTTGTCATACAATGAATCTCCTTGCCATGTAGCTTCAGACCATTGCCCCACGTCCTAGTCTCTGAACCAATGGAAAACAAACCATCCCCATCTTCAATGTGAAATCCCTTTTCAAATACTTTAAAACAGAGCTATCTTATAACCCCTCTCTGCCTGCTTTTTTAAGGCTAAACAATCCATGCTCCCGAAGCTGCTCCTCAGAAGACAGCATCGTCCAGACCCACAATCAGCGTTGGTCCACCTCCTCTTACACTGTTCAAGTTTTGTCCCAACCACTGTTTAAATTGAGGGGCACAGACACTGGACTCATTACTTCATACTGGAGTCTCAACCAGAAGCTATATTAGAGTTGGGATCATCATAAGCCCTTCATCAAGACACATGTTTTCCATGTTGATGCAACCCAGAAATCACATTGGGCGTTCTTGGTCACACACAGCACACCAGAGAAAATGTTGATTTTGAGAGCCAACAAACCTCCCAGATCTGTTTCTCACAGTACTATTTTCCAGCCATGTCCCCCCCATTCTATACCTGTCTAGGTCAAGCTTCTGTTGTATCTTGAATGCACCACCCTACATGTCCCCTCTGTTGAACCCAAGTACCGTCAGCTGTGGCCCATACACTAATCTTGTTCAAGGAGTCCGTGTTGGATTTTCATCCTATCCTCTAATGAATTAGCAACCCTCCTATCTGAGATCAAGCTGCAAGCAGTAAGTCTGAACAGGGACTCTGACTCAATTTGCGTAAATGCATCAATCCGGGGTCTATGAGGTTTTCTGTCCAGACCCTTCCTCTTGCCCGTAACTAGAAACGATATAGTGATTACAGCGACTACGCATCAAACCTACAGTATCTTCGGCAAATTGAGGCAATTAAGGAGTAATGGGCCTAATCACTTGAAGAGAAAATTTTATTGTGGATCTAGAAAACTAACGGGCTGAGGTTGTGATGTTGTTTTTTCTCGCCCAAACCATGAGAGATATAATGGAAAAAAAAAAAAAAAAGATAGATCACAAACCTTGTTGGAGCTTTAAAGGGTGTGTCAAGTCTTCCTTTCCCACCCCGCTGTTAAATCTCCTCCCATTACCCCTTTAATAAATGTCAGGGAATAAAGAACAGAACCTTTATTGACATCCATCAAAAACATACACATACTACATAACAGGCACTCACCATACTTGCATGAATAGACAAAGTAAATTCGGCGCCACCAAAGCCATTCAGGGCTCCATAATAGATGTGGTATTTAAGAAATATCCCCCTCATTCATATAATTCATAACGGGCTTGTTACTCTTTCTTTAATTGCTTTTAGGAAGTACATTCAGGATTAGTTTTATGTCTGAAAGGTTCTTACAATTTGATTTATCTAAATTCAGAATGACAGATACGCCTTTAGGTGGCTGCCACATCTTCATCTTCATCTTTTTATTTTATTATCATTACTCTTTATTTTATTCCATTTTTACCAATAAAAATATGACATTGACACTTTCTAAGTACATCAAGGTTTTCCAAAAGGCTGTACTTTCCTTTAATATTTATCTTAATATTTATATGAAATAAAGATCTTTTTTAATAAAAGAAGATTTTAAAAATATAAAAT
>CM074734.1:91318833-91591333 GCA_037367245.1 Phrynocephalus guinanensis
CAGGTCTGACAGGCTGTCAAATGGATTAAATGTTGGCCAAGGGTTCTTAGCTCACTGCCAAGTGTGAGACTACACACTGGTGTTCTCACAATTTACCCCTTGTGACAATAGAAAGCAGTTGTTTACTCTTGTAGAATCATATCCAGAGCCTGCTAAGAATTATTCACAGCTTGATAGTCTATAGTTTGTTTCTGTACCAAAACAGTCACTTTGTCCATTATCTGTATCCTCACCTAGTCCTGTGGCTATGTATATATGGCATATGCACGCCACACAGTCTCTAATGTCTGAAGAAGTGTACTTGATTCAAGGAAGCTAACATTCAAATTCAAATTCAGCCTCTGATGAAATATATTTTTCAAAAGCTTTTGATAAAAAAAGCAAATACATAATATGTACTGAATTTGCCTTCATCTCTTGTACTCCAAAAAAAAAAGTTGCTGGCACAGGATTTAGTATTTGCAGAAACCAAATTCAGTCTATAAACTTGATAATTTTGTATATAATAATAATAATCCCCACAAATCCACCTGGAACAGATGTTTAGCAAACTGACCTGGAGCTTCTCGGGATCTCTCTATAGATCATCCACAGTGCTTTTTTCTAAAATTTCTATCAAAATTGGCTACTTTCCAGTTCTTAGGCAGAGAGACTGATCTTAGGCACAAGTCATACATTTTTGTTAGAAGATCAGCAGTTTTATCCTTGGGTCTTTTAAAAACTCATGGATAAATTACTATCCGGACCTAGGGATTTGTTTCTTTTCAGTGTCTTTTCGGTATGTCAATAAGGACTAGAGCTTCCTCTGTTGTCACTGTTCAGTTTCTGCAGACTTCCTTTCTAAAAAAAAGGTTCAGACACTGGCATCTGCCCTACAATAATTAATTCCATTTCTCTGCATTCCTTCTTACTGTTTTTAGTACACTTTGACCTGCCTTGTTGAACTTCCTCCTGAGCTCTACTTCTGATGTTTCTGAAGATTTTATTTTATTTTATCAGTATACCCCACTCTAATTCTTTGGGGGAGAATCTTATTTTCTGCTTGCACTTATTTTGCTATGGTTTGAGTTCTTATTTTGTTCTCTTAATTTTGAAGACTTCATATTGCATGTGTATTCTTTTGTTTTAGCTGCTTCTTATATATCTTATTAGGGCTGTTTATTTTTGTTTTTTGTTTTATAGTACATTTTATTCTTTTATGATCAGTTTTGGATACCCTGGTGGCTATAACCTCCATCTAAACCAATCTCCGTTCATTTGTCTTGCTGTGTCTCCTTTGATCTTGGACCATACAACCCAACTTGCAGTACATATTCTAACACGGTTTTTATCATTTCGAGTTGACTAATCCCTAGGGTCTGTATGACTTTTTTAAACCAGTAGTGAATTCTCATTTATTATACATTTCAACGTTTCAGGTGATGAAAATATTTTTTAAGTGCAAAGACTTTGAAAGGAAATGTAATTCCTCCAGAAGTTTATTCAAGAGGAAGGAGAAGACACATGCGCATAAAAGAGAATGATGCCAAGATACAACTGGGTGTGGTTAGGCTAGGCAGAGGACATCTGTGGAGGCTTGTTGCTTTCCTCTGTTGACCCTTCATTCAGTACCTGCAGGCTTAGCATGCAGAAAGCTACCAATCTCACATGGCTTCCATCCCAGCTGCAGGAAAAGTAAATTACCTTTGTGAGAAAGGAAAGCATGAATTCCTCCAAAGAGGCAATATATGTAGAGTTTTACACACACACACACACACACACACACACACACACACACATTATTTTTCTCTTTTAAATGTGCTTTGAGTTGAAGTTTCTACAACATCATTACTGAGCCACGCAAAGCCATCCCACAGCACACCAGATACCAGATTATTAGAAAGCAAAATTTACTAATAATGACATTTTCCATGGCAATATATAAATAATTGGTTTCAAGCCCAAGTCTCTCATAAGTCTCCTTAGCTCTGGGGGCACAACTAATCAAAGCTTTTCCTTGCCATCACCTTAGCAAAGCCAATTATAAGGCAAGATTTAACAGTCAAGAGAAAGACCACCTGCTTCCCTCTCCTCACTTTCTTGCAATGATAAGCCCTCTGATTTTTACAGCTTTTCTGCAGACTATTGCTGTGATGCACAACTCTCACAATTTAAGGGGTTAGGTGTATCAAACATGTAATTTTCTGCAAGCAGGGGAAGTGTTCCTAGTGATCTAACTACTACACAGCAAGCATCTCTGCTAAGTTCCTCTACCTTAGTATTGACCAGTGAACCAGATTTGTGGACAAAATGTACCTCTGTGATGCCCAACAGCATGGTATCTCATTATTAGCATTCAAGTGGCATAGTGACTTCCTGACAGCATAAGAAGTGGCATTTATCCACAGCAATAGATAGATATTGAGACCAGGCTGCATACTTGAAAGCCAAATTTAACTATCTGACTATGCAAAAGTACATGGCCCCAGGTAAATGCCATGAAGTACAGTTATCAGTGATTTAAGCCTAATTCTTCCCCTGCAGTTGGGAAATCCCAGAACCCCCAACTAGTTCTTTAAAATGTAATGCATCATTCTGTAACAACACTTAAGATGTACAGTATATTTCATTTTGTTTCTTTCTTGTTTTGTTCAGTTATCTTGCAGACTATATTCTGACATGGGGAGGGAAATAAAGTATGAAGAATAAATATTAATATATCTGAATACTAATTTAGGGAATGAACAAATTACCTATGTAATGAGATAGATTACAGAAGTACTACATACTATTACAGAAGTATACAGTTTACATTATTACCATTTTGCCATTTGTCTTTTTTTATCGAAAAATGTCACAAACTTGTTTACTAAAGATGATGGGGTGAAAAATAGTAACAAAAAAGAGAAAAACAATAAGTGAAATAGGCTGTGTTAATGAAAAATAATTACCCTTCCAAAGGTACTATAATGGCAGGCAACCTATTTTTGCCCCAGTTATTACATTAGAAGCAGACACTGCAAGGGTGTTGTTTGTCAGATATGCCCTGGCCTGAAGACTGATACATGGTGACAGTATAAATATCCACTATTTCATTTGTTACACATCTGTTGAAACACAGAAAAGGAAGATGGAGACATATGCAGCAGAAATAGACTCTTATTCCTACATCGATATACTGCTGTATTTCTTCTGAAAGAAGGGTTTGATAAGGATGGCATAGAAGAAAACTAGAGAGAGGGAAAAGTTAACCCACACTATCCAGCAATGCAAATCTCAAATACCTTGTGAAATTAATTAAATTAATTAAAAGTCTGCCAACTGGGGCATTTGCAGGGGAGAATTAGAATTAGAATTTAAGAGTTCTTCCCTTTCTCTACACCAATCATACATTGTTTCATGCCCCTTCTGCCCCTCTATGGTGTTACTTGGAGAAACACGGGGTTTCTGAGGTGATATGGCAACTTTACCTTCTGTGTGAAACCCAATTAGTTACAGGTTAGCAGCCGTACAAGATAACTCAGCCAACAGAACGTAGAACATTCGATTAAAAATTCATACTGTGTAGCTATGAAATATGCTAGATAGGATCATAGTACTGAATCATAACTTTTTAATCATGGGATAACTCATAAATGTCTGAAGAAAGTAACCTATCTTGTCAAAAAATGGCTGCACAGTGCAGAGCAAGAACAACATTAAATAAAAAAAAGTTTGCATTTCTTCAAATATTTACTTTCCCCCCCATGGAATTGCTAGATTTAGCTCCAGCAAAAGTTGATGACTGAGTATATACTGTCTCTTCCACTCAGCTGAATGCAGGCATTGGTGAACTATTTGGTAGTTATTATGAATGTTTTCCCAACACTGTAAATTCAGAAGCATCGGAGCAGAAGCTTTACAGTAAGCACCATTTCTGACATATTCATAAGCAAAGAAATTCAGTGTTACAGATTTTATTTTAAAGATTTTTTAAAAAATACAAGTCAGGCTACTGCAGCTTTTGCTGTTTTCCAGTATAGCTCTACCTATGATGATCACAGAAGCAATTGAAAAGCATTACTTATCAGCAAGCTTTATTTTAAAATAATAATTTCAGTAATGTTTGTGAAACCTTGGATAAACGATGTAATTTTAGGTGACGAATAACTAAAAGCTTGTACAAATTGGAAGTTAATTTCCCTTTTACACTTGCTCATGCACACACATGCCATAAAAAGTGCTTATCTTCATGTAGTGCACAGAACAGATGACATTACAGGACCCTAGTCTTGAAGGAAGCATGAAACAGTATCATTTGATCAGAATGAACTGTATTAATCTGACCAGTCTACTGGCCCAAGAAGGCTCTCCTTCAGAACACTATAAAGTCTGGTAGTGGCAGCTAGGTTCGCTGTAGGAATGATCACTCTTAAGCCCTGGTTGAGTAGCTGGATGTGTATATGTCTCTGCACATTAAACTAAATAACTAAATGAATATTGTGAGCAAGAAATGAAGACAGGTGCCCCATTCTCTCATTGCGTGCCAACCAATCAGGGACAGGGATGGAGAAATAGGGAGTTGGAAGCTGATAAGAGGGAGGAGGGGAGAGAACTGTTAGATTCAAGGGCCAGATGCAGGGGTGGTGGTATCAGGAGACAGATATCTAGACTCGTGCACTCCCAGACGCATTTGGTGCGGCCACTGTGAGATATAGGAAACTGGACTAGATGGGCCGTTGGCATGATCCAGCATGGCTCTTCTTATGTTCTTATGTGCTAGATTGGGCGGGAAGAGCAGAGGAGAGAGAAGGAAAAGGCAGAGGTGAAAAGATGGAGACAGTGTGCTTAATAGAGGTGATGGAAGAAGCAGAAGAGAAGCTATACAATGCTGTAAAAGAAGATCCCTGGATGGGAGAGTGAGTACTGTTCAGGTTGCCAGGAGAAGCTGCAGAGAGAAAGTGGAAAAGTAAAAAGGCCTGAAACCCCCCTTACTGGGGAGAGACAGTAGAGAGAGAGAGAGAGTATAAGAGGAAAGAAAGTAGCTTTGAGAGGGAGAGGTTAAATAGAAAAAATCACAAATGTTGCACTTCCCGTGGGACTGATGAGGAGACCATTTCCCCCACCAGCATGTCCAGATCCCAGGCCATGTCTTTGGGAGTCACACAGTGGAACGAGCTGGCCCAAAGATACATATCTGGAACCTTAGTAAACCCATTAGAGGGGACTAACAGTTGAGCGCGAGTTGCACATATTATGGATAATCCAGATCAAACGTTCAGGACAGTTAAGGATGTATGGCTTGAGCATCAGCATTGGTTGAAGTGGAGACATGTGCTAGAGACATTGCATTGTTTTAAAGTTCTTTTAATAAAAGCATTAAAATTGAAAAACTACCTGAAACATCTATAAACACTTCACCCACACCAAAGAGGGAATGGGGAGCTACAGATGACCCTCACAAATATATCAATCAACCAATGCATTTATGGTTCTGGGGCAGCAGGGCCCCCTTCTCGCAGACATGCATATTCAGGCTGTACCTTCTCAAGCCATAGCTTTTGGTAGGATATAGAGCTTGGAAAGAGGAGACTGGACTGTAACTTCTTTCCCCTGCCCTTCCTCCCCTGCTCAATTTTCTCTTGGCCAAAGAAGGGCAAACCAGTTTCTACAATCATGCAATGCTTTCAGACCTGGAACAAAAGACGTGGTTGGGAATACCTTGCTTTCTGTTGTTTTGTTTGCAATCTTGCATGCTGTCTGTGGTGTGTGTGACTTGAGGGAATTTTGTGAGCTGGGAAGCTTGCCTGCTGATCAATCACTCAACAAATTAAATTCAAAGACAGCCATGCCTTTCTGCGGAGTGTTTTTCCCCTCTCTGTATCTGCTGGTATCAGTTGTTTGTTTGCTATGTGTTCAGTTCGTCTGTGAAGATTCTCAGTCATCCAGGTGCGTTTATCTGGGAGTTGAGTCATGGCTACTGGACTTCTTTTTTGAGAGATAGAAATGTTTCGCTGTTCATCCAAACAGCTTCATCGGTCTGAATACAGCTAGTGCAAGAGACCTTCTTATAGTCAGCTTGACCTCTTGTCCCCTTGTCTGATTGTCTATATGCAGTCCAATGCAGTGAAGAGTGTTCAGACCTCTACATTGGAGAAACTAAACAGCCATTAAACAGAAGAATGGCCCAACATAGGAGAGGTAACAGCTCAGGACCAGAATCAGCAGTACACCTCCATTTGAAGGAAAAAGGCCACTCTTTCAAAGATGAGGATGTACACATATTAGACAAAGAAGAGAGGTGGTTTGAGAGAGGAGTAAGGGAAGCCATTCATGTCAGCATTGAAAATCCCTCCCTCAACAGAGGTGGGGGGCTCCGGCATAGTCTAGCTGCTACTTACCAGGCTGTACTTTCCACAGTACCCAGGCAAATCAAGGAGCCTTCACCACCAGGTCACAGATAACGACCCATTCTTGACAGCTAACGACCCATTCTTGATGGGTTTCAGCACCTTAGGCCATTGTTTACCTTAAGGCCATGGACACTAATGTCTCCCTAACGAGCCTATTCAGGCTTTGTTCATCTTATGAGCCAATCAGACAAGGGGACAAGAGGTCAAGCTGACTATAAGAAGGTCTCTTGCACTAGCTGTATTCAGACCGATGAAGCTGTTTGGATGAACAGCGAAACGTTTCTATCTCTCAAAAAAGAAGTCCAGTAGCCATGACTCAACTCCCAGATATGTGTTCAGTTGGTTTCTAAGTACGAGTGCAGTAAAGAAAGCAGTACCTTTCTGAGTTGCAGAATTTTACCAGAAATTCAAAACCCTGTAACACCTTTTCTACTCTTGGTGACTAAAGAAAGGCACACGTTTTAAAAAAGGGATAGATATACATTGGTAAGAATTGGTGGCTGACTCAAATAGATTTTCATCTTAGGGAGGGAGGGAGGGAGGGAGGGAGGAGGAGGAGGAGGAGGAGAAGAAGAAGAAGAAGAAGAAGAAGAAGAAGACATAGTCTGTAGCCCTTGTTGAATGCAAAACATTTATTCTCTCTATTCTATTTTTCTTATTAAAGAACTGTCTGGATTCTGCATCATTTATGCATGGTTTTTAGCCAATGAATTGGCATGCCCTTTGTCTGGAGAAATAAATTCCTGGTTCATTCAAAGCTCTTATTTGGCCTAAGAATTAATTACTGTCCTTATTTATCTTTTTTTTAAGAACAGGAATTTACTGTGAATGTGAATGGGAAAGAGAGGACCCAAGCACCCACGCACCCACACACCCACCCCATTCCTACCATATGGCAGCAGCAAAGACTGGAGCCTTCTAAGTCTGCTTTCACATGACCACTAAAATCCGCTGGCAACTTAAATGCGGATCCCCCCAACCAGCAATCATGTGGTTGTTGTTGTGGTTCCTGTGTTCCCAGCCTCTGCACTCCGATTCTGTTGTTTCTGTCTGCTGTGGATTAATGAGGGGAAGGAGAAAAAAATGCTGGCACACCTCAGACTGCCCAACACGCTTCCCCCAGTGGGCAGCAGCTAACTGTAGCAGGACAGGAAGCCCATTAGGAATTCCTGTCTGTTAAAAGGGAAAAAACATAAAGAAGGCAGAGGAGGACCAGGCATGCACCACATGCGGCAGGGAGTGCCTGCTTGCTGAGCAAATATGACATATAGGTATCTCCGTACCAGTATCCTGTACCTGCTGTTTTTAAAAAAATAAATAAATCAGTGAAAGGGGGCAAAAGGGGTTTTATGCAGATTTTCCCACAGACTTGTGTACTGCTTTAAAATCTGCATCGGAACAGTGACAAAAATTTTACCACCTCAAGACCAGGTACTTTTAAAATGCGCTGGGTTGCACTTAAGTGGGCGTGTCCACACTTTACTTTTTTAAAAGTCCACTGCTTGTGGGAAAACAATTTTACACTCCGCATCTCTGAGCACTTTGCAGCGGATTTTAGTGGCCATGTGAAAGCAGCCTCAGTTTCTGAAATGGCTTTGTTTCCTGAAATTATATGAATTTTAAAAATTACCCAAACCATGCAGTCTGAATGGAAAATTATTATAGCCCTATCATAGGAGGCAAGGCTGTGGCTGAGAGACTGTGAATTGTAAGGCTGCTGAATGTTGCACCCATTTTTTGTGGGATTTATATGTTTATTTTGTGTAATTTGTAGGATGCCTAAGGTGGCTCACAATGTAAAAATAAAGAATAATAAAAAAACACAATAAATTACAGATTAAATAGCAAACTATAGTAATAATTAAAAATCCATGATGTAATAAAACAATTAAAACGTTGAAACACAAAGAAGTTGGCTAGAAGTCTAAGTCCACACAATGGTTTACCTACCTGGCTCCGGAATCTGTTCTGCTTGGGACTAACAACTGGATTTTACTCTGTATTTTTAATTTTACAATAATAAGGTGCAATATGTACTCTATACACACTAGACTGGCTGCCCCATGATTAGAAATGGTTTGAAAAAAAAATAAGGGAGAATGTTTAAAAACAAGTTAAATAAAAATATACATATAAAGTAAAATAAACCCTAACCTGCACGTTCCTGACTGGTGCAAGGGAGACCCCCTATTCTCCCCCCCTCTGCTTTGGAGGCTGTCTGAGACAGAATGTTCCAGATGATCACTCATAATCCTGCAGGGGGGTGGAGGGAGGGAGAGAGCCACTATTGGCTCACTTGTGACCTGCTCCAGCACTTGTATATCAAGACATTGCTTGTTGATCAAGGCAAAATTTAGAAGAAATGTTTGCTTGTCTTGCAAAACACTCTTAAACCAAGTTACTCTTAAACTAATGTATTACTGTATAGTCCTAGAGAGCTTTTATAGATTGCTTGGGCCATCAGGAAAATGAACAAAGTCCTAGACCAAATCAACTTTGAACTTTCTCTGGGAGCAAAAATGGCAAAGCTTGTCATACCTTAGACACATTATGAGAAGACAAGACTTACTGGCAAAGGCACTAATGCTCGAAAAAGCTGAAGACAGCAGGAAAAGAAGAAAAATAAATATGAAATGGATTGACCCCATCAAGGAAACCAGAGCCTAGAGTTTATAAAAGGTGAGCAAGCTAGTTAAGGAGAGGGCATTTCAGAATTCTTACAATATTACCTTAAGTCAGAGGTGACCTAACTGCACGTAACAACACTTTTCCAAAATTATCAGGACTTCTTTGCTACACAAAGTGTGCCATTCCAAAAGAACCTTTCTATATTCAAAATTCAAGTGATGCAAAAGTTCTTTTACATCGGCTCATATAAAAAGTGGCTGAAAACAATATGAACATTAAAATGAACAGTCAAGCCTCTCAAAGAATTCATTCACAACCTTGGTAAGAATGGCCATTTTTATTCTCCTTGTCAATAAGTACTTCCTATAGACTTCACAGCTTCTCTTTATTTACCAATATCTCCAAAACAGTGACCTCTCTCTCTCTCCTGAGAAATCTCATGAATAAATATTGAGTTTTTTCCTACTCCAGATACAAGCTTTCTTGTTTTTTAAGTACCCTTTATTTCTATATAGGTCTTTTTTTCTGGATGTCATGATGCCTCTTGCATTCGAAAACAGTGCTCTCAAATTCCCATTTCTGGGATTTTCCTCCTACTAGAACTTCTAAGAGCCACTGAATGAGACAGTATGGATCAAAGCACACATACACACCTGGACAAGGAAACTGTTTTACGTATGCAAATTATGCAAACCTATCACTGTGCACCCCTCTCCATGAAGAAATGCCACCAGCTTCTTTGTGCTTCTCAATGCAGATGACATTTACATTGCAATAATGTTCTGCAGGCCTGGCTGAAAACAAAATGGAACTGCGTGAGCAACCAATGTGACAACTACCAGTTTGTTTGTGTATGCTTCACAATCAATGTATTCTATTGCCCTTCAACTTCTCATTCAATTGTACTCATTCACTGCTTCCTATTGGATTTTAAAGCTTTCTGATGAATTAATGAGCTTACCTATCAGGTCATGGTGAAGAATATGATAAGTCATGCAAGGCAGAATTTAAAAATAAATAAATAAGAAAGAAAGAAAGAAAGAAAGAAAGAAAGAAAGAAAGAAAGAAAGAAAGAAAGAAAGAAAGAAAGAGAAAAAACACTTTCCATTTTGAATGTGACCTAATGTACACTTCATTACTTGTATAATGGTTGATTATTTGGAACATATATGTTACAGTGCACATTAGAATGAAAGTGTTGAGATTTATTTAGAAAATATCTTTTTAATATTTTTAATTGTACAATATAGTACAATTGTTGCTGCTCTATCTTATGAACACCAAGCCCACCCAGAATGTATGTAGTCTTTGCTATAGTGTGGGGGGGGGAAAGGGAATGTGGGCAATTAATAGCACCTCATAGCACTAGTTTACACTTTGCTGACTTTGTGAACAGCAGCACACTAGGAATATAATACTGTTAATGAGCCAGCCCTTTGCTGGAGGCCAAACCTCTTAGTTTTTGCTTCTATAGCTGGCAAGCCCCTATAATATAGTCATTCACAGCTTGTAAACCACCAAACTAAATGTCACCCACCAGCCATGTACGTCAACCTAAACACATGGCTTGTATTATCTATATCACAGATTTTTCTTTCACATCTCTCTCTCTCTCTCTCTCGTCCAACAGTTGGAAACTCTGCATTTGGCCAGGAAAACCAGCCATTCCTCCAAAACAATTTTGTATGTGGCAAACCTAGCATTGGCTCATATCTGGTTTTCTGAAAAATGTGATTAGTCATAACAGGCAAAGAATAATAATTCTAGTGACTTATTATTTCATTATGGCAATAGAGGCAATGAGGAAAGTAAAGAGAGGAAACTATAAGCCTGGTAGAAGGGAAGGGGGCATGATAGTGGCAGCAAGAGAGAGTGAAGGTCTGGCTTAATGCCTGTGGCAAGACAAGAGAAGATAGAGAAATACTTTTACGTACAAAAGTGAAGCAGAAACCCAATAGAAGAAACCCAATAGTTCAGGGACCATCTCTTTTGATAATCTGACAGTGTTGGGTTGCAGTGGTTCTCTATTAATCCTACTTTAAAGTACTTAAAACTGAAAGAGAGGGGCTATTTACCCCCCCCCCCCCAAATCAGGTTGATCTGAAAGTTCCATTTCTATCATCCACTAAAACGTACGTTTGGCTTTAATCTAGTTCCTTCATTAGCAACAGTGCTATTTTTATTTGTGTTTTATTATTCCCCAGTAAGATATTGATGATTTCTGTCCTGAGAGTCCCGATCTTTCCAGCACTATGTTTTGTTTCATTTGGATTATCTTTATGGTGCAATTGTTTTTTTTTTTTTTTTTTTTTTGCAGTGCAAAAGTCACTTACCACTGCTGCCTTCTGCACATTATCAACAAAACTAGCTTCAGTGCCACTGCCACTGTCTGATCCTCTGTTAGCAGCATCGCCTTCAGCTACTACGGTTATTGTCCAGTAGCTGCCCGTAAGGGATTTCTCAGCCCGCTCCACTGGAACTATCAATTCTCTTCTTTGGTGATATCCTTAAAAATGGGGATGAATCTTAGTCTGATGTCTCAGCTTTGACCATTCTACTTTGGTTTACCATTACTGTTAATAATCCAGAGTTGTAATGGAATCTAGCCTCCAGAGGGCATCGCCCTCTGCTTCCCTGCCATGCTCATACCCTTTACAACAGCGGTTCTCAAACTGGGTACTGTGACACCCCGAGCGTATGCCAGGGGTGCCGCGGCAATAATATTTAATTTACTTAACTTCCCATAAACATAAAGGAAGTAATGAAAAATCCATCCAAACAGTTTCATTCATCACATTAAAAACAGCTGAGCATTAAATTTGCACTGTTCTTTCTTCTTTTCCTAAGTATTCAAGCCTCTTTAAGGGTAGCTGTGCTACAACTTTTTTTAGCCACCTCCTTTGGAGGTTTTTAAGGAGAGTCTGGATGGCCATCTTTTGGGAGGACTGTCATGGGGATCCCTGCATGGCAAGGGGCTGGACTGGATGGCCCTCAAGGTATCTTCCAACTCTATGATTCTGTGATACACAGGAAAAGGCTAAAGCTAACTGCTTTTACCATTAGTAATAATTATTCAGGCCTTAGCTAGTTTCATACATATTGCTTATTCTTCGGGTTTTCACTTTTAAAGTTTGTCAGATACACAGTACTAATGACTGCATACCATAGCACAGCCTGGAAGAAGAGATTATTAACATTTCAGGATAGTTGATTATCATATAACTAGCAATGCCTTCTTTCTTTCAGAGTGCCGTACATTTTAACATTTGAACTCATTTAACATTAAATATTTGCTTCGTGATTTGCAGTAGAAGAAAAATGTCTTCCCGCTTTTAACTTAATTGCAAAAGATGTAAATGTAGTCTCACTTGTAGACAAATCAGCTACTCTTAACAATGAAGTGTAAATTGGCGTCTAGTTAATTCTGTTCACAGGAGGGGGGAAAGTATATTACCTCAGATCCTTAAATTTTGCAGGAAAAAATTGCTTCATAAAATTAACACTATTATTTAATTCTAAAACCAACTGTAAAGATTGTTAACTACAGCTATGGTATCCTTTAGTTAGATTATTAATGTAAATACATTTTTTACATTAAAATGTTAAATATGATGAATACTCTCATCCAGTTTTTCAAATGCAAAGTAGTTGTATCTTTTTACTAAATTAAGTAAACTGCAGTGAGGCACTTGCATTTTTAAGCACAAAAGAATATAAAGTGTAATATATGCATTTGTGTATACATATAACCACTTTAGGAATCTAGTTACCAGTTATTGTGTTGATTTTGACAATGTTTTATTGCTTCTCTTACTGCATTTGGAGATGGTCGCCTGAATACAAATAGGAAATCTAACCTTAATCTTGGCAAGACATAAACAACAGTGGCTATCTGGTCTTATGACCTAAGGCAGAGGTGATCGTAACCTGCCCCATGGCTCTTTTTATTTATCTCAGCTACCCTTAATATTCTGGGCAATTCCCTCTCCGCAACCCAAATGGAAGAATCATGTCTCCAAGAAGCTTAATTCTTGTAGAAAACAAAGGGTGCCCCTAGACCCTGTTTAGCAGATAACCTATGTCCCTGACTAGAAGCTGCTTATTTTGAAATTGGAAATGACCTTTCAGTCACTTTTTATTTCATGTGGAGCCCTGAAAAAAATGGTTCCTGGGTTATAGAGTTTACCCACACTAACTATTGTTAATAGTAGTCAGGCAGATTTAAATCTTTTGGATTTTGTTAGAGCTGAATTTGAATTTCTAGTTTTGGTACTCACTTAAAAATCATGATGTTCACATTTCCCTCTTTTGCAAGGATGTTGATTCCTCCCTTTTCGGACTTCTTTAGTCTAAGGACATAGATCCTGATTTATCTCTTTCATGTGTATGAAAACAATAAACTACAAACATTATCCACATTAATCATAACATGCTGGAGCTGGACTTAGTATTAGGAAAGGGAATGTAATATAAGTTCTGTAATTATAATGGTTAATTACGTCCTGACTCTAGTTCCTGTTCCTGATATCAAAGCTAATACAGTAATCTTTCCTTTGATTACTTCATTTTTATTATCAAGGCATCATATACTTGGCTATTCCTAATCTTCCAGACCTTTTCAAGGATTCAATACCCCCTTGACAAAAGTTCCTCCTTCTGTTTTTCAGCAGTTTGCTGAAAGCAGAAGATGGGCAGACAAGCAAGAACATAATTGTTTTCGTGTAACACTTCAGGGCAAGAGGTAAGATGCAGTTAGCCAACACGCAGAAATTGCCCCCCCACTCGAAATGACCAGACGAGACAGTATGTTGGGGGTAAATGGGCCACACTTTATTAACACAACTTCAACAAGTAACCACAACAGGAGGGGCCAGGCATCAACACACTGGTTGGAACCCCGGGGTCTCCCGGGACCCCTCCAACCGGGCAGCCTTGGGCGAGCCACAAACCCCCGGGGTGGTGCAGTCTTCTGACGGCACCCACCAGGCCAGTTGGTTTATATTAACCCTCCCTGCCTTTGATGGCACCAGTCTGGGTAACTCCCAGGGCAGGGAGGCAGTTGCTTGCCCCCCACCCCAGCGCCGAGACCTCCTGGCCCGCAGCGCTGTGGTTAAGGGGCATTTGGGTCCAGATGTTACTTACCGGCTCCCCGCTGCCCTAAATCAGCTTCAGCCGCCATAGTGTGACCGAATAAACGTTCAAACAAACAGTCTAACTCCGAGGTACCAGTGTGGGATAGGCGAAAAATCCCCGCTCTCAACAGCCAATCTAGAGGCGGGTCAAAAATTCCTATCCGGCCCCCAACATAGGCGACCAGTTAAACTCACACTAGTCCAAACACGGCGGGTGGGTGGGGAACGCTCCACCAAACGGAATGCTGTGTTGGGGGAGGAGCCGCCCCTTATAGGGCGCTCCTCCCCCCTCCCATCAGGACACTCTTGTCCTGTCTCGCCTTCCATCCTCCGAGCGGGAGGCAAATCGGCTCCGTGGGGCGGACAAGCCGCCGGCGGAGCCAGCATTCTGTTCCATTTCTTTGATTACTTTGCAATGCATAAATAAAATACATAAGGTGTAGCTTTTAATCAGATGTCAGGGGTTTATTATTTAAAATGCTCACTAGATGGGTGGGAGAGCAACTTTCTCTTTCCTGTTCTTGAGGGGTGGTAAGACCTGTTGATGCATTCCTAGGAAGCTGCTCTGAATATGTGAAGAACGCATAGAAGGGATGTGAAGAAGGCATAGATTGTAAGTCTGGTTATTGGTGAGGAAGAGATGGAGAGTCCATGTTCTTTTGATTCCTTATTTAAGTACTCTTTGTTGGGAGAGAAAAAAGCACAATTTTGAGATCTGGCAGCAAGACCTGTGGCATACTGTATAAAGCATATAGCAATACTCCAAGCATGACCCTCTTCTAAGGCTGGGCTGCCCAAAAGAAGTATTTGATTTTAAAAAGTACCGGCAGTGTCTGAGCTGAGAAAATGATCTAGAATGGAGACAAGGTAGAGTAAGAAGCTCCTTTGAATTGTGATTGCAGATAGGATCCAGAAGAAATACCCTTAGCTGCACAGCAGATGAAAGAGGGATAGTAAAGGAGTTATAACTAGGGGTGGTACCTCTGTGGCATCTCTCTAGACAGTCAGCAGTGTGATTGTGCCCAGTAATTACAGTCACAGGTACCTAGGTACCAAAGGAAGAAAGCAGGAGAAAGTTTTAATCTCATATTGGATGTGATGTCCATAGCATTACTTTTGTTCATTCATAGGGAAGTATGTTAGAATTGACAGAATAAGCACAGAAGACTGTTAACAACAGGGAAATGCTTTTGATTCAGGCACATTCAATCTATTTTAAAGTGCCCTACCAATTCTCATTTTTGTCATTTTTCTATTTGGAACAGCTTACTTCAACACGTTGACAGTTATTTTGAATTTAACAGCATAATGTACAACTACTCGAGCTACCGCAAACACGAACTTGTTCCATAGTGACACAAAATCTTTAGCTAATCAAAACAGGATTCAAAACCAATTAAATCAATCAACCAGTGAACATTAACTACCCTGTGAAATAAAAATGTTGTTGTTTGAATGCTTAGAATTTACTCTGCTATGAAAAAGATAAAATGGGCACAAAATTGGAAGAACGAACTAGCAGGCTGGGAAAGCTATGAGGAAAAGAAGGAGAAGGAGATTACCAAGACCGTCATCTCTTGGAAACAAATTTCTTATAGTATATGTGTTGAGGACAGCAGCTTAAGTCAGTTAGGACAATTTCACCTAATTATTATGAACAAACGATGCACAGTAGGCTGGCTACACAACATGTGATTCCACTAAAAGCTGTGCACACAATCTCCTGTGGTAGTAAACTCTGTAAACATTACATGTGCATGCATCCTTCTGCGCCTTTATGTTTGTGCTCATGCCTATGTGGTCCTGGTTATACGTTCATTAGATAACATCAGAAACAAAGGTTGTACAATTTGACCTAGAACAGTGATGGCGAACCTTTTAGAGACCGAGTGCCCAAACTGCAATTCAAAACCCACTAATTTTCTGCAAAGTGCCAATACCGCCATTTAACCTGAATACAGGTGGCTGAGAAGGGGCGATGTCGGGTGCCCACAGAAAGAGCTCCGAGTGCCACCTTTGGCACCCGTGCCATAGGTTCACCAACACTGACCTAGAACCAAGGGGAGTGGAGAGTTCCCCATCATAACTGTAAGTGATAAGAAAACTGTGATGAGAAATAGGTCAGAGACATGTGTTCTGGCACATAACACTCAATTTAAGGGTTGAAAAAAATATGGTTGCTTAAAAGCCTCTACAGAAGGTGATATCAAAAATTCCTTCAAAAAATTTCCTCCTTTTATTCACTGAAATCAGTGGGACTCAAAGCAAGCTCTAAGACTGAACACATTCCCATTAATTTAAATAACTCCACTCCAGTTATGGGTATGGTTAGACCTGGATTCAACCCAGGGAGATGATCCACATAGACATTCCCCTATGAATTTTGAGATAAACCTTGTCTTCCTGCTTCAGTGTGATTTTTAATTAATACCATCTATGGCCTACATGGCAAGATTTGTAGCGGCCTTTTAAAAGTATAAAACCGATTGTGCTACCACTTGTGATTAGAGATGGGCACGACCAGGGAAAATGACGTTTTCGAGTTGTCGTGTGTCGGAGCCGGCCCGTTTCGGCTCGTTTCTGTTTTTCGCGAAATTTTCCAAAAAATTGTTGTTTCGTTTGTCGTTTCGTTTGTCATTTTTTCGTCTGTCGTTAGTACTGGTTTGGGGGAGGGAGCGGGGCTCCTGGAGGCACCTCTCTGGGGTGGGTGCCTCCTCTGGCCCGCTATGAAGGGAAAGCGGGCTCCTGGAGGCACCTCTCTGGGGTGGGTGCCTCCTCTGGCCCGCTACAAAATGGCATGCATAGCCAATTGGATGTGCATACCAAGATGAGTAGAGAGAGGCACCTCTCTTTTGGGTGCCTCTCTCTGTTGACCACAGGCCCACTGCTAACTGCAGTGTCACAGTGCGCACACTGGGGGAAGGCTCCTCCTCAGTCTGGGCGCTCTGTGGTCCACTAAGAAGGGAACTGTACTTGCGTGTGTAGCGCCATGCGAGTACAGATTTGGCTTAGGGTTAGGGGGGGTTAGCGCAAGGGCTAGGCTTAGGGTTGTTATTGGTAAGGTTAGGGTGAGTTCGTGGGGTGCACCTCTGGGTGCCTCTCTGACCCACTAAGAAGGACAGTGTACTGGCAAATGGGTTAGGGTTCGGGTTCGGGTTCGGGTTCGGGCTACGGTTAGTGGGCTTTTTTTGCCCGACAGGCACATCCCAGAAGTCTCGGTCAAAACCTGGTCAAGTGGCCATGCAATTGGTGGAATGGCTCCAAAAATTTGCATGGTCCACTCCCATGGCCAGCCCATCATTGCACAGGTCTAAAAAAATAAAAATAAAAATAAAATAAAATAAAATCAATGGAGACGTTTTGTTGCAAGAAAAACCCACTGCTGCTACTGTAAAAATTCAGGCAGTTTTAAAATAGCTATTTTCGCATGTTTCTGTGGTGCTTTGGTGTGTTTTTGGATCACCACGATTTCAAAATAAATAAATATTCCTTGCGGTCGCCCCATTTTGGATCCCCCGCCCGCACCGTATGGCATGGCGAGACGACGAGGATGCGCAGCCCAGGAGAGGAGAGGGGGGAGGCCGGGGACCCCCCCCAGAAACCACCCTTCTGGTAGGTGCCCTCACTCAGGCAGGCATATTTTCGCCTGCGTTTTTGGCCGGGAATCGGGTTTTTTTAAATTTTTAAAACTTTTTTTCTGTGCCGCACCGCTTGGCGAGTTGGCGAGACAACAAGGATGCACAGCCCAGGAGAGGAGGGGGGGAGGCCGGGGACCCCCCCCAGAAACCACCCCTCTGGTAGGTGCCCTCAGGCAGGCATATTTTCGCCTGCTTTTTTGGCCGGGAATCGGGGTTTTGTTTTGTTTTAAACTTTTTTCCTGTGCCACTTGGCATCGCGCGATCACTGCGATGCCGCCAGGAACAACCACGACAAATCAGACCCAATTTTTAGTCGGTTCGAGTTCGGGTTCTGGTGGAGTAATTGTCGTTCTTCATTTCGTTACGTAACGGAAACGAGGAATGGAAACGGAAACGAGGATTTCGCCGAGTCGTGCCCATGTCTACTTGTGATTGCACACCCAGTTGAGCAGCAAAGCGTGTAAGTAGTTAAAAATGAATTGTACAAGTGTTGTGCAACAGTTCTATCCAGCATCAGCCACGACAGCTAAGATTTCTCTCTGCTAGTATTGCACTGGATATAGAACTTTATGTGCTTGTTATCCCCTCTAACACTATTTTATGTATTTCCTATTTGTTTAGCAGACTTAGAAATTATAGGAATAATCAAGGCTTGATAATTTAGCCACTGTGATTTCGTAGGCGTATATATTGGACTACTTGAAGAGGGGAGCCTTGAAGAGTAGTACATTAAATGTACAATGGGGTATTGAGGAAAAAGCAGATACAGAGACTGCTTTTTATATATATTTTTCAGAATTGATCTTATAGCCACTTAACATTTTTCCAGTCTCTCTCTTCTAGAATTATATCTCCGCATTCATTTCTGAGTCATGTTACTGTAAGGAAAATCTAACATGTTAATCCCCCCCCCCAAGAAAATGTAGGTAAAGGAGACAAGGATTTTATGACTCAGCAGCATCTGGGTCATGTTGCAGTATTCAGTAGAGGAGTGGGATGAAACAGCAGCACTGCAAATTTTGTAGGGGCCTTTTAAAAATACATATTTCAATGTGCCATCTCACATAATGTCACCTTTCCTTCCTCCCTGTGACACCCTTATAACGAATTCCCCATTGTTATGTGTTTGGTGTGTGTATAATACCATGTCTGGCTTAAGGTGAACCTAACAGGAATTCCAAGTCATGTGAGATATCCCTGCTGCTGGCAAAAAATAAAAATAAAAATAAAAATAAATGTTTCTATGACCAAGAAGGAGTGTTAAGCCAGGTCTCCTGAGTCCCAGTCTGTCATTCTATCAGTTAGAATATACTAGATCACTGGAAAAAAAGAAAAAAAAGGAAGAGACAGAAATTAATCCCTTCAATCCCCCTTTCCAACTTTTTTTTACCAGAGCTGTTGGCTTCAGTATGGGAGGTAGCACACCTTACAATGTCTTGAAACTGATTGTCTTCTAACAACAACAGTGGATATCATAGCAAATTCATTCTTTTTAACTCACCCCCTCTCTCCTATTATCCAGGACACATGGATTGGCAGCAACTGCTATACAGCAAGGCTTCTTCTAGAAATGCTTATTTTCAAAAGCACAATACAATTGTGTTAACAGGCACCAAGCTGGTTCTCTTCTCCAGTGGCTCTCCTAGATGTTATAATCCCATTTTATCGGCATCAGTGAGAGAAAGAGTAGCAGTTGAGGACATCAGGCACCGTTACACAGTAGTTTAGAGTGGGTCACGAATAAGGTCGGAAGCAAAGGAGGGACAACCACTCATATTACATGTTGTCAGGAAATTTTGAAAAAGAATTGACAGTAAAAATCTTGCAGTACCTTCATCTTCCAAAGCAGTTATGAGATGAAATGTAACCTTACCTTAAGTTTGTTGCCACAATTATAACTGAACTTCCAGGTAGTGAAAAATACAGATAAACAACTGTGGCTGACTGTTTTAAAAATTGTTTCTGTGATTTCTTCTTACTTTTCCAAATTAACACCACCTCTCAACTATTGAACCCTGGGGCTGAATGCCTTTTTAAAAGCAAAAAAGTGTTCTGCTTATGTACCACCCCATACCACTTCAAGTAATATCTGGATGGTTTACAATTTTAATTACAGTGTGCAGGCTACACATTGCCCCCCCAGCAAGTTGGGTACTCATTTTACTGACCTTGGAAGGATGAAAGGGTGAGTGAACCTTGAGCCTACTTCCTGGGATTGAACCCCAGGTCGTGAGCACAGTTTTACCTGCAGCACAGGCATTTATTTATTATTTATTTATTACATTTATATCCTGCCCATCTTCCCGTGGGAACTCTGGGCGTCTTACAGTAATAAACAGTAACAATACAATAAAATAAAACAACCACTGAGCCACGAGGATCTTAACAGATGAAAAGCAGATGAAAATTAATACCTCTGGAAAACTGAATGCCAACTATTATGTTTCTTAATCCCTTTACTGATAACATTTTCAGATATATAAAGACTAGAGATGGGCACGACTCGGGAAAATGACGTTTTCGAGTTGTCGTGTGTCGGAGGCAGTCCGTTTCGGCTCGTTTCCGTTTTTCGCGAAATTTCACAAAAATTAGTCGGTTCGTTTTTTCGTTGTAGTTATTACTGATTTGGGGGGGTAGCGGGCTCCTGGAGGGAGCTGCAGGAGTCAGCCAGAGCCACAAGTGACGGACTGGCAGACTCTTTGCACCCGCTGTGTCTCACGTACTTGCATGTAGTGCAATGCAAGTAGATCTGGCTTAGGGTTAAGACGTGTTAGCGCAAGCGCTAGGGTTAGGCTAGTTACGGGTGAGATTAGGGTGAGTATTGGGGTGCATCTGGTGCCTCTCTGACCCACTTAGAAGGACAGTGTACTGGCGTATGGGTTAGGGTTCGGGTTCGGGTTTGGGCTACGATTAGTGGGCTGTTTATGCCCGATTGGCACATCCCAGAAGTCTCTGTGGTCAACCTGGCCAAGTGGCCATGCGATTGGTGGAAAATTTGCATGGTCCACTCCCATGGGCAAGCCCATCATTGCGAATGTGCAGGTGTAAAAAAATAAAATAAAATAAAATAAAATAAAATAAAATCAACGGAGACTTTTTTTTGCAAGAAAAACCCACTGCTGCTACTGTAAAAATTCAAGCATTTAAAATAGCTAATTTTCGCATGTTTCTGTGGTGCTTTGGTGGGGTTTTGGGCAACGATTTCAAAAAAAATATTGCGGTCACCATTTTGGATCCCCCGCACTGCATGGCAAATGGATGCGCCCTCCCAGCCTGGTACCAGCAGCGCAGCAGTAGCAATAGCCAAGGAGAGGGGGGGCGGGGAACCCCCCCCCAAATAAAACACCCTTCTGGCCTGGTAGGTGCCCTCAGACAGTTTTCGCCTAGTTTTAGGGCCGGGAATCGTTTTTTTTTTTAAATTTTAAAAACTTTTTTTCTGTGCCGCTTGGCACTGCGCGGTCGCCGCGATGCAAGTAACGAGCACGACAAATCAGACCAAATTGTTCGTTCGTCGGTTCGAGCTCGAAGTCTGGTGGAGTAATTCCCGTTACCGTTTCCGTAGAGTAACGGAAACGAGTAACGGAAACGGAAACGGGAATACCGCTAAGTCGTGCCCATCTCTAATAAAGACAAGAACAAAAAAGTCTGTGGATTATAACAGAGAACATGTACCATGATGAAGAGATTTGTACATTCATTAACTTATTTTACATCAAAAAGAATACTGTAAATACCTCATGGAATTTTGATGGATGAATCTGCCTTTTCAAAAGCAAATGCTCCATACACAAGATCAAAATGTGTACAATTTCATTGTGTCTATACGAGAGACCCTTTGTATTATTATTATTATTATTATTATTATTATTATTATTATTATTATTATTATTATTATTATTATTATTATTATTATTATTATTATTATTAATTTCTTTTGCAATGTTAATTCCTCAGTGCAATATTTTGATACAATAGATTGCCACAGTATTTAGCACTATTAACCTGTAAAGCTAACTGACTTGCAACATATAAATAAATAGGACCAAAGCCTTTAAAGAAATGCTGGGTATGTTTATGAGCATCTTGTCAGTGTTCAAGTGTTGTACGCTTCTGACTCAGAAGCTCAAAAAATGCCTAGTGGAGTACTTGAAAAAATTATATTAATAACTAATGAAATGTGGTGATTTATTTCATGGAATTTATATAGGGCTCTCCTGCCTTTGAGAAGAAAACTGGAACAGCTCCCTGAATAAGCATGCAGGGGATGGTCCCTGAAGGGTTGCAGTGGTGTGGGTGACACTTTTCTTGTCTCCCCAGAGGTGAAGTGTGTCATATCCTGAGCTCTGGCAATCTTTACCAGCCTGGAAAGCTAATGGCTACTCCCACAGCATTCACACATGCTTTTATATGCTTCCATTTCCCTCATTCACTTACCAGTGCTTTTTACCCAGCATAAAGATAGAATATAAGACCAAAAAGAAATTCAGACCAACAAACGAATACACATACCCACACATTTATTTAAGAATACAACTGAACTACAACTGAACTAATGCTATTCTATCTCTTGCTTATCATACTATAAAATATATGATTTTTAAATTCAGCTTTTTTTCAGACCATGGGTTGCAACTCCATCTTGAAGTGTAAAAACAGAAACAATCTTTTTAGTGATAGTTTAAATTTGTTTAAACATTAAACTCTACTTCCTATAAAATGAAGAGAAACAAGCCGAGTTTTCTGAAAAATATCCAAGCACTGCTGACATGTTTTTCTTCCTTTATCACTATTACATTTTTTCCCTGAAGAATCAAGAGACATGGTGATTCAATAAATAACTAAACTTAAAAAAAAAAGCTAATTTCTGCCTATTATCTCTGTTTTCAAAATTCGGCGTGTTTTTGGCTGAAACTGTTCATTTTGGACCCTCCCTTTGTTTCCCACTGTACTGTCTTTCTTTTCAATGCTTGATAGATCATATTTGTCAATTTTCGTAGGGTCCTGTTCATAGATATAAAATCATCATGCCCAGTCTCTATTTCTCATAACAAAAAGGAGGAAAGAAGGAAGAAGGAAGAAGGAAGAAGAAAAAGAAGAAGAAGAAGAAGAAGAAGAAGAAGAAGAAGAAGAAGAAGAAGAAGAAGAAGAAGAAGAAGAAGAAGAAGAAGAAGTGAGCTTATAGAGTTTTAAGTGCTGACCCAATATTGTGCACACTCTGAGTACAACCTAAAGGAGCATCAAGTAAACAACCTTTGAATAGTTTATACCTAGAAAGCGCCTGCAAATATCACCATCAGTTGGGATTGATTTGATGACACATACCTGTTTATTATTATGGCTAACAAGAAGTATCCTTAATGTTAAGCTGGAGCATAAGAGGTACTGTATTCCAAAGACTGTTTCCAATCTAGAAATATGTATTCTCTGAGTCTAGCTGATCAAAATCAAAATATATAAACATATTTGTAGTAATTGAAAAAATGAACATTTTCAGCAGATGGTATTTCTGTCTGGACTTTCGTTTGATAGTCATGAGTGACAATTCAACAAGCTTCTATGCATGCTGATGCCCATTAATTCTCATCAAAGAATATATTTAATGCAGGGAGGAGTAACTTGGAGCCATTTAAATGCTGCTGGGCTACAATCCTCAATACCCTCACCATTGATTTAAATAAGTATATTAAACACATATGTATATGCATAAATATCTGATAGAAAAATACATATAGAGTAGTATGAGCATATCGACTTAAGAACAATTCGACTTAAGAGTGAAAAACTGTTGGCATTTTAACTGCTGCCTTACAAATTTTAGATGCAGTCTGCTCTACTTACAGTTGTTTTATTTATTTTTTATTTATTTGATTTTTTAGATAGGGCTGTTCTACTTAAGAGTTGATCGACTTAAGAGCATGCATTTGGAACAGATTAAACTTGTAAGTAGAGGTACCACTGTATAAATAATATTAACACATAGACTATACATATGTGTATAGTCTCTCTCTCTCTCTCTCTCTCTCTCTCTGTGTGTGTGTGTGTGTGTGTGTGTGCGCGTGCGTGCGTGCACGCGCATGCATTTGTGTGTGCACATCAATAATGTTTTTTGTTTCTATAAAATATCATGCCCTTCCCAAGGCTTCAGTTAGAATGTGGCATATGGTAAAATAAAATCCCATACAGTTTTTTTAAAGATTCCAGGTAAACAAACTTGCTTGCACTTTCTTTGTTGTACATAACATTTGCTGAATGCTAAACATCCTTAATCCTTAATGACATGTGTGAAGCGGTATTTGTGGGGGTGGATGTTCTTGCATTCTCATTGAGATGTCAGTTACAAGAAAGGGGCAAAACACTGCCTAAGGGTGCCGAGTTTTAAATTAGAACACTCTCGCTGACAGACAGATTAGCTCACTCTTTGAGAAAGAAAAAAGAAAGACACCATGTTAAGGAATACGGTAAACCAAGCAGAAGTAGCTTCTCTGGTGAAGGGTGCCTTTCCATCGGCACGTTTGCTTGAAAGTGTTCCTATTCTGACACAAACAAGGCAAGTTTGAAAGCAACCCAAATGTATAAACAAAGGTATCGAAAGAAAGATTCCTGCAGAACACGGTCTCAAAAAGAAAAGAAAAAAATCAAGCCACTCTTAGCTTCCCTGTAATTGGTACAAGGAAAAGTTAGTCTGTCTCTCTCTATTTTCATGTAGAAACTATGATAAAAGGCCAGCTTTCTTTGTTTCCGTATTCATTGAGGGAGAATTGAGAAGTGTGTGTCAAAAACCACTGAATCAAAATTCAGGTCAAGGTAGACTCTTGACATAATGATATGAATAGCACTTGCTAGCAATAATACCACCACCTTGTTAATCCCATATAAGGGAACAGTTTTGTGAACATTATTTTAAAAACTTCAGTAATATCACTGTTTCCCCCCCCCCAACACCCAAAAACAGGAACAGTTTTCTGCCTTGACCTACATGATGTATTTGTATGTCTCTCCTTGTGCTTAGTTTGGCTGAAAGAAGCTCAATCATTCTCCCAAATTTCCTTTGTTTTCTTTATCAAACTCAATAAGTATTTGAAGACATAAATAAAAAATATTCTATATTTATTTAATTATTGAGGATGAATTTTATATAGGCCTAGCAACAAGATACTTAATACCTGACTCAAAAATACGATCTAGCCTTCAAATAACAAAACGATGATTATTGGAGGTTAAACATGTAGGACTCAAAACAGTTTAATATGACACTGGTAGAACTCAGTGCAAAACTAATTAAATATGATTATTCTTAGTTAGCTTATACCAGTGGTGGCGAACCTTCAGCTCTCCAGAGGTTTTGGACCATAACTCCCATAGTCCTTTGTCATTTATTTATTTATTTATTTATTTATTTATTTATTTATTTATTTATTTATTTATTATTAAATTTATACCCCGCCCATCTTCCCAAAGGGAACTCTGGGCGGCTTACAAAGCTGAACAAGTCAGCGGATACACAGTTCCATACGATACAAAAAAGCAAACAAACAAACAATCAATACATATAAGTTAAAAGAGAGCAGCGGCAGGAGAGCACCCTTTAGATCACAACCTCACTGCTACTACGACAGATCCCAAAGACGGTGGTCGATGGCGGCAAAAAAAAAAAATTTAAGCTAGGTCACCAAAGGCCTCGCAGAAAAAGATGGTCTTCACCACTCTGCGAAAGGCCAGCAGGGACTCTGCAGAGCGCACTTCGCTGGGGAGGCTGTTCCATAGGAATGGAGCAGCAACCGAGAAGGCCCGATTCCAAGTAAGGGATCTCCTGGCCTCTCGGGGAGGTGGTCCGCGCCTGCCGAACTGGTCGGGTCTAAGTTGACCGCTGGGCGATCCGCTCTGCCAGGTAATGTCATTGGCAATGCAGGCTTGGACTTCTGGGGAGTTGTGGTCCAAAACATCTGGAGTGCCAAAGGTTTACCACCACTGGCTTATACTGTATATAAAATGTATGTGGTGCTCTGTTTGTGCCTCAATTTCCAAACTGCTGAGCAAGCTTCAAAATGAAGAATAACATGAGTAGAGATGACAGATTCTCACACTTGAACAAACCAACACGTGTTTGATTTTATCAGTGGAGATGGTAATGAAAACCACAGTGAATGTGTTTCTTCCACATCACATCTACTATTTGTAGTTGTATCCCCCCCAAGTGACATTGGTCGCTTTCACACGACCCCTAAGATCCGCTGGCCATTTAAATTTGGACCAGCGATCTTAGGGGCTTGTCGCTCTTCCTCTGTTCCCACCTCCTCCTCCTGCTGCTGCTGCTGCGGCTGGGGCTGGGGCGCGCGCCGGCCCGTCCCCGCCTTGGAGGAGACCCACGCCGGCTTCAGCGTTGCCCCAGAGAGGTGAGCCACCAAGTCCGGCCCGCCTTTTGGCAGGGAGGGCAGGGGTAGAGCGGGGGTGGGGGCGGTTAGGGTCAGGAAGGCTGCCAGGTTTTCCTTGGCCGAAGGGAGGAAGGGGGCGGCTCCCGTAAGGCCCAGGGGTGGCCGGGGAGCACAGGCGGGCCCTCCGGCCCCCACCGACCGGGCACACGGCTTCCCTTGGAGTCCCGCCCCGCCAGGGACGGTTTCACAGCGGCCACACCTGGTTGTGATCCGGCCGCCTCCTGGCCCGCTACTCCCCAAACGTGCCCCCCCCAAAAAACGGGCAGGCAGCGGTAGGAGGGCGGAAGGAGGAGGGGGCTTTCTTTGGCTTCCAAGCAGCCCAACGGCGGGGCGCCCTACTGGCTGCCATGGCCCATTTGCCAGCTCGCCGGGTGGGGTGACTGAATGCGGGGCGGCGAGGGCAGAGAAAGAGGGTCTCGGGTTGCAGCGCCCCCCCTTTTGCCTCTCGGGAGACCCGATCGCTCAGATGCCTCCCCCCCCCGCCGCCGCCTTTGTACTGAGAGCCTCCGGACATTCCTGGCAAATCCCTCACACCCACACACCCCACGAAAGGCGGGCGCCCCGCCTGCCGCCTTCCCTCCGGACACCCCAGGTGGGCGGGCGGGGGGTGCTGGGGGCCGGCGTGCCTGCCTGCCTGCAGGTGCGGAGGAAAGGAATGCGGAGGGGGGTTGGGGGTGGGGGGCGGAAGCTGGGCGTCTTGCGTTTTGGGTGTCTTGCGTCTCTGTCTTGCTCTCTCGCACACACACACACACACACACACACACACACACACCGACCCACGCGAACATAGACGCCAGTAGAGCTGAGTGGGGTGTGTGTGGGTGTGTGTCGAGGGGGGGGATTCCGAAACAGCTGAAATGCTGGCCTGGGATGTGGGCTGCGGTCGGGACATCAAAGGAGCGGGGAGGAGGAGGAAGAAGAAGAAGAAGAGGTGCGCGCCCCAGCCCCAGCCGCAGCAGCAGCAGCAGCAGCAGGATCGGGGCCCTGAGGTGCCAGATTAAATCCGGACCTCGGCTGAAATTCACCCTCCTCCAGCAGGTACAAGAAAACTGCTGTTTGGTCGCGCTTTGTGGGCGGGGTCGCACTTAATTGTCTGCAAAGTCCGGAGCTGGTGGGAAAACATTTTTAAGGTCCGGACCTTGCAGTCATTTGCGGCGGACCTTAGGGGTCGTGTGAAAAGGCCCATTCTCTCCCCAGATAGTCTCTGTGCTACTTACAGGAAGTTGTAGTGTAGCATAACAAAATTTAGGCTTCAATATTCCCTTTCCCTTCAGCTTTCTCATGGCATACTGAAAAGCTAAACCAGTTTACCTGTCTGTGTGAAACAATTTTTTTTAACCTGTTTGGCTTTTTCAGCTAACCAGTTTGTCCGTCTGTCTGAAACAGCAAAATAAATATTTTAAGTTTTTGATATCTGTCAGCAAGTTTTCGTATTGCATTTGAATGTGATCCTGACTAATTTAACATGGGAGTTGACACATTCATTTTTTACAAGCAATATTTTCCCCACCACATGAGGTATATTCATAAATGCAACCATGAGCATGGTTTAGTAATTTCATGGTGTTAATTTCCTGAAATCATGCTGTGGTTCCCCAACACAAGTTATTTATTCTACATGAAAAACAAAAGTAATGATTTATATTATCTAAAGCTTCATTCTAGGGCCTGGTGACCAGAATGTGTAAAAAAGAGTCTACTTGTGGTGGCAACATTAGCTTCATACTATGTCATCCTGGAACATAGTTGCTCCTTCTTCCATTGTCCACAAAAATCTGAATAAGAGTTTGCAAAGTTAGACACGCTTACAGAGCTCCCATGATCACAAGCCTCCATCTCAAAATGTGGCTGTGTTCAGAAATCTAAGATGTCTCCCCAGTCTCCCCACTTTGGGTTCAGATGATGCACATTCTACCTCACATTTTCCCAAAGCATGCTTGATCCATGACAAGTCTGGCCAGCCTGGGATCTACTACTATTCCTGCATGTTGCCCCACATTTTTGTTTTGGCTCCTGTGTGAAGACCCGTAATGTTTCTTTGTACGTTGCTATTACAACCCTCGCTTTGCCTGATACTATTTTTTTTGCCCCCCATTCTTATAATTTTACATTTACCATGCCATGTATCCATTCCTCCTTATGCCAATGGATGGCTTGTGTTAGGTTTTCTGATGGGGGTGTAGTAGGAGGAGTGGGACAAAAGGAAAAGCACATTTATGAAATCAAGAAAGGATTCTCCTGATTTCATAGGATTTTTAGGGGCATTCTTGTAAAGCCACCAACAAAAATTATTAACCCAATTGACGACCACAGAATCCACTAGAGAAACCAGACAAGAGAGAACCATGTAGTTTGAAACACACAGCCCCCCCGATGGTTTTGTGGTATAGAAACCAAATGAATGAATGAATGAATGAATGAATGATTAAATGATTAAATGATTAAATAAATAAATAAATAAATAAATAAATAAATAAATAAATAAATAAATAAATAAATAAATATCTTCATTGAAGTTAAATCCCTATTTACGTGTTCAGGCAAATACCTGAAAATGACTACTAATATTTGGCAGTATCCTCGGGGTCAGTAGTATGTATCACCTCATGGTTGTTCTGCCTTTAAAATAACATACATAACTTAGCTTTGTTACTTCTTTGTTTGGAGAAGTGTAACACTTGATAAATCATTAGGTTTTCACATTTGCAATTTTTACCATGTCAAGGCTATGACAATGAAGCCCTTCAGAAATGCTACTCAGCTGAATGTAGAGAGACACAGCACATTTAAAATAAATACACCTTCAAAATTAGTTTCCAGTTGATTTTTCTCAAGGTGGTATTATTAATATTGTAAATCTGCAAGCTACCAGATTATTGATTTTTGCCTCTCCATTTCTTTTGGTCCTGTTAGGTGCATCTTTGCATAAATTCCATCTGATGAAGGAAAGTAACCCTTGGTTGGGCTTTGCAGTCAAATTTGCAGTTTTGCAGCATTTTCCCATTTTGTTGAAAGGCATGTGTACATACTTTGTTCAATACATATTCCTACTAGAGATGGGCACTGATTCTAATTGAACCAGGAAGCTGCAATAATAGCCCCCCCCCCACAGATGAGCGATTATTGCCGCTGTAGCTTGGCTTCCGAATCAGGATTCAATCAATTAGAAATATTTTTCCTAGGGGCACCCCCTTTGGAGCTTAATAACTCAGTCCCCTGAGCTCCAAACCTCTCCAAATACAGATTGCAGCAAGTTTTGGCATGGAAATGGCAAGGTAGCTTCCTCAAGCGATTCTAGGTAAGCTCCTGAAATCTGAAGAGGTTTGGGGCTCAGGGGGCTAAGTTATTAAGCTCTAAAAGGGGTCCCGTGATTAATTGAAAGAGTAAGTAGAGTACACACCACCAATTTAGGGGTTATTTAGGGGTATCTTAATTCTTACAACTGTTCTATCTACTTGAAGTAATTTGTATCTCACACTAAGAAGGTCAGTTCAACTAAGTGCTTCAGCCACTAGTGGAATGTGAAAAGGGGCCATTCCAGTTGATCACAGTTGGATAGTAGATCTATCAACATACAAACCATGTATGTGTTGTACAGCAGCTCTAAGATTAAAGCTTGAAAAAGGTTTCAACTCTCGTTTTAAATTTGCAGATTTCTCTTTATAACCATTTTCTTTTCTTGCAATTACCTGAGGTTCATTTTATTATAAAAAGTATAATTTGCATCCTTTCACAGGAAAACAAAAAGTGTACCATGTAAAGTTACTGTACCTTAACAAATGCACCTAAAGTGGCACTATTTCTGCATGCATGAAAGCTCAAAGCCTAAAAACTCCCACGAGCGATTAATCTTGTAACACTAATTAGATATTTGCTAATTAGTGCCTGATGTGTGAAATGGAAAACATTTTGAAGCTGAAATAGGTCTATAAAGATAGTTTAGTGCACCTTTTTTCTGCTATCATATTTCATAAATATGAATAGGATCACATGATAGTATCCATTCTATAAAACTCTCTCTCTGAACAAAGCCTTTTGTATGATTTAATAAGGATGTGTCAATATTTTGCATTTAAAAGCACTCAGTGGAGGGAAGTGTTTTCTCTCTGCGTTAAAGAGATGTCACATTTCACGCATCACTTTTATGCTGCATTAACTGGTGCCACTTTTAAACTTGGCTCATTTTTGATTCTTCTGAAATGAAGAATACAAAACAATAGAAACAATCCTTTTCATTTCTCAACAATCTTGTTCGGTTTACGTAGTTCACAGAAGAGAAGTGATAGAGGAGTGTCATTTTACGCAGTTACAGGAAACAACAAAATTTTGTTTCCAAAATCTATTAATTGCAGCCAACAAAGAATTCCAGCTGACTGAGGCTACGATCCTATACAGACCTACAGTATTGTAATACATTGGACACAGTGCTTCTAACTTCTGAATAAAACATGTTCAGAATTGTAGTGTTAAAAGTGTATGTCATGCCTATTAGGGAACAGAATACAAATATGGCATTCGTGTAATAAATATGCAAAATCAGTTGAAAGACCTGAAATGTTTTTTTAAATACTGTTCAGTTATTACACAGAAGCAGAAAGAAAGAAAGAAAGAAAGAAAGAAAGAAAGAAAGAAAGAAAGAAAGAAAGAAAGAAAGAAAGAAAGATGCATCATGTTAGTTGTGTAATTATTTTAATTGCCATATTTTAGATAGACATGGCATCTGAATGTCAATAATAATAATAATAACCTTTATTGTCATTGTACAACCAGTGCCATTGTACAACCAGAGCCATTCCTTTGCCTCCACACCTGCTGCTTAAGAGACATTTAGGAATGTAATTTCTACATTTATTCACAAAAGGAAAAAAACAACAACAGAGAAGCTATTTTTATTTCTTTCCCAATTTCCTGAAAAAAGAGCCTCCAAAGCAGGAATTGTTTGTATTAACAAAAGAAGAAGATACAAAAGTGTTGTGTTCTTTTGTGCTTTCCTCTTTTGTTTAACCTTTATTTCACTCTTTGTAAGTCAACTTGCTTGATCATTTTTTCATCCAGTAGTACTGCAAGGGATATCTCAAAGACGGGATGGTGTGTCCATTGTGGGCTGTCAAAAGCTAATCAAAATTTCTGGAGGAGGGGGAAAGGGGAGTGTGGAATGAGTAGAAGGGCCTGGAATGCAGTTAGGAGTGTTTTTGCTTCACAGCACATCCTTGGGCCTGGGATTACTTTGGGTTGTTGAACTTCATATTTGATTCATTTGTTGTTTGCCTGACTACCTGTTCTCTTTCCTTCCTTCTTTGGAGCGGTTATTCCCCGTTATGTTTTGTTTTTGTTTTGTTTTTAAACTTCTTTTGTTCCTGCTAGGCAATACCATAAATTCTGGCCAGCATAGCTAGTGATGAAGGCTTCTGGGAGTTTTAGTCCAAAAACATCTGGAGACCCAAGGTGTTTTCTTGTGAAGGGTATTTTAAAGAGAAATCTCTCTATATTTTACTAGTTTGGGGTGGGGAACCTTTTATTTTATTTTTTACATTTCCTTACTTATTTTTCTTGGGTTTGGGAAGATGTCTCTGTCTCTGTGCAGCTATTTTCCATTGTGCGTGTTGGGAAGGAACACTTTTCTTTTTTTTAAAAAAATAACATTATTTGGGTAATTTACTCTATTTTGCTAAAAGTATATATTTTGTGGGATTTTTGATGGTAAAGGGACTTCCAATTTATTATTTCCAAAAGTTGATTCTCATTTCCCTCACTATTTGCCGCAATGCCCCCCCATCTCTCTGAACATTCCAACAGTTACACAAAGAAAGGAACCTCAAATCTATGCCTCTTCACACACCATAGAATACTGCTAAAACCAACACCAACACCACCAATACCATCAAACAAATCCAGTTTTAAGGTCAAGAAAAACCTTAGCTGCAAATTAAAAGGAAATTAGCAACAAAATAACCTTCCCCAGTAAAAGAGATTGTTGTTCCCTGTGGATTGGAATATTTTAATTTGCAGTACTTTTATCTTTTTACCCAGGACTACTTTCTTGCTGTTGCTTTGAACTGGCAGTTTGGCACACTATGCACAATCGTAGGTCCTGTGACTTGAGTGTAAAGTAAGAAGTAAAAGATGTGCGCTCCTGTCCTGTTTCCCATAACAGTGCAAAAGAGAAGTGGATTAGCATCTGGGCTTGTGAGGCATTAGTACATGATCTTGGCCTCCAGATGTTCTTGGACAAAAACTCCCAGAAGCCTTTGACACTAGGATTTCTGGGAGTTGTAGTCCAACCATTTAGGGACCCAAGATTAGGAATTGCCACTGTGGAACAACTCTATCAACACTGACTCTATCAGCTGCTAACTCTCTTACCAGAAAAGACCTCACATTGCCAAGGTGTGAAGCCAGACTTCAAGGAAATTCTTGTTTGAAATCCTGGCATGGTACAATATCACATCAAATGCCTTGTTATTTGTACTTACATTGCTAACCCACCTGTAAGTACTTTGAATGTCCATGGAAGTAAAAAAAAAGTAATATTTGAAAACATTATTTTTTTAAAAAAGTTATAAGTTTGAGAGCTGTGATTTATGTTCCAAAAGTAAACAAAACTGTTTAAATGTACAGAAAGGGGGAGGTAGTAGAAAGACACAGGGAAGGAGACCACATATGCTTCATTCTGTTTTAAACAGTGGTGATGAACATATTCTCTTTTTTTAAACACCACAACTTCATTGTCATACAAATTATTTTGTTTCTGTGTTCTTACGCCTTCTGTCTCACTAATTAGAATTTGAATTTCATTGGTGATGTTTAATTATTGAGGCTTTTTATCTAAATAAAAGTGGTACAAAGGAATTTGTCAGAAGGCTTATTTTATACTGTTATCAATGAATAACCCACAACATATTTTAAGGAGTTATTAAAAATACTTAATGAGTCTGGCTTCAGCTCCATCACACATCGTAAACGTAAAAGCCTCAGTGTTCTTTACATACTAGCCTAAATGTTTATGGGCAGTGACTACAGTGAGTACCCAGCTTGCTGGGGGGGGGGGCAATGTGTAGCCTGCACACTGTAATCAAAATTGTAAACCGCCCAGAGACTACTTGTAGTGGTGTGGGGCGGTATATAAGCAGAACACTTTGCTTTGCTTTACACATGGTTTTCTTATTGCACCTACAATTCCCAAAATTGGTCAAGGAGCCGAAAGTGTGATGCATAGGTTTTAGTAGCATCTCAAACTTTCGTTTAGGATCCTCAGGTGCTCCACCACACCTTACCAGCCAAATATACTTGCCATATATCATACGATATACAGAAATTGAGATCCACAACACTGATGTGTAGTGTGTTGGCTTATATATGTAGAGTGTCTTTTTATTATTATTATTATTATTATTATTATTATTATTATTATTATTATTATTATTATTATTATTATTATTATTATTATTATTATTAATAATAATAATAATAATAATAATAATAATAATAATAAATAAATAAATAAATAAATAAATAAATAAATAAATAAATAAATGAAGAAGAAGAAGAAGAAGAAGAAGAAGAAGAAGAAGAAGAAGAAGAAGAAGAAGACAACTTGTGTTGGAGTATGGCAGTATGCAAGTTACTGGTGTTAATTGTACAAAAAATGCCTACCTACTTTTTAGACAACTGACTATTTTTGTCAATGAATGTTTTCTCTCCTTCACTTCCTCTCTCTGAAGGTGTATGTGTGCTGCTCTGTATTGTTCTTTGCTTACCTTTTACCCACTTATTTCTTTGATCCTGGTGTTTTTTTCAAGGTCACATATTTACTTTGTAAAGCTCTGAAGGGCTTTCTCTGCTTGTCCTCCAAGTTTGGAGTAGAGAAGGCCACCAGAGCAGGTGCCCAAATGACAGAAGTCATGTAAAAAACAGAGGGTTGCTTCTATACATTGCAAAGCAATTGGGATATAGGTTACTTACTACTGAGGAAGCACTCTCTAGCTGTCCTTCAGATAAAGGGATGACACAGAAAACCTAGCTATTGTGGGTTGCATGAACAAAGACAAACCGCCAAGGCACAGTAAACAGTTTTGCCTGCATTCTGCCATCACTCTCTCTGCCAGGATTCTACAGCAAAATGAAGACATCCTAAATAAGTAGTCCCCCCTCAGTCATGCCTTGTGTTGTATATGGTACCTTAAATGAACTTACCTTTTTTATATTACTGAATTAAAAATAAAAATAACATGAATTCTTCTGCATACATCCCCAGCCTATGTTTTTGGTTGCAAAGTTGTCAGCACAAGTAGGAAGGTAGTTCAAGAGCATTGCCTCCCAAACTTGGCTAACCCAGGTGTTCTTGGACTGCAGTTCACAGAAGTCTTCACTAACTTTGCTGGCTAGGGTTTCTAGAAGCTGCAGTCTAAGATCTGACTAATTCTGGTGGTGGGCCCAGCTGTAAGAGTGAAGTTAAAGTGAAGCTCAAAAACCTGGCACAAAGAGAGAAGGAAGAAGGCTAGAGGGAAAACTTTACAGTTACTCTGTGGGTAGTGGATACTGAAAGGAACATTTGGAAGTCTTGAAACTGTGGACCAGGAAAAACCAAAGTACTGAAGGCAGGCTTAGAGAAGAGCTAATTTTACCTTCTGATTAGAAAGAACTGCTTGTATTCATGGATATGAATACAAGGAAAATAATAATAATAATAATAATAATAATAATAATAATAATAATAATAATAATAATAATAATAATAATAATAATAATAATGGACATAAGATGAACTGGCTGGGGATGGGTGGGACAAGAAACCAACAACCACAAGAAAATAAAAATAAAATTGTCCTGAAAACACATTTTGAAGCAACGCCAGATGTCTTTAAAACTTTATAAAATACACTGGAAGTGAAAACGATGACATTTTCCTTCCAGTCAGCTTACAAAACCCTAGTGGCCAACATATGACGTTTAGCTATATAAACCCAATATTCCTTGATTTTTTGAGGTTGTCAAACCTTGGTATGATTTAAATGATGCTCCATGATGAATTCATTCCAAAACTTTTTATTGTGACTAAACAAAATATACTAAGTGGTGAATCTCACATTTTGTTGTAATGCACAAGATACCGAAGACAGGTTGAAAACCAAGCCCATTGCGAGTTATGAGAGCCACCTCTGATATTCTGAAGTTTTCTACTGTTGAACAAGGCCATGGGTTTCTCTTACTAAGAAGAAAAGTCAGAAAAAAGAATTAAGATGACAGCTACAGGGTTTTCAGAGGCAAGACATATCTGTTGCATCATGACTTTTTACTTTAAAAATAGCTTAATTCTTGAGTCTGGAGCTTTGTGCTGTTTTCAAATGTAATTTTAACTGATATTTTGATCTTAGTGGATTTTATTTCTTACATGAATGACATTAACCTCAGCCCTCTGTCACCAGGAGCAAGAAGATTAAAAATAAGAACTAACCTACACAAAACCACACCTATAATTTTCCTTATTATCTCTGATAGCTATGCAAGAAATTTCATCACAGTATATTATCTCTATCAGGCTACATTCAGAATATGTTCTAGTCCTGTGGAGCAAACTACAGCTTCTTTGAGGGTTATATAACAAAGATTAAAAACATATCAAAACAAAGAAGAAAGTTGGGTAGGATATGACCTTGAAGATCTCTTTAATAGTTGTAAAGAAGAAAGAGAAATGGTTGAAAGCCCAGTCTTGCTTGTAATGAAATATTTCCAAATAATTACTGAGGTTACAATGTGTCGTATTTGTATTGATCCTTTAATTGGGAATTTAGGTAGATGTACATAAACAGTACTTAATAACAATTATTTCTGTGATGGAGAAAAATGCCTTTGCCCAATGTGAGAGCATATAAACCCCAGGATTGTCCTACCTGGTTATGCTTTTATTTCTGATACTCATACATAGACTAGAATTACATGCACAGGGAATGGGATTAGGAGTTCATTATTTACTCTCTGGCATGGGCCTAGGGAGGAGTCAAGGGGCAAATGGCATGGTTTTCAAGTAATATTGGCTGGAATCCTTTTTCATCTGGCAAAGTATAAAAATAAGCCAGTACAGGTTTGCAGAGAATTATACCAAGGCAAGTTGCCTTGCATCCCTGATTACACAATTCACTGTGCAATACTGTGCACCTGAGGAAAACTGTGTGGGATAGGACTTCTGCTGTGCCATGAATTTCACTACTATTTCCATAACTTCCAGTTATGCAGGCATAGCTATGCAACAGGATTTGGGTATGATTCCAAACACAAAGAAACTGTAGTTAATGTTAGTGGTCTGATATTAGTGTCAGTTTCATCTACGTTTAATGATGGAGGCTTGTTTAATCTGCTTTTAACATTAACCACACTTCCCACTTCTGATGTAACAATAAAACCTGGTAGGTGATGCTTTGATCTTTTCATGGGCACATAAGAGGACTGTGAAAAGGGAGGGAATTAGCCAAACAGTTCTTTTACTTTACTTTGCTTTATTTGAGGCTTATATACCGCCAGCTTGTATAAAGCAACTAAAGGTGTTTTACAAACAAGTAAAATAAACAGATAAAATATACAAATATAAATAGACAAACAATAAGCAAACTCTAAAAATATACCTGTGTCCAGACAGAGCCATACAAGTAAGATGCATACCCAAAGATCTCCTGAAAAATACAAGTCTTCTGTGCTTTCTTAAATGTGGGCAGGGATGGTACCAGGCAGACCTTGCTAGGGGTGGAATTCCAAAGCAAAGTGGTGGCCACAGAGAAAGCCCAGTTTCATGTTAACACTTTCTGGGCATCTGTAGGAGTGGCCACCTGAAGCACAAGCAGTCCAAGGGGACAACAACTCCTCCCCCAGCTTCACTCGCTGAACACAAGCCCCAAGGAAGGATTGGAACCACCAATTCCCATCTCAGGTAGTTAGACAAATCATCCGGAGCCAAGCTGGATTTCTTAAATAATGAACTTCCAGCATGAGCCCATTCCATGCATGAGCCCATTCCAGCATGTTCCTCTAGAGATCTTAATTAACCAGGAAGGGCAAGAGTCAAATGGAGAAGCAGCTGGTTAGCAACACGCTAGAGTCCTAGAGGTCTCTACTGATGTTACAGGCCCAAACTGAACCAACTGAGGGGAACGAGGGGCTGCCACACTGGGGATAACGAGGTGCAATCTGCCACAGGCAAAGTCCAGATCCGAACTGAACATATCATTTAACCTGGCACTCAAGCTGCAAGATCTCCAAGTTCAGTCTGGACAGTCTTGGGGGATTTCTATGCTTCGGAAATTCTCTATAAACACAAACATGTTTCAGGTGGGGCAGGACTACAAAAGGAGATCACTTGAATGTCTTCAGGGCCACACACATACACTGATGTGCTTCCATTTTACTAGATATGTATGACTAGAGATGGGCATGAACCACAGTACAGCCCACTGTCTGTGGACATTGTGAATTCCCCTCTTCAGTCTTCTCTGCATGCTTCCCATTCTCTGGTCAAAGCATATTTCTCTCCCCATCTTCTCAGCATGACTGCACTCTTATTGACTGCAGTATCTGCTTCCCTCCTCCACCTACCCTGATGGCTATCCACCCTCCTCCTCTGAGTGCTGGAGTTGGCAGAAGAGGAAAAGGGGCACTGTGGTCAGTGAGTGGAAAGTCACACTGGGGAGGTAGGGTGGGAAGCACACTTAGGACAGGGAATGGGCAAGCTTACAAAGAAAGGAGAATGGAGTTCCATAATGTCTATGAACCAGGGTAAGCTGGATGTGGTCAAACGTGAGATGGAAAGAATAAACATTGACATCCTGGGCATCAGTGAACTTAAATGGACAGGAATGGGTGAATTCAGTTCAGATGACTATCACATCTACTACTGTGGGCAAGAATCCCATAGAAGAAATGGAGTAGCCTTCATAGTCAACAATAGAGTGAGAAAAGCAGTGCTGGGATACAACCTAAAAAATGATAGAATGATCTCGGTACGATTCCAAGGCAGTCCTTTGAACATCACAGTAATCCAAGTTTATGCTCCAACTACCGGTGCTGAAGAGTCTGAGATTGACCAATTTTATGAAGACTTACAAGAACTTCTAGAACTGACACCAAAGAAAGATGTTCTTTTCATCATAGGGGATTGGAATGCTAAAGTAGGGAGTCAAGTGATAAAAGGAATAACTGGCAAGTTTGGCCTTGGAGTTCCAAATGAAGCAGGGCAAAGGCTAATTGAGTTTTGTCAAGAGAACAAGCTGGTCATTGCAAACACTCTTTTCCAACAACACAAAAGGCGACTCTACACATGGACATCACCAGATGGACAATACCGGAATCAGATTGACTATGTTCTCTGCAGCCAAAGATGGAGGAGCTCTATACAGTCAGCAAAAACAAGACCTGGTGCTGACTGTGGCTCAGATCATCAGCTTCTTATTTCAAAATTCAAACTCAAACTGAAGAAAGTAGGGAAGATCACTGGGCCAGTCAGGTATAACCTAAGTCAAATCCCATATGAATACACAGTGGAAGTGAAGAATAGATTCAAGGAACTAGATTTGGTGGACAGAACACCTGAAGAACTATGGATGGAGGCTTGTAACATTGTACAGGAGGCTGCAATGAAAAATATTCCAAAGAAAAGAAAATGCAAGAAAGCAAAGTGGTTGTCCAACGAGGCCCTACAAATAGCGGAGGAGAGAAGGGACGCAAAATGCAAGGGAGAAAGGGAAAGATACAGAAAATTGAATGCAGACTTCCAAAGAATAGCAAGGAGAGACAGGGCGGCCTTCTTGAATGAACAGTGCAAAGAAATAGAGGAAAACAATAGAAAAGGAAAAACCAGAGATCTGTTCAAGAAAATTGGAGATATTAAAGGGGCATTTCGTGCAAAGATGGATATGATAAAGGACAAAAATGGTAGGGACCTAACTGAAGCAGAAGAGATCAAGAAGAGATGGCAAGAATATACAGAAGAATTATATCAGAAAGATCTGGACGTCCCTGATAACCAAGATAGCGTAATTGCTGACCTGGAGCCAGACATCCTGGAAAGTGAAGTCAAGTGGGCCTTAGAAAGCATTGCAAACAACATGGCCAGTGGAGGTGATGGCATTCCAATTGAACTCTTTAAAATCTTAAAAGAGGATGCTGTAAAGGTGCTGCATAAGATATGCCAGCAAATTTGGAAAACCCAGCAGTGGCCAGAGGACTGGAAAAGATCGGTCTACATTCCAATCCCAAAGAAAGGAAACGCCAAAGAATGCTCCAACTATCGCACAATTGCACTCATTTCACATGCTAGCAAGGTTATGCTCAAAATTCTACAAGGCAGGCTTCAGCAGTATGTGGAAAGAGAACTTCCAGAACTACAAGCTGGATTTCGAAGGGGCAGAGGAACTAGAGACCAAATCGCCAACATGCGCTGGATTATGGAGAAAGCCAGAGAGTTCCAGAAAAACATCTACTTCTGCTTCATTGACTATGCCAAAGCCTTCGACTGTGTAGACCACAACAAACTATGGCAAGTCCTTAAAGGAATGGGAGTGCCTGACCACCTTATCTGTCTCCTAAGAAATCTATATGTGGGACAAGCAGCAACCGTCAGAACTGGATATGGAACAACTGACTGGTTTAGAATCGGGAAAGGAGTACGACAAGGCTGTATACTGTCACCTTGCCTATTTAACTTATATGCAGAGTACATCATGAGAAAGGCCAGTCTGGATGAATCTCAAGCCGGAATTAAGATTGCCAGAAGAAATATCAACAACCTCAGATACGCAGATGATACTACTCTAATAGCAGAGAGTGAGGAAGAATTAAAGAACCTCTTAATGAGGGTGAAAGAGGAGAGTGAAAAAAATGGGCTGAAGCTCAACATCAAAAAAACTAAGATCATGGCCACTGGTCCCATCACCTCCTGGCAAATAGAAGGGGAAGAAATGGAGGCAATGACAGAGTTTATTTTCTTGGGCTCCTTGATCACTGCAGATGGCGACTGCAGCAACGAAATAAAAAGACGCCTGCTTCTTGGGAGGAAAGCAATGGCAAACCTAGATAGCATCCTAAAGAGCAGAGACATCACTTTGCCAACTAAGGTCAGGATGGTTAAAGCTATGGTTTTTCCAGTAGTGATGTATGGAAGTGAGAGCTGGACTATAAAGAAGGCTGATCGCCGCAGAATTGATGCTTTTGAGCTGTGGTGCTGGAGGAGAGTCTTGAGAGTCCCCTGGACTGCAAGGAGATCAAACCAATCCATTCTGAAAGAAATCAACCCCGAATGCTCACTGGAAGGACAGATTTTGAAGCTGAGGCTCCAGTACTTTGGCCACCTCATGAGAAGAGAGGACTCCCTGGAAAAGGCCCTGATGCTGGGAAAAATCGAAGGCAAAAGGAAAAGAGGACGACAGAGAATGAGATGGTTGGACGGTGTCATCGATGCAACCAAAATGAATTTGACAAAACTCCGGGAGGCAGTGGAGGATAGGAAGGCCTGGCGAGCTCTGGTCCATGGGGTCACGAAGAGTCGGACACGACTGAACGACTGAACAACAACAACAATGTCTACAGAACAATCATATGAGCACTTGGCTGAACTGGACTGAAACACTAAACTGTTGGTCATCATATACCTAGTATAGTGTGTTTGCCAGCACTCAGGGCAAGGCAAGTAATGCACCCTGTGAGGGAAACTTCTCAGAAGGGAAGAGAGGGACCCCTGCACGCCCAGATGAGTGGCTGGAGAAGCAAGGGCAGAAAGGGGAGCCTGAGAAACAAACAACATTGTCACCTGTGGAGAGGTTTATGTAATGGATGGGATATTATGATGCCCTCAAAATAATTGAGCAACAGAAGGAAAGGGAGAAGGAAGAGAACCCAGGTTCAACAGGAAGTGAAGAGAAGAACAAGGTAGGAAAGCCCGACCAATCCGCTCCCGTGGAGGTGGGGTTCGGAACTTGTAAAAAGGGCAACAAATGTGTGCTTCCAGAAGGATGGGAGTGGGTGTGGATGGAGGATCCCTGGACAGGGAATTGGGAGCAAATGATGATGCCCCATAAGGAGGCCAAAAGTTACAGATGCTGGGCCCATAAACAAGGGTGCTCCTATTGGGGAGAAAAGGAGTACTGGGAATACAACAGAAAATGCAAGGAGATCCGCAAAGAGATTGAGCTAGAAGAATGGCTGGCAAAGACCCGGATGGAAGCCGAGACAGAGAAGCTGGACCCCCGAGAGGACTTCACCCAGAGACCCGACTATCCTTTGCGTACACCCAGCGGAGACGCCCTGGTCCCAGGTCCACTTTGGAAGTTGGGGTGCAAGTGGGAAAACCCAAACCCTTGGTGAAGGAGATTGGGATACAAGTGGAGGGGCTGAGGCTGTCAGAGAGGGAGGAGGAGAACAGTGGTGGAGCCGGCTGCCCTTAGGTGATGGTGGGGAACTTGATCACATTCTAGAAACCCCAACCCTTGGAGGGAAAAATAACCCGTTCATGTCTGATGTTAAGAATGTTGAAACTGTAGTTAGAAGAAAAGCCTTGTTTATTGTTGATGAACTGAATAAAACTTCTGTTTGTTCCTTCCGAGAGATGCCATCTTTAAAGTTTGAAGGGCGGGAAGCCTGGGCACAGGTGGAACCCTCACACAACCCAACCCAAGATGGTGTGGGCAGAAGATGCATTAGTACATAAGAATGTACACTCTGGCGGGTGGCCAAAGTTCAAGCAGTGGAGGGTCTGGCTTCCCACCAGCAAACTACCACCCTAGGGGTCCCACCCTACCTAAAATTACCACTACCCAACTGACCAGCCCCTGTGCTTTAGGCTTCGGACGTGGGTGGGTGAAGAGCTGTGGAGGGGTTGCAGGGGGAGAAACACAAAAAGCAGAAAGCTGTGTGTGGTGTTGCCCCACTTCCCAGGGCAGAGGGACAGGTGAGCTGGTCCCATTGCTGGCCCAGGGAGCCACTTTTTCCAGCATGGGAGTAATGGCCAGTTCAAAAGAGAGCTGCAAGAAAGGGCTTGAAAGAGATTTGGAGGCTGAGCTCCTGCATAAGTTGAGCCAGACTCCCCTCCCACCACAGCCAGCCCTTGACCTGTCCCCCCCCCCGGTCATCCTGGGGCCCATCCCTGCCACACACATCAGTCAGCTTCCTGGGACAGCAGGTGCACTTGGTGGCAGGGCGTGCCAGGAGGCATCTGCTGCTGACCAGGGCAGGTGGGAGGATCGAAGGAAGGAAGGGTGGATTGTGCCCCCTAAGTATATTGTACCTGGTGCAGACCAACTCCCTGACACTTCTTACCCTGTGCCACTGTATATACTCAGTAAAATGGAAGCACTTCAATAAGAGCACCTTTAAAGCCATTCAAATTGTCAACTTCCATACTGCCATGCCACCGAGTTTGTGCCGAAATGAAATTTAAATTTCTCCCACTTGATTGGTTCACTTTACTGTGGGTGGTAAGAAACGATTGTATTTTTGTTGGTTGGGTTTCTGACAGCATTCTTTCTGAACTTTAAAAACATTCAAAGGAAGGGTTTACAAACACCCTTTTGTTTCTGAGGCCAAGACAGCAATGTTTGTGCACCTCCAGTCCTTTCACAAACACAATTAACCACCTAAAGCCTTAATTGTAAATTAGCTTCATGAGGAGGCTTTCCTTATTTGAATTTCCTGGAAAAGTCAATGGAGGCCAGACAAGGAAACAGTGTATCCAGGAATCAGGTTTGAAAACATGTTTCATATTATTTGTATCATAAACGAAATCCATCCTCTTCTTAATGTGAGGACTAAAAAACAAATTGTGCAAAATTAAATGCACAAATCTATGCCATTACAAGTTCTGCCTGCTTCACAAGTTGGAAGAAAAACAAGCAACATTCTCTAATAGTAGGTTATTGTTATCTGTTTGAATTTCACTGCTTCCTGCTAAAGCAAAGCTTCCTCTTTAATGAAGCATTTTGCAAAAATGCCCCTTTTAAGGTATTTTAGCATGTAATGTGATGAGTTCATGAACAGAGCACTATGTTCAAAGATAGCTAAAAAATTATTGTGCTAAAAGAAATTGTATTTATCTTCACTGGCTCCCAATTTTGGCTTCCCAGATGTGGTTGGAATTCAATTCTTTGGAAACCCAGCCAGCACAAGCAAAGGTCTGCAAGTCCAGGATTCAAAGACTGGAAATCGGACAACTAGAAAACAAGATAATCAAAGGAAATACTTTGTGTTGGCATATATTATAATAATTAGCATCTATTTCTATGTTATGTGACTTAAGAACTAGCTACTTTCCACCAATCTGTTGTGCCTGCCTTGGCCTCCAACACATGTTGTGCCTGCCTTGGCCTCCGAAACCACATAAGCAGCATAGTGTTGTTTCAAAATATTCTCTTTAAACAGAAGATGGGTGTGCTGACCATAAAGAAAGGTTAATTGTCCCGCTGATGACAGGGAGGACTGCTTATCCTTTCGTAAAACCCCTGTGGTGTGACACTATGACCTCTAGCAGTGGGCTACACCAAAAATGGTTGATAAGGCCTAGATAGTGCTTCTCTCAGTCTGCAGGTTCCCTTCTGTGCCAAAATGTTTCTCTCCCCCCTTTCCATTAGCTGCCACACCTGATCTGTTCACTGATCACACTCAGCATCTGCTTTGGCAGCTGGCTGATTGAAGTCCTTAAGAGAAAATGGGCACTGGAATCACCTCTTTCAGAGGAGACTTTTCTAATAACAGTATCCATAGGTAATAGGGTTTAGCAGGAAAAAGCAGTCTGGCACTGGAAAACAATCCCTGAGAAAGTTTCACAAAGTATCCAGCTATTGAAATCTACTTTTACACTGGCTGCTGATTCGCTTCCACATTGATTTCAAGGTTTTAATGATGACATAGGGCGTTTATACACGACCCCTAAACTCCGGGGCAAATGGCTCCCAGCTCCGGAGCTTAAAAATGTTTACCCACCAGCTCCGGAGTTAAGAGGAAATTAAGTGCGACCACACCCACTTTAGCGCGTCCCAGTGCACCTTTCACGTACCTGCTCTTTGGAGGTGAAAATTATTTGATCCGGTGTAACGATAGTGAGTGCGGGGCTCTCCTTGCTTCTGTTTGTTGTTTTTTGGCTCCCGCCCCTTTAAGAGCTACTTTTACAGAGATGAGAGGCAGAATGGAGGTGAGCGGCATGCTTTTCTTTCTCTTTTTCTCCCTCCCCTCACGCAGCCAGCAGCCAGGAAGTACGGAGGGGGTGGGAACGCAGGAAGAGCGACGAACCCCTATGATCTCTGGTCTGAATTTAAGTGGCCAGCGGATCTTAGGGGTCGTGTAAAAAGACCCATACAAAGCTCTAAATGGTTTAGGACCTTGCTATCTGGCAGAATGGCTCCTGCTGCAAAATACTGCCCATAACACCCAATAATCTCAGGCAGGGCATCTGAGGGTGTCATCGCTGAAGGAGGCTCGTAAATCTTTGAGGAGAAATCAGGCATTCTCAGTAGCAGCCTCTCGTCTCTGGAATCAACTTCCCCCTGAGATTTGTTTGGCATCTTCCCTCCTGGTCTTTAAGAAACATCTAAAAACGTGGCTATTTAAAAAGGCTTTCGCTGGGTATTAATATATGCTATTAAGGATTCGCTGTTTATGCACTTTATTTTTGTTTGATTATTTTTAGGCCATCTTGCTCCTGTTTGATGCTTTGATAAATATTGTTTTATTACTTATGTTTTTTATTTTTGGATTGCTTATTTATTGTATGTCTAGATTGATATTTGTTATACCTTGTAAACTGCCCAGAGTACCCAGCTAGATGGAGAAGTATATACATTTAATAAATAAATAAATAAATACTGAAATCTACTTGTAAATTGGGACTTTTTTAAAAAAAAACAACACTATAGCACAGGCATGTCCAAACTTTGGCCCTCCTGATGTTTTGGACTCCAACTCCCAGAATTCTAAGGTTAGATTGCCAATGGCAAAGGACTGTGGGAGTTGGAGTCCAAAACATCGGGAGGGCCGAAGTTTGGACATGCTTGCTATAGCACTTTCACTGTAGTAACTGATGGCACTGAAGAGAAAACAAAACTACACTTCCTTTTGATTTTAAAATATCTGCCAAGTATTTCTCTAACATTTGCAATTTTCCTGAGCAATCACTCCCTCTCCCTCTCTATGGCTATGCAAGACAAATTAACCTGCAGCTGAATACACACTCCACAATTTAGTTCTTAGTGAACTATAGGACTGTCTTTGTTCAATAGCAAGGTTACCTTTCTTCCCCCTTGTTCTTCACAGCTGTACAGATGACTGCGTGAGCGCTTCACTAATGGTACAAAGCCAGAGAAGCTTTGCTGGTAGCTGAATGAAGTTTTGTTTACTGTATGCTCTAAAATGTTCCTAGATAACACCTTTGTGTGTCAATGACACAGCAGGAAGTAAATGAAAATGTTTATTCAGACCCTTCAATGGAAAGAAGGCCATTAATCCACTCACAGGTGAGATAAGAAATGTCCTCTATTATGATGCAGATGTCATGGCAGCTCTCCCCACCTCCCACTGCCACTTAAACCATTACAGAGAGGTATTTGCTGGCAACACTTGGTAATAAGAGTGCAGGCTTATATTTGGACATGATTTCTTTACAGCTGTGGTTCCTAAAACCCGGCCCCAGATGTTTATGGACTACACTGCTGTGAAGCCAGGGCTGTTGGCTCTGCTCCTCGGGGGATTTGGGAGGAATTGTGATCCAAGAACATCGCAGGGGGGAAGTTAAGGAACCACTGTTAAACAAGCATGGTGAAATGGAAACCATGGAGAGGACACGTGCTTGTGTGCTTTCCTTCTCCATGTCAACCATCTTGTGTTATTGGGAAACTGTGGCCATATTTGGCTGAATGCAAGTATGAGTTTAAAAGGCAGATTTGTTTCAATTTAATAGAAATATGAATGTCTGTTAAGCCAGTTAAGATAAATATGTTGTCCCATAAATGTAAACTTCAACTTAAATTCTGGACTGTAGATTCTAACTTAAAAAAATCTTTAAAAGATTGCCACTCTATCATTTCCAGTAGGTAAAGTCTTGAAAGAGGGAGGTGGCCAGCAACTTATGTTTTAATGCATTTTCAGAGCAGAATGATTTTCACTTAACTTTGTTTTGTTTTGTTTTTTACTAACTTGACTGCAGATAAAAATGTCTCACATTTCTTTCTTGCCACTTGCTTGGGGAGAAAATTCTTACAAGTTGAAACTACAGTTTTCCACAATGAAACTACTATGAGAGTCCACTGACACATGTGCATGAATATTGCTCCTTCTCACATCCAGATGGTTCAAGTGTTGTTAAACTACTACATGCAGTGAAATAGGGAGAAGGGACCATTTCTTCAGCTAGGCTCCTTTCCTTGCACTTTTCAAAAGAAAATTTTAAGTGTCAAAAATACATATCTTGTGCTCATTATTAAATACTAAATACCACAGTGTTTTGAGCTGCCTTGTGGCCATTGTAAAGAAAACAGGTGTTCTGATAGATTATAAAGTGTGAGTCAGATGATGTGTAGAACAGAATTTTAATGAAGCTGCTAGCATAGAGGTCTGACTAGCCTTTTTTAACATGGTGCTAAAAACACTGAAAGTATTCTTTAAGAGAGACGAATAGCAGGAACACAACTTAAAATCCTCATTAATATATAATTAATGGACTAATATAGGGAATGAATAATTAAGGCAATTATTGTATAAAAAGAACCAAAAAACTACAAATGGGTTATGGCATGGAACCCATAGCCAAAACTTAATTTTTATGGACTGCAAAACAAACTACAGTACCAGAGGCATGAACCAGAAGACAAATACATACAGCTGGTACATGGGAATGGGAGGGGTATTTTCATGTTTGCTACTAATCTCAAAGACCCAGATAGAGAAATGTAACATCCCACGGTTTATTACACCATTGCTAATTGTGTCAGGATCACAAAGTAATCCCTAGTGACGAATAAGAAAAAAAATCCTTTTTGTGTTATGCTAGCTGCAGGAACACTAAAGGCTATAAGTAAAAGGCCTCACACTTAAACAGATGACCTAATCCTATCCATGGGTCAGACATGGAACAGTTTGGCTGTGGAAGGCAATTAAAGGCTAGGAACTGCGTTTGATTCCTCATAGCAATGAAAATGATCCTAAATATCAGAATTAGTTTTAAAAAAGCATGCAGAGTGTAAAGAAATACCATGCCCAACATACAACAGGTGTGGAAAAAGTCATTTTCAGGTATGTGGCCCTTTAAAATAATCTATTTTATCCTTTTTTTTAAAAAAAGTAATGCATCAAAATATACTGCCTGATTCTGTTGTGATAAAACTTTTATTAGAATGACAACTGAATGTACATTTAATGAAAGGTTGCTGTATACGTATGACTTACTGTGATGCATGCAAGCATAATGTCAACATATCTATGGTGTACTTTTTATTCATTTGTTATGCATGCTTGAGCTTTACAGCCTACACAGTCTAGGACATATGTTGTTTACTTTTTAAACTTTAAATTTACAGAATAACGGCTTAAACTTAGATGTCAGTAGATGTGTTTTGAAAATCAGTATGTTTTTTTGTTCCTGGCCTTGATTCAAGTATCATCTTTAGACTTGAAGATTATCTTGAACATAACAGAAGGTGTTAAATATCAAAAGCAGCACTATGAATTGGACCAACAAACAAACAAACTGGTAACCAGTGAAGATGCTAAAAGCAATGTACATCACATCTCAATTCTTTGGTGGCCACAGTAGAAACCAGCTGAAGTATCTACATAGGTTTCAAAAGCAGCTGTATGAAAAACACATTATAGCAGTCCATCCTCTGTTTCAATAAGGTAGGAATGATCCGGCCATGATTAGGCAGCCACTGGCTTATAGAAAGTTCCTCACACTTTGGCATAGAGTTAGAGCAGGGGTGCTCAAACTTTTTGCAAGGAGGGGCAGATTTGGTGAGGTGAAAATGTGTGGGGGGCGACCATTCAGCCACATTTGGCCCCCGGGCCGGACTTTGGACAAGTCTCTATAACATGCAAGGACGAAGGGAGGATGCTGTAGCAATGGAGCCGGGGGCGGGTAGGCTGGGAAGGTGGCTGGGTGGTGGTGGACAGAGGCAGGGAGGGCAGGCAAAACATAAAACTGCAAGCTGATGCCTCCATCCGGTATGGGGAAGGACCAGCTGGTGGGGATGTAAGACAGGCTGAGCCAGTGGGGAGAAGAGGCCGTGGGCCACTCAAAATTTGTAAACGGGCCGCATTTGGCCCCCAGGCCTGACTTTGGACAAGTCTGGGTTAGAGTAACAAATCTCCACATTGTAAATTTGTTTCCTCAAGTGGGTGAACCCCTATCAGACAGATTAATTATCAGCTAAACCTGGATCAACAGATGTTCCCTATGGCAATGCGAAATTGCAAATCTGGTTTGGCAATAGGAGATTGAAAACTGTTCTGGATTGTGTTGGGAAAGACAAGTAGACCTTCCTGTTCATTGTCTTGCCTAAGTCATTACTTCTTTCTCCAAAGCTGTGCTTGTCCTTTGGTTGGAAAAGGCAGCCAGATATGGGTTTTAATAATGGCTAACAGCAAAATTGCATGTGTGGAAGCTAAATTTTGTAAGGCAGATTTCCCCCCCTCTGTTCTCTCAAGCACTTCCTTTCATCACCTGCTTCTACAGTATGTACTTCTTTCAATACTCATAAGCTCAGCATCAAACTGCTGTTAGCTCTGCCAGTAAAAATATCAATATTCCCAGATAATTTGTTTGCCAGATCTGTTACTTGGTTCAAATACCAGCTTAGATATCCTACTGCATCCCTATGAGGTGATGAAAAAATGTATAATGTGCAGGGCAAACAAGGCAATCAAGACAATAAATTGACACAAAGCTGACATCAGAAATGGCAACACAAAAAACACAACCCAATCTCAGAATATTTCAGCAAACCAGGACACACTGTCACTGACTTCAAAGTGGCTATTGTTAGAGTGAATAAAGAATTTCAAAGAGATCTGAGAAAGACAGAGGAAGCTGCATTGGGATATAGTCATAAATGTCAGTCTACAACTGGAAGCTTAAATGGATACTGGGCCTTCATACACACTACTTATATTAATATAACTGTCTTCATAACTGCCTTGTGTACAGACAATAAGGATTTTTTTTTTTTACAAAGAATAACTTTGTTTCTGGACAGCAGAATTACTGCTTCAATATCTTGAAGAAAAAGGCCTAAACAGTTATATATTAAACACAGACTTTTGGCACTAGCTCTTTACTATGCCTATGATGGAATGTTCATGTAAGCAACATCTTGAAAATTAATTTTCAGTGTTAACAATTTGCTTATCTCTTTCTGTATCCCATGTCATTATATCCTCACTTTGCAACCACATACTCTGTGTATAATTGTGTCCCATACTTTTAAAGAATAGGATTGTAGTCCAGAAAAGCTCGTACTAAAATGAATCTGGAAGCCTAAAGAGTGCCACAAGATATTGGGCAAAATCCTCTTTTGTAAAATTGCATGGCATAAAGCAAAGCAAAGTGTTCTGCTTATATACCGCCCCATAACACTTCAAGCACTCTTTGGGCAGTTTACAATTTAATTATGCAGGCTACACATCGCCCCACAGCAAAGTGGATACTCGTTTTACCATCCTCGGAAGGATAGAAGGCTGAGTCAACCATGAGCTGGCTACCTGGGACTGAGCCCTAGGTCGTGAGCACAGTTTTAGCTGCAGTACGGGCATCTAACCACTGCACCACAAGGCTCTTAAACCAGATGTAATCATATCCAGGGCTAATTTAATTTATATTAATTAAAAGCTTCCTGTCCCCCTGTTCTCTATGGCTTTTTTTTGACTTCTTGGGAATCTTGGGACAAGGGAAATAAGCCTTTAATAGTCAAAAACTGGTAGATTACCATTATTTTAAATATTACTGGTGCCAAATGATGATGCCATCTGTTTTGCACTGTATACTTGACACCACAATATTTTTATTGATGTCTTGTGCTATCCTTTTATCTGATAGAGTTTGCCACTGGTGATGTTGCTGTTGTTCCCATTATGAAACAGAACAACAGGGCTATGTCTTTGTTGACAGAACCTCATGGAAACACATAAGCAATAATGTGGTATGACTGTCTTATGACTTTTGGAACCTACTGTGTAAGAACAACTGGAGAAACCGAAGCATAGGTTTTGATTAATTTATACAGTGCAAAATCCAAAGGGTTGATATTTTAACAGTATCAGCAAAAGAAAAAAAATATCACCATTGCTCACTGGGGCTCTGTATACTCAAAACCTGTCTTGGAAGACTCAGGAATACACGAAGATGCAATGAAATAAAAATTGCAACATTGGCACTCAAATACCAGAGTGGCACTGGTTTTAGACTATTATGAAATAAGAGAAATGGACATGTAACGGGCCCTTTGTGCGCAGCTTTTCAGTTCAGTTGTGCTATTCTTGCCACCTTTTCTGAACATACTTTAAATGCATTTATTTCTTCCTTTCCCCATATTTATGTAATGCCTTCCTATTTAAAACACTATCAAAAGCATCTACAACATATTGTATATCTTTGCCAAGTTCTCTTTTAGTTTTTGTTGTTCCAAATCTTTTTTTCTCATATGGAAGCAGAGGTATTTTTTTAGTTGGAGGTAACTAGAAAAGGCTGCATCCAATGACATTATTTTACTAGCACAATTGTATTGTACTAAGGACTGTGATCTTTCCGTATGAGTGGTATCTTTATTGCATAGGATTACAACTGTTTGTGCCATGGTGTAGACTGAGCAATGAGAGAAGGGACAGAGCTCTCTTTTGCCTGTTAACTACATTGACTATTCTAAATTTCAAAATGACTGACTGGAGCTCTAATTGCAATGGGAGACATCAACTTCTCTGCTATCTGTTGGAAGTAAAACTCTGCCAAGAATGTAAGGTTTAACAAATTTATCACTTGCCATGGTAACACTTCCAGAAGGTGGAAGAAATGACAATGGAATAGCTACTCTGAACCTGTATGTTGCCAAGAAGGAAGAACTAGTAAATGAGAAAGGAATATGAAAATATCTGAGATATCACCTCCACATGCTGAGATACTATGTTGAGCATTTGCTAACCCAGCTGAGATTTGTTTGTAGCACAAGGAGATAAGTGTGTGTGTGTGTGGGGGGGGTGTTGGATGAGCTTTCTTCATTTGCACAAGGCAAGCGTCTTTTCATTTGTGAAGGTAAGGACACACACATAGCAAGGCGAAAATTGAAGACTGGTTAAAATGTATAAAGAATGCACATGCATCTATATTGGTTGAAATTTGGGTTAAAACCTCTTCACCAGCTCTTATCATGCAACGATCCTTTGCTTAAATGATTGGGCTTTTCAGAGCTTGTGGACAAAACACCTCTTCCATACATATCCACTATTGCATTGTACCTCCTTATAGAAATCTTATGCCTTGAAACAGGGGTATGATGGTAAGCGGGAGATCACAGAGCTCTGCAAGTAGACGGTTACTGGCTGAAGTGTCTAGATGAGAAAGAAATAACAATACCACCCCATTTTGCTTCATTCAGACTTTTCATAGAGTCATGAGTCTATGTTTAAGAAGAACATCAGCAAGCCCTAATGTACTGCCCTTAACAAGATGTCAACCATAGTAACAGGTCTCATAACTGTCCCATGAGAGAGTTGTTTATTCTGAAGAAAAATGAGAGATGATTGGATGACCCTTTGCAATATTTGAACACTTTCACAAAGAAGATGGAGCAAACTTGTTTTATGCTGCTCAGAAAAGACGTCCTGAACCAATAGATTCAGAAAGAAAGGAGATTTTATTAAAACATTGGGGGAGGGATGTCCTGCTACCTAAAATCTGGGCAACAGTGGAAGGAGCTATCTCAAAAGACAGAAGATTCACTAGATATTTTGAAATAGTGTCGGGATGGTAATCTTGCCTGGGTACTTGCAACAGGTACTCCTGGTTCAAAAGCCAAGAAGCAAAACAGCAAGGAAACGAAAGGTTACAAAACTTCATCAAAATACAATGTAATAGGAGAAAATAGGGGAAATCACTGCAATATGATGGAAAGATGTAAAATATCTCGGCAAAGAATAGCCTTATTACAGCAAAATACAAGATAATGAAATAAGGGAGGGAAGGGCGGTTGGGGAGAGATTATCTCTTTCCTTTACATGAACCAGTGGAGTTTTGTCCTAGTAGCCATACACTGCTGACCACAAATGACCTATTGTGAGTCTCCTAAAAAATAAAAATAAAAAAAATAAAATAAAAAATAAATAAATAATGGGGGCCGATATGTACTTGGGGCCTACACTCTAATATATTTCTACTTAATTGGCAAAGTGATAGATGAGTAACTCACTAATTGGTACAATAATAAGATACCTTACAGATTTGCAAAATGGCCACAACAATGTTTTCAGAGCATTTGACAAAACAGTCTCACCTTAGACTCCCAGTTCCAGGCCTTGGCATTGGCCTGGAACAGCTGGATTAAACATATGCCTTTCCCAGATAATCATCTGTCAGGAATGGGTGGGATTTCCTGGACTACAGGTCCCATAAGTCACCATTCTTGGAGTTCTACTGGATATATGAACAAAGTGCAAACACCTATATGTGAATCATCTGGGATAAAGACCTCAACTTGAAAGTTTTGAGGCCTACCTCCACCTAGCTTCCTAGTCGGAAAAATATATATATATCCCAGCTAGCAGTGGGGCAGGAGCAGGAAGACTGGGCAGAGGTAAGCCTTGCTCAGCCTCCAAGCTGAGGCCTTTGTCCCACGTGAACCATATGTAGGTGTCTGTCTGCCAAAATTTTAAGAATTGAGAATTATGGGACTTGTAGTCCAAGAAATAAAAAATATCTCATCTCTACTGTGCAGCCAGAACATGCAATAAATAAATAAATAAATAAAGCCACAGAGCAGTGAAGCAGATTCAGATTTTGGAAGAGACTCAGGCAGTAATGGCCAAAAAAGGCTTAAGCAAAGATGGAAGCCTGTGGGCATAGAAGAAATCTTAGGGCCTTTTTACACGACCCCTAAGATCCGCTGGCCACTTAAATTCGGACCAGAGATCTTAGGGGTTCGTTGCTCTTCCTCTGTCCCCACCCCCCTCCGCACTTCCTGGTTGCTGGCTGCCTGAGGGAGGGAGAAAAAAGAAAGAAAAGAATGCTGGTTTACCTCCGTTTTGTTCCGGGCAGCATTCAGATCTCTTAAAGGGGCGGGGCGCAAAAAAAAAAACAGAAGCCAGGAGAGCCCCGCACTCACTATCCTTACACCGGATCAAATATTTGTCACATCCAAAAAGCAGGTACAAGAAAACTGCTCTGGGTCGTGCTAAAGTGGGCGGGGTCGCACTTAATTGTCTGCAAAGTCCGGAGCTGGTGGGTAAACATTTTTAAGGTCCGGACCTTGCAGCCATTTGTGGCGGAGCTTAGGGGTCGTGTATAAACGCCCTTACACACAACACCTCCAAACTGTTGTGCATTGACAGAACAGATACTTTACCTGTGAAATTCCTCCATCACTAAAGGTTGATATACCTTATACATAAAGTTATAAGGATAGCTTATACATTTGTAAAGCCGCCTTGAGTTCTTTTGGAAAGAAATGCAGGGTAGAAATATTTTAAATACTATAAGCTTGTTGTGAGTTTTATGCCTGTTAGGAGAAGGACAGGCTGTAAAGATAAGGGTGGACAGTAGTGTTTTTAAATATTTGGCTGAATATCTGCAAAGTGCCCAGAGACTGAGAAAGATTTGTTCCCTTTTTTGGAAAATGGGAGGGTGTTTGTCCAATATTAATTTGTATCAGAATTTAATTTAAAATAAATAAATAAATAAACTGCTTTTGGAAAAGAAGGCATGCAGACCAAAGAGAGAGCGAGAGCGAGCGAGAGAGAGAGAGAGAGCACAATATCTGCTTACTATTTAAGGTAGGAATAGTTAAGTCACATTTTATATACTGTAACTTTGTTTATAAGCACTGCTAATCACTTGCCTAGAGAGAACTGGTAGGAGGCTGAAATTATTTGCCAAAGAAATGTCAGTGAGTGAAATCAAAATGCCTGCATTTTCTAATGGAGAATAATAAGCTCTTCTAATTATTATGTGGAAGATATTGCTCTCTAGGTGCATATATTGGGGAAGGGGGGATAGAGATGAATGTTAACACTTTAGAAATCTAAAATCTAGTGTCAAAAACAATCAGATTCATTTGTTGTATTTCTGTACCAAGATTAGCCTGTACTCTCTGGGCAGTTCACAAAATAAACCTTTACTAGTTTACTCTTTCAAATATTGAAATAGTTGAATTTAATTCTCTAATTATATTCACATTGATTAAGTACAGCTAAGTTGTTTCTGGGATAATATATCTTTTCCATCAAACTATCTCTTGTTAACAATTAAGCTAAATGGAAAAAAAATTTCAAGCCTCGAAAAGAAAGCACATGGGCTAAGAAAGCAAAGTGTTCTGCTTATATACCGCCCCATAGCACTTCAAGTAGTCTCTGGGTGGTTTACAGTTTTAATTATGCAGAATACACATCCCCCCCCCCCACCAGCAGGCTGGGTACTCATTTTACCAACCTTGGAAGGATGGAAGGCTGAGTCAACCATGAGCCGGCTACTTGGGATTGAACCCCAGGTCATGTGCACAGTATTACCTGTAACCACTGCACCACGGGGCATCTATAAAGCATCTTTAAAACCAATTTTTACAAGCATACAATTTACAAATAGGCACAAATACCTAAGTAGAGCAACTGATTTGTTGGCAAAGAAGCACCTTTGTGTTGCTCAGCTTGTTTGCCTGACACCTGACTTGTTTGCAAGTTTATGTGAAATATAGTTACCTTACAGTGTGTATAGAAATAAATAGCTTTATAGTGCTTTAGAAAGAAACGGACACAATTTGTATTTTTAAGTCCAAAGACCAGTTTGACTTCTGAACCTCTTTTGCAAGGCACAGTTTTCAAGCTACTGTACAATTAAAATGCAAACTGCACTGCAATATCATTAGCTCAAAGATGGCAATTACATGCTAAAAGCTGACAGGCACATATAACACATCATTCCATGTTTTGTTTTGTTTTGTTTTGTTTTGTTTTGTTTTGTTTTGTTTTGTTCTTAAAATCCCAACACCTTTTCCCAGAAGCAGACTACAATGCAATATGGTCTTTCACATTCTGAGATACCTGAATGAAAACAACTGTACATATACATTCTCACTTTGTCTGAATCCAGTCTAACTTCTTCTTTACTACTGTCACCAAAGTCCTGAAAGATGAGCTGAATCTCTTGGAGGTTTTGGGTGCAATCTTATACAGTGGTACCTTGTATAAAGGAATTAATTCATTCCAAATGAAATTATGTTAAGCAAATTTTCCTTTATACAAATTCCCATAGGAATGCATTGAAAATGGAGTAATCCCATTTTATGTTGTACGGATTTTCCCCATAGGCAGTTATGTTAAGCAAATTTTCCCTATCTCTGGAATTTTTTATGTTGTACAGACTTTATGTTACACATGTTGTTTGTTATACAAGGTTCCACTGTACTCTGTTACCTTTGAAGGCATGGGGGGCAGGACAGAGTTTTTCTCTCCCCCCCTTCATTTTCTTTTCTTTCTTGCCTCCCCCCAAAAAAGCTGTTTCCCCCCCCCTGCAAAAACTGGGAAAATGGATTATGGGACATGTTCTTTTATAATGATATATATTATGTCTAATAATATGTCTGCAATTATGAAGAGCATGTCAATGGAGGCTCCAGTATTCTCAGTGACATAACATTTATTGCTTTACCTTAGGCTAATATATCAACTGTGACCCTTTTGTATTCTTGGGCATCGATAATCTATGTTCCAGAACTACAGCAAACTGTTGTATGTTGGATTGCCCTTAACCTTTAATGAATACAGGTTAAATTTTGAGCCCAGTTGAAGATAGTGGGGTTTGACTTTCAAAGGACTTCACAGCTTAGATGCAGTTAGCTCGTAGACAGCTAGTTCTTGTGTCCACCTGCCTGAAACTTAACTTCTTTTGCAAAGGATGTCCTTCAAGTGCCCCCACAAAGAGAGATTTTTCATCTGTTCCTTCCTAGTTATGGAATGCTACCTTAAAAGTTGCTTTTCTGAAACCTTTATCACTATCTATTCAGGGAACCATCTTCAAACACTGTTATTTTATCAGGCATTTACAAATTTCATAGGCTAAGCACAGTGTTGCTAGCAAAGCTTCTACATGCCTGTCGACAGTTTTCTTTAGAATCTAATGTTCTGTATTTTGATTATGTGTTTGTTGTAGTTACTCTATTGCATCTCACATTGATGCTGCAAACCAACTTATGGTAAGAGCAAAGTACAAATGCCCCAAATGGGTGAATAAACAAATGGATGAGCAATCTGAACATCGTCTGAGAATGAACCTCGTGATTCCTCCCCAACATTGGCTCTGTAACATTATATGTGCCTATTCAGACATAGGCTTCATTGAGTTAAATTGCTTTCCTCTCAGATACGTCGGCACAGGATTGCAGCCTAATACGCTAACATGATGTTCATGTCCAAAGAGAATGCAAGAAACATATGTGTCATGTAAAAAGTTTACCGCTATATAGGGTAATCTCTGTATTTTATAGTTTCTCAAATGCTTTTCCAGGATCACAATTTATCTTCCACACATCTTGAGTCTACATAAGAGATAACTATAGAAGCTTCATCAATTATCAATGTGCTGCTTCAACATATTTTGTAAATTTAATAAATACTTCATGAAGTCACAGAGTGACATGAAGGCCTCCAACAGAGATTCTGTGTAGCTACATCAAGCCTTAATAGAGCAGCTGTTGAAAGTTACAGCTTCTTCAGAAATTGTTTGGCTCCATCAGCCTCGTTGTAAGGGAGGGAGGGAGGGAAAGTTAAAAGGTAATAAAAGCTAGGACCGACTCTATTATTTTTTTCAGTCTTTCTATAAAAGATGCACCCCAGGTACACTAATGCAAACTCACAGTCAATTACACAGTAAAGCAGTGACACTGCTTATCGTGTGGGCAGATTTATTTGTCTGTTGTGCAAGTTTCATGCTGATGTAAATCTGCTGAAGTTAACATATTCATGTGGAATAAAACTGGAGTAGCACTCTTGTGAAAGTCCCTAAGTTAAACAGCAGAACTTCTCTCCTACCCCCCACCCCCCGCAAACTGTAAATACTGGGATATAAAACTCAAATGGCCGTGCATTAAAAATATGTGGCAAGGCCACTGAGGTAACTTGTTCTTCATTAACTACTGTTCATTCCTCCTCCTTGTTCTGAAGCAGTACTTCCCAATAGAGATGGGCATGACTTAGCGGTATTCCCGTTTCCGTTTCCGTTACTCGGTTCCGTTACTCTACGGAAACGGTAACGGGAATTACTCCGCCAGACTTCGAGCTCGAACCGACGAACGAACAATTTTGGTCTGATTTGTCGTGCTCGTTCCTTGCATCGTGCGATTGCGCGATGCCACGCGGCACAGAAAAAAAGTTTTTAAAAGTTAAAAAAACCCGGTTCCCGGCCGAAAAGCAGGCAGAAAAATGCCTGCCGTGCCTCAGGGCACCTACCAGAGGGGTTGTTTCTGGAGGTCCCCGGCCTCCCCCCTCATCCCCCATCCTGGGCTGCTCTGGTGGGACTCGCCGCAGGCTCGCAGCCAGCAAAAAGCCCAGTCTCGCCGCCGGTCGCCCGCAATTAAAGCGCAAGCAAGCGGCACGGACGGCACAGGAAAAAACTTTTAAACTCTCCCCCCAACCATTCCCGGGCCAAAAAAGCAGGCGGAAAAATGCCTGCTTGACTAAGGGCGCAGGGCACCTACCGGAGGGGTGGTTTCTGGAGGGGGGGTCCCGCCTCCCCCCCATCCTGGGCAGCCAGACTCGAGTCGCCATTTCACCATGCCATGCGGTGCGGGCGGGGGATCCAAAATGGGGCGGCAAACGCAATATTGTTTTTGAAATCGTGGTCCAAAAACACACAAGCACAACAGAAACACGCGAAAATTTATAAACTGCCAGATTTTTCACAGTAGCAGTGGGTTTTTTCTTGCAACAAAATGTCTCTCCTCTCCTCCTCTGTCCTCCATTGATTTTATTTTTTTATTTTTTTACACCTGCGCAATGATGGGCTGGCCGAGTGGCCAGCCATGTGGGAGTGGACAACCATGCAAATTTTTGGAGCCATCCCACCAGTCGCATGGCCACTTGGCCATGGAGACTTCTGGGATGTGCCAAAAAGCCCCCTAAAACCTGCCCTAGCCCTAACCCTAACCCTTGACTCCCCCCACCCATACGTCACAGACTGTCTTCTTAGTGGGTCAGAGAGGCACCCAGAGGTGCAACCCACTAGCCCACCATAACCTTACCCGTCACTAGCCTAACCCTAGCCATTGCACTAAGCCACCTTAAAGCCAGATCTACTTGCTTGCATTGCACTACACGCAGCAAGTACAATTCCCTTCTGTGTGAGACATGGTGGTGCCAGAGCCTTGTGAAGGGCGGGCATGACGCTATCACTCTCACTGGTCTCACTGTCTGCACATTCTGTTATGCAATATCCATATGGCTATTGCACAGCATTTTGCAGCAGGAGGAGGGGAGACCCCCATGTAGAGGGGTCTCTTGGAGCCTGCTTCGATAGGAGGCACCCACGGGTGCCTCCAGGAGCCCACTTTCCCTTTATAGCGGGCCAGAGGAGGCACCCACCCCAGAGAGGTGCCTCCAGGAGCCCGCTCCCCCCCAAAAAAAACAGTACTAACGACAACGAAAAAATGAAAAAACGAACCGACTAATTTTTGCGAATTTTCGCGAAAACCGGAAACGAGCCGAAACGGGACCGGCCCGACTAACGACAACTCGAAAAAAATTTTTTTCAAGTCGTGCCCATATCTACTTCCCAAACTTAGGTCCCCAGATGCTCCTGGGCTACAATTCTCTTGACCAGCACAGCTATAATGGTGAAGACTTCTGGGGGTATCAGTCCAAGAACATTAAGGGACCAAAGATGGAAAACCACTGGTCTAAAAACCTGTTCTCTATGGATGCCAGCTCAAACATTCATGGGTGCTGAAGCAATGGGGAGGTGGTTGCTTTCACTCCAGTGCAGATAAATCTCCTTTCAAAATATGCCAAGCACGTGGCAGAGAGGTGTGAGTGGAAAGCAGGGTGGATAAAAATCAATTATTTTTAAATTATTTTTAAATCAGATTATTAAATTTTAATTTTTATTTAATTTTTTATTTAAATGCTTTTGGTGAAAAGTCTCTCTAAAATTGTGTTCTAGGTAAGATACATTATAGTCTAAAGGTTATTCATCATGACATTAGTTTTTAAGTATGTAGTATAAGGCTGCATTAATCAATTCACAATGTCATGATCTCCCAGAGGTTTCTGATTATTTGGGGCAATTTTTCTATCTAGAAGATATTCTCAAAGATGCTTCATTTTGCTATTTTCAATACTATGCATTTGGGTCTTCAACAATAACATACCTCCATAGCAAAAATGCTACAAAATAAACATCAGAATTGACAAAAAGACCTTAATCTCCTTGCTCCTCTGGAAACCTATGTACACAGAATGAACTTCATTACCTTTTAAGTGCTATGTTTCAAGAAGTTCAATGAATAGAAGGTTTTTTGGAATGGAATAGGTCTGCACAAGGAGCAAAGTTTGAAGAGGGAGGGCATGCAGTGAAATGAAAGTGAAACCTTTTGAGCACAGTACTCCACATCTTGAGATCTGTATGTGTATAGTGGCCTGAGGGTTATCATATTATTCTCACTCTCTCGAGGAGAAAAACCTGTAATGACAGCAGGCTGTAAAAAAGACCCAGTTTGGGAATATCTAGATTCTATACCAGGCCTGCCCAAAGTCTGGCCCGGGGGGCCAAATCCGGCCCGTCAGGCCATTCTGAGTGGTCCACGGATGGCTGGCCCGCCCCTCCCTCTCCCTACTTCACCCCATGTTTTTTTAAACAGGCTCCCTGTGCTTCCTTTGGTCCCCACCTTCCTTCCTTCCTCCCTTTCTTGTTCCCCACCTTCCTTCCTTCCTTCCTCTCTTGGTTTCCACCTCCCTCCCTCCTTCCCTTGTTCCCTGCCTTCCTTCCTGCGGGTGGGGTTGCAAGGGGTCAGTGGGTGGGGCTTATAGTGGGGTGGCAGGGTCGGGGAGCAACCGGCCACTGACACATTCTCAGCCACCAAATGTGGCCCTCCTTACAAAAAGTTTGGGCACCCCTGTTCTATACTGTCAGTATTAAGTTTTTTTAAGATATATTTTAACCACCTTCATTAACAAACATGGGTATGTAACTGCTATGCAGAGACACGTCATAATGCTTCATATCCAGTTCCTTTTGATGTTTGTGTTCTAGAAGACCAACACCTGCTTTCTAACATACAAGCCAGTCTATTTTACATGCTATTGTGCCATTTTAATACAAACATGTAAGACACTCACAGAGGATTTTGTGCCCCAAGACAATGCTTTTCTATCTACTTCCTCTGACACTGCAGTCCTTCAGTTATGTGTTTTATAATGGATGTTGTTCCTAAATATTCTGACTGACATTCAAAGAAGCACTGGTACAGTGGTGGTGAACCTTCGGCACTCCAGATGCTTTGGACCACAACTCCTACAGTCCTTTGTCATTGGCAATACAGACTTGGAATTCTGGGAGTTGTGGTCTAAAACATCTGGAGTGCCGAAGGTTAACCACCACTGCATTAGTGGAAGGGGTTAGGGTTAGGGTGTTTTTAGGAGCAGAACATTAGCTGTCTAGCTGGAAAACCCTGGGGGTGGGGGACAAGTGTTGATTTGTACCTTACATGACTCAGTGTCCTTATGGAACCTTCCAGCTTTGGAACTGAGGAGATGGCAGAGAAGCAAGAAACCAGATAATTTCTGCCTGATTTTGTCAATCCAAGGTGGATTGAAATCTAGCTACTTGCCAGAGTGTGTCACCATACTTGTCCCTATGAGTAGATTTATTAGGGCTGATATTTGATGACTGTACACTAGGGGGGGGGAAGGTAAAGGTTCTCCCCGAACTTGCGTGCTAGTCATATCTGACTCTAGGGGCAGTGCTCATCTCTGTTTTCAAGCCAAAGAGACAGTTTTATGCAATTCCATGGCTATGTGGCCGGCATGGCTAAGCACATTTCTGCGCACAGAACACTGTTTATCTTCCCACTTTTTATATGCTTTCGAACTGCTAGGTTGGCAGGAGCTGGGGTTAACAGTGGGAGCTCACTCCGTGCATGGCACCTTGGATTCGAACAGCTGAGCTGCTGACTTTGCAGCTGACAGTTTCAGTGCTCTAGCCCACTGAGCCACCACACTCCACACACACACTAGGATATAGCATGTCAATAAATGAACTTCCTTATTATCAGACCAAGTTAATAAGTTCTTAAAATTCAAGTGTAGTCTTATGCATTGTATGTAGGGGGAGGAGAGTGAAACTTTACATTGTCAATCTTTTAAGTAACTGGCTTACTTCAAATAATAGGCTCTATTTGTTCCCACAAGGACTATTATTACCATTCTTTACAATGCTTGTAAATGTGAGTGGCACTTTACAGGGAAATTAGTCACTTTATAAGTTTTTCTTAGAAATCCAACTATAATAGTGAACAACACATGGTTATTATGCTTTATAATGTCTTTGTTGTTTCTAAAAACCACAGATTTTGTCTATATAATCTAAAAATAGAAAAATAAAAAATACTTAAAATGCTTATAGCTTAGGATGGATCTACACTTAATCATGATGACCACAGCCACTGAAATCAAGGGGGCTTAACTACATTACCCCAGTGGTTTCATTGTTCACTTAAAGCGCAACCAAACCTGGACACAGCCCATTTGCTTCTCCTTCTATACATGTATTTCACTTCTGAACTGTCAGTGTGTCACAGAAACAATACCTACATTTCTAAAAACCTGACAAAATAAATATAATTTGCAAACAGCACTTTTTGAAGTTTCCAGTAGTGGTTTGTCCACATGGTGGAGTCTGATCCTGTTACTGTTTTTTATTACAACCTCCTGACCTACTGCCAATCAGAGAAGGAGAGGGGCAAGAAATAATATGTTATACAGAAAGCAATTCAGACAAGGAAGTAAATTCCAAACAAAAGATAAATGTGGATGTAACTTTAGAAGTATTCCTCTCTAAGTGCTCTGTGTATGATGCAGAGGTCTTTCCTTCTCTCTCTTTCCTACTGTGAAATGTTTTTAAAGCTATTCCAGAAACTAAATTGTTGCAGAATTCCTATAATATACCAAACAGGGATATGCTCTTTCTATCGATAAGACTCCGGCAATTATACATTCCAATGCACAGATGCCTCATTCAGGCATCTGGGACATCAGAATGGACTTGACTTATATTAAATTAATTTAAATCACACTTTAAATCATTAATCAGAAAGTAGTAGTATTTTCCCCCACATCCAAAAAGTGCACTCTTGACTGTCATAATCTTAATATATATTTTTCACAGTGTCTTGCCCAGATTCCCCTCATCTCCAAAGGAAATTCAATTCATTCACTCTTCTAGAATATTTTGGCAACTGGAAGATAGTGAGTACTTTCAGAGAGGGGGGAGGGATTTTGCATAGATTTACAAAAGGACAAGAGCTGGGGGGTTCCACTTGTTAATAATCACAACAATCACTAAAGTGAACTACTGAATACAATCTTAGATATTTTAATACGACTGTCAAAAATTTCAAATATTTTATCACATTGCAGATGTGATTATGGTGGTATGGGGCTTTCAGTTTAGTGGAAATTCAGGTGGTGAGAAATCTGTTTTTCTCATTTCCATATTAATGTAGTTAATAAATACATATCTATGGAAACACAAAAGCAAGATAAGAACACATTTTTAAAGTATGCTTTCTAGATGGTACTAGGTTAGGTACTCTACTTGGGGAGTATCTGAGGAGCATTTGGAGAGATACAAAAATGACTCTAAAATATATCTAAGGGAACCTGTGAAACCCCATGAAACAGAAGTCCCAACACATTGCATCCTAATGTAGAATTAGAAAGTATAGTTCCTATTCCATCATATGGTCTTTCTGCTATACATGTTACACATGTTAAATGAAAATTATTCATCACCAATTATTCATTGTCTCAAAATTAAAAAGCATCTTAAAAATGAAAATTATGTTCTAAATGGAGAAAAGTCCCACTATAATTATTTAGAAATCTGTTTTTTTAAAAATAATTGGTTTTTAATCCACCATGCAGGAACATAGAGATTCAGATTCAGCTCCTTGTGTGATAATGTCCAGGGTTAAGATAGAGAATTTTAAATACTTTTAACCAAGCAAGCAAGCAAGCAAGCAAGCAAGCAAGCAAAGAAACATCAAGGATTCTAATATTAATAACTCTGTGCTTTGTCAACAGGAAATGGGCTATGTAGGGAACAGATAGAAACAAATGCACAAAGAAAAAGAAGTTTCAGGAAGAAAGACTGGCACTAATATATTGTCTGTTAGAAAGATGGCTAGAAATATAACTGGATGTTTGGAAAGGTATCTGGTCACTATATAGTGAGACACAAAATTAGAAGAGTTGAGCTAATCATCAGGAAATAATTCACAGATAGAGAGTATCTGGAGCAAAAGCAGGGGAATAAGAAATCCCCAAAAGAGCAGAAATTCCTATAGTGAGGAAGAGGTAAAACTATATTTGATATAATAATGACACATTAGAAATGTCATTAATGGACACATAAATAATACTGTGTAAACGAGATACAGCTTTTCGCAATATATCATTTATATCACTCTATATTACTCATCATGGTCAATATTCAGCTTTTGTTTAAGGCAGTGGCTCTCAATCTGTGGATCCCAGGTGTTCCTGGACTGCAACTCACAGAAGCCTCCACCACTCGTTGGGCTGGAAATGGATTTCTGGGAGTGTCAGTTCAGGAACATCTGGAGACCAACATTTTGAGAACCATTTCAAGGAATGAAGCTTTATCTGCTTTACTATTATTCTGGCGGATCAAAGGACCCTTTGGGCTCACCGCCTTTCCTTTAAAGTGGGATAATCAAAGGCACATTCTTGTTGTTCTGTTTTGCCTGCTTCCAAATAAGCATACTAGGATTCATCCCATGCTATGGTGCAGTTTACTTGCCTGTAAATGTGAATGCCTAACAACAAATGTTCAGCCTCCTTTACTCAACAATTAACCTCTGGGTTTTCTCAAGCTGTAGAACATGTGCCTAAGCCAAAACCAGCAAAGGCATACATATATTTCCCAAGGAATGTCAAGCACTGTATTTATTTATTTACAAAAAAAATTAGCTGCCCCATTACCAAGCAATCTCTGGGCGGCATACTGCAATATATTAAAACAATAAAGCCACGTGTTAAAAAACCATAACAATAACAAACAGTTAAAACAATCAAATAGTAAAATCCTGCTATTCAAGTGCCCAGCAAAAAGAACATTAGTTAATTAAAATACTGGCTATACAGGAAAGTCTTCACTTGACGCCAAAGGTCAACACAGACCCCATCCCCAGACCTTCCTGTTGCTTAGCCATTTCCCATGCCAGTTCCAGAGGAATTTGTTTGTTTTCATTGTAGTTGTTCCCCAGCCACAGAAAAGACATGAAACCCTTAAATTTGTCCTCCAGTGGCCGCTCACAACAGCTCCATCAAAAGCCCCTGCTAAGGAGGCCTGGTTGATGACAGCCCAAAGGGCTGATGGTGGGTGTTAATAGCTGTGATGGGGTGCAGCAGAAACTGGCTAGCTGGCTCACCTGGCTCTGATCGGGTGCAATGACTGGTGCAGGTCCACCAAGATTAGAGATGGGCACGACTCAAAAAAATTGTGTTTCGTTTGTCGTTTAGGGGGTCCGTTTTGGTTCGTTTTCATTTTTCGTAATTTTTTTTGCAAAAAAAATCATTTTCATTTTGTTACGTAACTAAATGAAAAAACAAAAATGAAAACGAAAAATTGCTGTTTCGTTAGCATTCATTACGGTTCAATGTATTTGCCGCAACTGTTAAGCCCCGCACACAGAACACACAGCAAGCCAAGTTCAGTTCTTTGCCAGGAACTTTAGTTGTAATCCAGATAAAATACAAAGTACAGTCCGAGTCAATTCAGAATAATTTACAGAGCCAAATGCCAAGTTCAAGGGAAACAGAGAAACGTCATAGTCAGGAAGCCGGTCCAAGGTCAGGAAACAGAGAACGCCGTAGTGAGAAAGCCGGTCCAAGGTCAGGAAACAAAGTCAGGATAACACACAGGAACGTGGTGGCAAGGTAAGTGACGTGTTGCTCCCACAGAAGGTTCAGGGTAAACTTGCTAGCTTTATCCTAAAACAGGGAGCACACCCATATCTCTGGCAAGGCTCCTGCTAGAACTCAGGGCTTTCAGATCTAATTCTACGCCTATCATTAAAGATCCTTTCCCTAGCTCTCCTGTTAGTTCTCCTTTGCAGGATCCTGCTCCTAGCCCTTATAGGAGGAGGAGATGTGCCCTCAGCTGCGTCCTCAGACTCAGCTGCCTGCTGAGTTGAACTACAAGGCTCCTCCTGCTGCTCTCCAGCATTTAACCCTTCACATTCAGGTTCCATGACAGGCAGGGTCCTGGCAGCAACGAAAACGAAACGCACGACAAAATTTCTGTTGTTTCGTTTCATTTCGTTTCATTTCGGAGACAAAATTCGTTTTTCGTTTCGTTACGTAATGAAATGAAAAAACAAAAACGAAAACGAAAAATTGCTCGTTTCATGCCCATCTCTAACCAAGATCCAGTTGCAGCCAGGTAAGAAGTCTTGCGGCTGGGTGTCCTTTTGCTGTTCCTCCCTTACTAATGGCACTCACTTCCAGGTTGCTCCTACCAACCTAGAAGAGAGGGGCAGATGGTCTTCAGCTTCGGAGGGCAGCAGAGAGCATTGGCAGGCACTCGCAGCTGTGGTGGGTATGCAGCACAGGCTCATTCACTGGCTCAGCTGGCTCTGATGGGGCGCAATGGCTGGTGCAGGTCCACCGAGCTCGAGTTGCAGCCAGCTAAGAAGCCTCGTGACTGGATGTCCTTTGGCCACTCCTCCCCTGCTAATGGCACTCGCTCTTACTTCTGGGAGAGAGGGGCAGAAGGTTTTCACTGAAGGACAAACCAACCTCGGAGAGAGGGGCAGATGGTTTTCAGCTTCGGAGGGCAGCAGAGTGTGTTGGCGTGTCAGCTCATTTCATAAATATAAGCCCATATTTTAAAGGTAAATAGGTCAGAAAATGAGTATGATTTCTGATAGTTTAAACATCACACCACCTGATGATATCACAGTCTGTCTGACTTAAAAATTACTTAACTGGAAGTAAAGCATCTTTAATTGGCTGTTTCCCCCTTTAAATCTAGAGTTGCCTGTGGGTTAACATTCTGTATCTTTCCTTCTGTTTGCATCATGTGGAAAACACCTTCAGAAATCAGAACCTGTGTTTATGGCACATTTCAAAGAAAAAAACAAAGCCTTCAAAGGTGTGCAAGCTACTTAAAAGAATCTGAAAGATCATGTTGAGCACTCAGTAAAGGCAAAAGTGTTAATCCTACTCACAAAAACCATTGCTTCCTACAGCAGTTATATGTTTAGACATCAGATCAAAATCTAATAGCTGACCAGGCCAAACCTTAATTGGCTTAGGAGATCAGAGCAAAAAGGAAATAGAGCTACAGGCACTATCACAATCCTGTTCTTTATAACTTTGATGACTTGGAAAGAACAGTTAATCTCAGATACCACTACAGCAAAGAAAGGATCAGAAAAAATAGTGATTATACTGTCTGAAGACCAAGGAAATGTACAGAACATGTGTAGACTTCATTAAGCTGAAGTGATTAATAGAACAACCCATACACAGTTTTGTTAGACAAAGTAGTGTATAAGTATCTAAGTGGATCATGTGCTCACAGTCGAAGACCTTCCACTGTTCCATTTCTTCCAAAAAGGGTGCAAAAAGCACAATGACCAGAATCTTATGGCTTTTTTTCCAGGCTCAGGAAAAGAATTGTGGAGGTCAACTCAGCACGACTAGCTGTTCAGTGCTAGTCACATACTGGGCACATGCCTCATTCATGACTGGCACTGCATCAGTTAGTTATGATTTTTCATGGCAGCTTTCATAATTCCTCACCTGCACATATAAAAACATCACAAACCAGTCAGGAGCTCTGGGGGCTTCATGAAATACCTTGCTTGGCTAAATGGAACCCACAGGCATCAACTATCCCATTACCTGTTTTAGAGCACACAAAACTGATTGTCTGTCTAGGGCATAAAAATCAGGTCAACGAACAACATTCTATCATGCCTATTTGTGTCAAATATTTGCAAGCACCTGGACACACTTTATGATTTAACAAAGCTGCTTATGCATACAAACTAGAAAAATAGAGCAGCATCCAACAACTTTTCCATACGAGTTAATTCATACAGATAATTATAACTAAAGCCAATTGCCCTTTGCCTTTGAGTTCTAGTAACAAACAGATGATTCAAATAACATTTTTCTCTTTTCTCTTTTATTATTTTGCTTGGTCCATATTTCTTAAACCACGGACAAAACAGAACCTACATTCATTGCGATAATGCTCACCTAAAGATAACACAGAGCTTGTATTAAATTCAAATTGCACTGCCAAAGCTTACAATAAAACCCCATTTGGGTGCCTAACTGAAGTAAAGATAGTTTGGTTAATTGCAAATGGGTTTATTATCAAACTATTTTCAGTTTCCTGCTGATAACACCAAAATTGTAATATAGCTTTGTATTACCTTTGCATTTGTAATAGTTTGCTCCTGTATCTCATTTTTATACTTCCATAACTAAAATAATGCTTGCAATCTGCAAGCTCCTTCCAAAAGGAACGGCCCGCCATGAGTAATAATGCTTATTATAATATAACATGGAGAATGTCTTATGAAACTCCAAGGTTGAGTCAGTTAAATAAATCCTCAGCATTTGTCTACAACAGTTTCACTGATGCCAGTCCACTGATCCATTGCCTTGTTTTTCTGCTTTCCAGAATGCTGCACAGTAAGACTCATGGTGTGGATTTTATTGTCAAGGGCAGCAAGGCCACAAATGCAGTATACCCATGGTTGAAGAAAAGAAATAAAAACACAGGCAAAAGAGGAAAAAATATGTGCTGACTATATAAAATGTATATATTGGGAGTCAAGTCTGTAGATTTTTAAAAAGTACAAAGTGAAGCAGTAGCATCACTTCGGTGAGACAGTGCACAAGAAATGCTATAATGTATTCAAACAGGCCTTAATCCACAGAGCATTGCATTAAGCATTGTTGGACATTTTACACCTGCCACTGGATGCTACAGATAATCTAATGGTAAAAAACACAAAACTTAGAAAGATTTATGCTGCATATACTTCACTACAAAAATGAATCAATGTACATCAGGCATGTCTAAACTTCGGCCCTCCAGATGTTCTGGACCACAGCTCCCAGAATTCCAAGCCTGTATTCCCAATGGCAAAGGACTGTGGGAGTTGTGGTCCAAAACATCTGGAGGGCTGAAGTTTGGACATGCCTGATGTACATTCTTCCATCAACCGTATTAGCAAGAAGAAGATGTAGTAGGCAGCATACATTAAAATGCGAGCACAATTGGATACTCCTGGAACTTTTGTTAATGACAGGACAATGGTAGAGCATAATTTAGAAAAGCAGAATCTTTCTGTCTCTATAAAAGAGATGGGAACAATTTCTTAAAACAGTAATGGACATGGTTGCAAAAATTAAAACCAACAGGTGTTTGCATGTATCATGCATGGTAGATTAAGTATCTCTCAATAAGGGCCAGAACTCAACAATCAAACACTGGCCTCTTTGATGGACCTGCTCCCTAATGCTTGGTCACTACTTAATGTGGGTGGGTATGCACTGGATGTCCTCAATAGGCTGCCAGCTGAGACCCATGCCCTTGGTGGACTACCTGGAAACCCTCGTAGGAGGATAGCCTGAGAGCATGGAAAGCAGGAGTGGGGGCCTCAGGTGGGAGTCCAAAGGCAGATGATTTACATTTGGACATTAGGACTGGAGCCAATAGGACTGGAGATAGGAGGCAGGGAACCACATTTAGTGGGCAGAGGCATCTGAGGAGCTCACTCCAATCCTTTGTGCCGTCACTGAAGACCAACCACTACAGCTGTAGGATCCTTGGACAGGAGAATGGGTCGGCTTTGCCTTGGGTGTAGGATGCCAAGAAGAAGCACCAGATGTTGGCTCATCTGGGCGTCCACAGCAGCAGGTTGGTAATCGAGGATTGGGAATAGGTTGAAAATGTGCCTGACTAAAATCAGACGTTGTAATTCTTCTGTAAAAACACCAAAATATAATGTTTGCAGACCACAGCAACTCAGGCCAGTTTCTGCCTAGGGAAAGGGAACTTTCTGATTTCTCTTGCTGTTGAGAGAATTCTGTTCCCCACACCCAACATTTCTAGAGGTAAGGGACTCTATTGAAGATTCCCCCCCCCCAATACAAAAATTGTATGGGGGGAGTGCTTAGGATATTTAGAGAAACCACCTGAACCCTACTCACTCTATTCAAATGTGCCACTTTTTAGGAGGTGACAGTGTATGAACTCCTTCAGAAATATTAATATTGGACTGGATAACAACCACATTAAATTGTTTCGTTTTCTTTTAAGCCGGCTTCTTACTGCATTAACATTCTTAAAATGGTAATGGAAAAGCAATGAACATTAACTCTTAAATAATATGTAAATAAACCAGTGCCTGAATTTGCATATTAATTTCTTACTCATAAGAGTAATGAGTAATTTCTTACTTATAAAAATAATCAAGAGTTCAGTGAAGCAAAAGTATAAAACTTGTAATTTTAGAGTGTTACGTTCCATTCTCTCTTACTCATATACATTCATAATTGACTGAGTACCATTAAATAGTCCCACATTAAAGAAACCCCTTTCATAATATAATAACAAATGAAAATGGTGTCAACAAATCAGTTGCCTGATTACTTACTCTTATTTACACACAAACACAAAGACACTAAAATAGGCACAAAAATTAACTTCCACTCAAAAAACAGCTCCACTTTAAAACTGCAGCAATTATTTTTTCCAGCTCTCCACTTTATGGAATATGCAGATGGTACTTATTTAAAAAGGTGGCACATACTCACTTTTAAAAAGAAGAAGAAGAAGCAAAGAGTGTCATATTCCTTTCTATGAAGGATTGGTTAGCTATGCAGATCAGGTTTTCTGAGTAGATAGATTTCTGACCCATAGGTCACTTCTCTCTGTGTCTTGGTCCTCATTTTGCAAAGGGGGAATAACAGCAATTTATATTTTACCAGTGGGATTATGAAACCTTGGACATTTATGTTAAAACAAGGCTGCAGGAGCTGTTTTTCACTCATTTGCCATTTGAATACCCTGTGCTATCAGATTAACTCTAGTTAGCCACCCATACCCCACCTATTCCACAGCAATTGCTCGTGTTATTTCAGATTGCTTAAACGTTCACATCAGCTTCTGTAGAAAAAATACAGTTTGCTACTAATATGGAAAGAAGGATGCAAGTTTACTTGATGTTGCCTAGGAAAATTTCCCTGTCTGCTTTATTGTAGTAAAGGACCAAAGCTAAGTGGTAGTGCACATATTTTGCTTGCAAATAACCCCAGATTTAGTGTCACAATTTCTAGGCAAAGGTGGGAATATGTCTCTCTGAAATGACCATCAGTGCAGATAATATTATGGTAAACAATCTGAGTTGGACAATGATATATCTTCCTCTAATTATAGCACCATGAAAATATAGGAATGTAAGGTACAGGAATCTAAAGAATATTCTGGGATATCCAAGTGTGCTATGGTGGATAGAGTGGTGGATTATGACCCAGCTGGTCTATCTTCAAATCCCGACTTAACCACTAAAAGCTACTGGCAGTATGGAACTGGAAACACCATTCCATAAGTATTTCACTTACTTTGAAAGCCTTATTGTCATAACTATAAATCAGTTCTGACTTGACAGCACATAAAACCAACAAAGAATAACCGTTTTTAAAAACCCTTTTCTCGCCTCATCTTGATAAGACTCCTCATTCAGGAATTTTCAACACCTCTGAGGTTTCACAATTCCAGGCAAGCAAAAGAGTGGCACCATTTTTCTCATCAAGGCTTCCACAGGGTCCAAAATGTTCTTTTTAAAATCTGTATCTTTTGCTGATTTTAATTTTTCCATGTACTTCCTTAATTCTAATGATTGCAGTGTCCTTTCTCTTTGAAAAAAGCAGAAATATAAACAACCACAGAGCAATGGATGATTATAAAAGAGGCAGAAATGCCCTTTCAAATTCTGTTAAACTTTAAATCTATGAAACAAAGCAGCTGTCATTGCCATTTGGCTCAAGTAGTGTTATTTTCATGCAAGTGTTGCTTTTTGCAGATCTGTTTAATGCGAGCAAACAAAAAAAATTATTTGCTCTCTTCAAAAGTTGAAGAAAATGTGTGACCCACTTATGAGGCAAGAAGATAAATGTTGCCGGCCCTCCTCTCCAAGGACAATATTTATTTATTTATTTATTCGATTTTTATACCACCCATCTGGCAGCGAGGTTTTCACATCTGCAGTCTGGGTGGTGGTGGTTCTTAAAATATACTTACTTGAAGCACACTTATCTTATCTGTTTTTGAAAGGTAAGCAGGGTTAAGTCTGGTTAGTACTTCCATGGGACCTCCAGAGAAGACTGCAAAAAGAATTCCTCCCCCAAAACCCAGGAGGACTACTTTTGCAGAACTGATCATCGCAATACTGAGCCAGATGGTGGAATGGTTTCACTTGCCTTTCGGACAACTGTCCCTACATTGTTCAGAGTAACTCACTACCAGAGAACAATATTTGAAGCAACTATGTTTTAGTTTCAGTCATGAATCTGCCATTGTAACCCTGATTTGAAAATCATGGCTTAACCTCCCTGCTTTATATTTTACTGCAAGGTAACTTCAGGAAAGTAGTGCACAATTTAAATGCCTCCTCCTGCTGACACACCATGGAAGACAAGACTTCTTCACTCTCAGTGCTCTTTCCACTGGTGCCAGAATTTCAATATTACAGAGATGAGACGTTGCCACTAACTGATTTCCTGAAGGCATAATATTATAGTGTATATCACAGTTTGCAAAGCTTCCTTAAAAGAACTGTTCTTCAGATCAAAAGATATTTTTGTTGCTGTAGTTCAAAGCAAAAACTATAGTGACAGCTAACTATTATTTGAAGCAAAATGATGCATACTGGTGAATAAAGCATAGTCACACAAATCCAGGGAACCAGGGATTGCTACTGTGCACTCAACAGGGCTTTCAATATATTTTAACTGCAGATCCTCTAATGCCACGTGCCGATTTTTTAAAAAGTGTGGCTGTGGACTGTTGTTCAAAGAAAAAAAGACGTCAGAGTTCCCACAAGGCATCAGCTGGGGTAATTTGCTGCAGTTACCCCCTCCATTGTCACACTCTGAGAACCTGAAACATCCTGGCTGTAATTCTGTTGCACAATGATGCAAATTGTGTAACTTTTGGAAACAAATTGTCACAAGCGAATAAATCTCAATAGAATCTGTTCCATAGGGAATCACATAACTCAAGTGAGCAATATATAATGCCCATGGAGATTTCTTAATGTATGCCAGTTCATGTCTAACAGCTATGTTGCCTCCATAACTTTTCAACAGGATTTCAGCTGTTGTGGCATACGCTTCTATCTATTTAGAGAATAAGCTGGCTTCATCCTATGAAACTATGTGACAGTATATATGTTTGTCTAACGTCCTATGGGTTTCACATCTGCACTCTGGGTGGTGGTGGTTCTTAAAATATAGATCAAGCATTCTCTTTATACTCCTGACACAAACTCTTCAACATCCAGGGAACTGACTGACACATGAATCAATATAGGGAAAGATGTAAGCATTAGCAAAACAGTTTCTCTTTTCAGTCCAGAAACTAGCACACTTGACCAAATGCACAGGTGCACAGCATAAGCATCATTCAGAACAGAAGCCTGGGTAATGGTGCACCTTTGTAAGATGGCACAAGATGGCTTATGACTAAACCAGAAATAAAAGAAGATAGACTTTAAAAATGACAGCATTGCCCCATCCTTACTGCAAGCACACACTGCCAGGCTTTTAGGGTCATTGGCAGGGAGGGACAAAGATAAAGGGAGAGCTTTTCCAGGAACAAAAAAAAACTTTGGCAAGTTTATAAATCAAATAAACACAATGCAAGGAAAATTACTGAAGGTGTTTGCCAGAAGAGGCTCAGTGAAAGAGAGATATATGGAGGAAAGGGTGTGGGAGGGAGATGAAAAGGCCAGGAGTAGATGTGCTATGATGCTTCAGTTTAAAGTGGGATGAAGGTGGTGGAAATTAGATAGCTGAAAGACGGGAGACACAAAAGGAATTTGGAGGACAGTGGAATGGTGGAATATACCAATTTCCTAAATATTACTGCCTGAAAGCATGCCAAGAAGAGGAAGGGCAGGTAAGTGTCAGACAAGAAGGGAAGCCATTGCTCACAGGCCATGAGAATACCAGAGTGATGGAAGTAACAGTAGCAACAGGCACAAAGAGCATGGTTTTACGATAAGGTTAATCAGAGTATCTTCTCGCCAGATTAGTTGTAGGTAACCCTACTACTCAGATTGCTCTGGAGAAGAAAGTACCAGTACAAAAATAAAAGTTCACTGGGTACCGTAGCCCATTTAAAGGGAGAGCTACAGTATACATGGCATGAATGCTAGAAGGGCTCAAAAGAACAAAGAATGCAAAGATCACCACTGACCCAGGGGTCTAATGCCAAATGGAGTCCTAGAGATAGCCACTGAAATGGCAGTTTCTAACTGAATTCACAGTGGTGTTCTATGCAGTTTTTCTTAGCAGAAGGTCTTAGCTATTCCACCCAATTTTATGTCACACACAAAATGATAGGCATTCCCTACACCCCCTCACCCAAAATGTCAATTAAAATATTGAAGAGTACCAGGTCCAGGACTGAGCCCTGTTGTAATCCTTTTTTTAGTTCCTAGTTTGAGAAAGAATCTTTGATAAACTCTCTCTGAATTATTTTGTTCTTGACTAATCTGTGTTGGCTTCTAGTTATTACTGCACTTTTTTCAAGATGATTGCAGAGTGACCACTTTATAATAGAGATGGGCATGAATTGAAAATATAGTATTTTGTTTTGTTTCATTTCATTTTTCCTTTCATTACCTTTCGATATTAACACATTTTAAAAACATTTTTGGAACGAAACAAAACGAAATGAAACAATTCATTATGCTATAAAAGGGCTCCCTTGGGTCCTAGAGGCACCAAATTTGGTGGTAGCTTCCATTTCCACTGCTGAAATGTTTCCGTTCTGTTCTATTTTGGCTTGCCTTTTTCTAAGGAAGGAAGCTCTGGGCCATACATTTTCTCTTGTTCTTTCACAGAGTGAAACTGGGTTTTTATTGCTTTATCGCTTAACAACCATTCCAAGCAAGACCTTCAGCACTCGCCTCAACCGCCCTCCTTCACATTCCACAGCACAGAGGGTATGAATGAGGCTTTAGTTTAAAATGCCATATTTTCCCTCTTCCTCTTGTTCTATGGGGGACCCACTTTGGAGTTTAATAAATCAGCCCCCTGAATCCCAAACCTCTCCAAACTTGGAGGGATTAAAGCGAAGAGTCCAAGGAAGCTACTCACTAAATTTGGTGCCTCCAGGACAAATCGAATTGTTTAAATTCATTATGTAACAAAATGAAAAAAAAACAGCATTTTGTTTTTCATTTTTGCCCATCTCTACTTTATAATCTGCTCTAGAATGTTGCCTCAGATTAATGTCAGATTGACTGGTTTGTTCCCAAGTTACATGCCATTTTCACTTTCTTTTACATAAATAATCACAATATAAGCCTTCTTGGTGCAAAGGTCTTGGTGGCCAATTCCACAGCAACCTGTCACACAGTTGTGAATCTTCCACAAACCCAAGGGCAGCAAGGAACCTGGAAAAACTCCCCACATCACGTATGTTATGATTAAAGCCTCACATGATAGGATTCTGGGAAATGGAAGTTACTGGTGCTGGAGGCAGAACTGGTGTTGGTGGTAGTTGTGTCGCTGCTGCTTCTTTTTAACATCTTGCCACCTACCTAGCCCCCCCCCCAATTGCCATATTGTATGCTCAGTTGAATTTCACCTGTTTCATTGGCTGATTGATCTAGGTTCTCACATCTAGTTCCATTCAACCCTTGGTTCCTTTACCTCTACAAAATCATAAGCGCTGCTCTGTAGTCCATCACATTTCATGGAATGGGATGCTGTAAACAATCATAATTCCAAGGAGCTAATTAGAAGTCCACAATTCTTAGTGGTAAGTTGTAAGATGTGCTTATGCTGACCAAATACCTGGGGTGTGTGTGTGTGGCTTGCATGTCAGTGAGTTCCTCTTAGCTGTGGCATAGATGGTCAAGTATTTTTTAATCAAACAAGAAGCAAATACAAGCACACATCCTATTCTGGGTGGCTTGCTAAATAGCATTCCAGACCAAATGGTGATTATGAGCCAAGATGACAACATGGGGACAAAATGAATTCAAATTCATACTCTTTGTTTTCACTGTGAATATTACAGAAATCCAGAAGCGCCACAACAGGACACAGGAAAACAGCAAGAAATTATTTTCTAACAACTATTTAAATGTAAAGGTCACTTGTTTAGTCCAGGTATTCTCTCTCTCTCTCTCTCTCTCTCTCTCTCTCTCTCTCTCTCTCTCTCTCTCTCTCTCTGTGTGTGAATGTGTGTGAGTGTGTGTGTGTGTGTGTGTGTGTGTGTGTGTGTGTGTGAGAGAGAGAGAGAGAGAGAGAGAGACAGAGAGAGAGAGATACAGGTGATGATTTAAGAAGTTAAAACCCAGCATAGAATTATTCATGCATTCATTCATATGTCACTTTTAAGGCTGAATGACTTTCCGTAGATTGATTAAATACATTGATTATTCAAACTGATTGCTAATAAGCTGATCATAAGTTACAATAATAAAACAAAACATTCACATAAGCTAAAATAAAATCATAAATAAAATACAATTTCTTATCACATCCAATCAAGGTGCATGACAGAAAACCCAGGACTCCTGAAAATACTGAAAAGATTCACAACACAGAGGTAAAATATGTGTATTCCCATTTATAGTTAGAAATAGGAACAGGCAACAAAGTGAAAGGGAAAGAAATATTTTACCAAGTTGATAGGATAGCTGTCACTTTTCATTTAAATCAGATTGGAAGAGAAAGTATTCCCCCCCTCCCCTGTGTTACATTTATTATTTTTCACAACATAGGTTTACATCAGACTCAGGAAATAAAGTCAAAAGTCAACATTTTGAAATATTACAGCTTCTACCCCTTCTTTGCACACATGCAAATGAGTCTGATGAATTAGTCAGAAAAGCACTGAACACAAAACATTGAAAGGGGGCAATAAATCAAATTGCAAGTTTTTTGAGAATTTGCATTAGAGTGAAATAAAACTCTCAAGCTACCCTGTGAAACAAATGTGGGAAGTATCAGTTCTGTGTGTACAAATATTAATGTATCAAGCATTAAATATCATAACAATGCCAGTAAAGTGAAACTATTCACAGTCATGCGATTACTTAGATCAACAGTACCAGAAGTGATGATTCACTGTCAGCTCTGTTCTTGGAAACCTTTCTAGAACAACCACCATAATCTTATTTGATTATTCTACATTGATTTCAGTTCAGGAGAAATACCTACTATCGGGACACTTGAATGATTATGGGTGCACTTCCCTCCTTCTACCTTTTTTGCTTATTAGCAATGCTTTTTGGGACAAATTCTGGAAAAAAAACTTTCCACAGAGTACTCCAGATGTTCAAAATCTTGGTGCACCAAAGGAATTTCTCTGTGAATAGACTGGTGCCGATGATGGAAAGCTGATGGACTTGGAGCTGTAGTGATATTTTATCATCTAAAACCTAGGCGTCTGCCTTGCTCAAGACCACCAGTTATAATTTTTTTGTTATTGGTTATGTTTTATTTCTTCTCTGTGTGATTATGTTTTCTAATGCTACCATTTATAATGATTATATTTGTTTGTTCTCATTGGTTTTAGGTTTTGTATTTTCAGTTTGCTATGAATCACCCAGAGTACCCCTTGGGCTAGAAGGCGGTGGTGTATCAATACAATACAATAAATTGCTTGATGTGATCTAGGTAGTCATGATTTTCCTTCAAAAGTATGCTTAGTCTTTTTTAACATTCTTGACTAAGTTGCCTATTGTACTCCATTCTCTCCCAGCAGCTCTCCTGTACGTGGAACATGGTAGGCAAGAAAGGTACATGGGAACAGTATTGTGCGTGGGGTGGGGAGGCAGACTTTATTGGGATGGAAGGGAGAAAATGCCATCCAGAGACCATGACACACACCTTCTTCTTGAATGCCTTGTAAAATATACAGGCAAACATTTCTGCCACAGCTTTCCTACTATTTCCCCTTGCATACACGAGTCTAACCTGCTGCCCCTTCTCCTGAGGGGTGGGGAGAAGCAACAGGATCCTGCAAAACACATGCAAGTGGAAAATGATAAGGGAGGAGGAGAGAAGCACAGTGTTCCAACCAGTCCCATCAATGGTTGCAGGATGTCTTCTTTTCTGGGGTTTAGGTGATACCTTGTGCGTGTGCACTGACAAAGATTAGGGCACAATAAGCCAAGCAGCATCCAGCACTCAAGCTATTCTAATCAGGCAAGAGGGCAGGCAAGCAGTCTGAAGCAAGGGATGGGTAACACATTTTTGGAAGGAAGGACAGTCTGAAGAGACATGATCCAGGAGCTACCTGAAGGAAGGGGATGGAATGAGTGGTCTGATGGATCCAATGGGGAGTGACTCAGGTGGGTCCTGGCTACCAATACACAAGTCCCACTACTTCCAACCCCCCATGCAGGATTACATCACTGCATATAAAGTGTTCTGCTTATATACCACCCCATAGCACTCCAAGCACTCTCTGGGCAGTTTACAATTTAATTATGCAGGCTACACATGGGAGACTTCCTTTTATGGAAGACAGGGTACCTGATAAGATATGAAAACATTCCAAAGTTCATTTATGATTTTTATGATCCTTAAATCTGTTTTGATTTACTATCAGACAACCTATCTGCCATAAAAGGTTTTTAAAGTCTTTCTTTTAAAATGTAAAATAATTATGGAAATTGCTATTAACGGTAGCACGCAGAGTAAGATTCCCAGTTCACTGTGACTCTAGGAGGGCCACAAAATTTAATAAGTAAGGAAATGATTAAATATTGAAATAATTCTTCACCTGTTTCTTTGGTATAGTCTAATCTTACTTCAAAGCAGCTTTGGGGATTATGCCAAACCATGGGGAAAAGTGGAAGTATGCCAAAGAATGGGACACCTAGTGTTTACACTTGCAGCATGAAGTCTAGAAAAAAAAGAAGGCTGTGGTGTGACCGCTCCAAAAATCTGTATGTTGTCAAAGCTGCTGCCACAGCTGTCTGAAACTAAATTTGTTGGGGATCCTCATTACACAGGAGACATATTTGTCAAGAGTCGCACAACAGGAAAGAATGTTATTTCCAATTATGGATATTTTAAAAGTTTTGGAGCTAAGGAAAGTTTCTTTGATGGAGCAGAAAGGATTCTGCCTGCTGCTGTGGTTCCTGCCCAAACAGATGGCCAGATGATAAGGATAAGGATCAGTGACTGAAATCAATAGGAAGTAATACCTACAGTAGGCTCAATGAATTTATGGAGGAGATGACTCATGAAATCTCCATTGATTCAATGTATCTACTCTAGTTGTGACTTACGACTGGATTTCAGCCACTGATGCCTTTCCAAGTTCCAACCATGCCCATCTCTATGGGGCTTGACCTCAATATATTTGGGGTTAGGAGAAACTAAATGCACATTTTCACTGGGAATGGAAGAAGTCTGCCTGGTTTGCCTGTGGGCGTTTATACACGACCCCTAAGCTCCACTGCAAATGACTGCAAGCTCCGGAGCTTAAAAACGTTTCCCCACCAGCTCCGGAGTTTGCAGACAATTAAGTGCGACCCCGCCCACTTTAGCGTGACCCAGCGCACTTTTCTTGTACCTTCTCTCTGGAGGTGAAAAATCTTTGATGCGGTGCAACGATAGTGAGTGCGGGGCTCTCCTCGCTTCTGTTTGCTGCTTTTTGGCTCCCGCCCCTTTAAGAGCTGCTTAAGAGTTACTTAAGAGCTACTGGAATGTTGCGGGGGCAAGAGCCGGCAAGAGCGAGAGACAGAACGGGAGGTGAGCCACGGTCTTTCTTCCTTTTTTTTCTCCCTCCCCTCACGCAGCCAGCAGCCAAGGTGGGAACACAGGAAGAGCAACAAGCCCCTAAGAATTCTGGTCTGAATTTAAGGGACCAGCGGATCTTAGGGGTCGTGTAAAAGCGCCCTGTGTTAGTAATCAGTCAAAATCTGAACTTCTCACTGATCCTACCTCTCCTCTTTAGCTAGCCTCTGGTGCAAGGCTGAATCCCAATATGATTTTGCAGGAAGTCCTCTGCTTCCCCCCAACCCCTGTACAAGTTTAGAAAAGGCATTACAGCCTGCACTGTTTATTGCACACAACACAATTGCATGTTGACTAGAAAAGAGGGAGGGGATACTTGCCGGGTCAACCAGGATGAATATAAACGTGTGGAATCTTGACTATTTGATTGAATTGGGCTGTGCATGTTCCAGAAATACGAAGAAGTATGTGGGTGAAAATGCAGTGCCAATCGATATTATCTCAACAGAAAATGAAAGGCTTCTCCAGGCTGACAAAATTCCCTCTTCTCTTGTAATGCCATGACGGTGCTACCTAAATGCTGAGGTCAAGGATTCTCTGGCAAGAGCTTCCTCTGTCTTAATTCTCAAAGGAAACCAAGAAATAGGTCATCCATAGCAGCACACTGCAATATGTTAATTCAGTATGCTAAATTCTGTCAGTTGTATCAAATGTTGCAGGCAATGTAATGCCTTCGAATAATTAATTGCTGATGTTAATACATATTTTAATCCAGCCAGGCAGATGTTTCAAATACATACAGGGCTTGTATTGTAAATCTAACAAAGGAACACTAGTTCTATCTACAGCTCTATCTTGAGGAATGGATCAGAAGGGTCTCATTTTTCCTCCTCGCCAGCTTTTTGTCCAAGGAAATTCATCTCCAAAGGTCTTCCCCCACCCCCAAGCCAATGATCAACACATGTCAGTTTCCAGGATCCAAATGCAACCTGCAAGTTAGTTATTTGCCTCTTAAACTCTTCAGTTCATCTCTTTTCCCTTTGCCAGTTTCCCCTCTTCTCTTGAAACTTGCTGTTTCCGCTCCCCAAGTCTCCTTGGCAATTCTTTGTACCTTAATTTCAGCCTTGAAGAGCTGGATAAAACAATTTATTTTAACTCCAGTGCATTGCCTCTGTTCTCTAAAACTACAGATGCACTTCCTGTTTCTCCTCATGTTTTAACACAGACACATATGAAGGAGGATATAATTTGAAGCACAGGTCAGAGAATAAATTAATTAAGGCAAGCTTATAAATGTCAGGTTTGATTTTGTTTCTTAGCCATTCCCACCTCTCACCAATGCACTAATATCTAATGGGAGGAAATGTAAATAAATACCCTCAGCATATGCTAAATTGAGCCTTTAACCTGACAATACGTGCAGCACATTTTGTTTTCCAGTCCAGATCTGTATTCATATGATTGCAGCACATCAGATCTCCAACAGAACTACATTAATCAGCATTTTTATGAAGCTCCTTGAGTTTCTCACTGTGGAATTGGTGATGAAACATGAATGATGGAAGCAGAAAACGCAGCCCGGCTATCTAGGACACATGTTGACTGATCTCTCTCTGTCCTCATTACTGCCAGTTCTCATAGGGCAGCTTTTTATAATAGGATAAAATGCTGAAAGCAATGATATTTAATGAGAGAGGCATGACTGTAAGATTTATAAAGTGTAAACCTTGCCTGCAGGGGAACAGAAGGCTCCCCCTCCTCTGAAGGACCATGTTCTCTAGTTCCACGGGCCATATAGAAGAAAGTAGAGCCCATAGCAAGTAGAAATGGCTGGGGTCTGCAGGGGGAAATACATGCTGTAAAGAGATCTGCTATCGCAGGAGGCTTTGAAGAAAAATGGGGTGGTTTTCTCAAAGTCTATTCAAATGGCCATTACCCTCCATCCCACCCACCCCGATTCACATCACAATATTATAGCTTAACACTTAGAAGACAGAAAATGGCAAATTTATTTTTCTTTCCCCCTAAAATCCTAGACATGCTAGACAGCCACCCCACTCACTACCCCAATCAGAAACAAAGTCTAGAATACCACGTGCTGTGATGGCCAAGACCATTTGGGGACCGAAGGTTGGGAAGCACTAGTCTAAAGGCTAGGTAAGGAGAACGACATCTGTTTCCGTTCATACTCTCCTTTGGGGAAACTCAGTAGCACGAAGGGAAATTGTACTATTATAATTTGATAATATTAGAGTGTCACAGTGCAGTAGTTAAACTGCTGTACTGCAGCCAAAACTGTGTTTGCAACCTGGGGTTCTATTCCAGGTAGCAAACTCAAGGCTCACTCTGCCTTCCATCCTTCTGAGTTTGGTAAATTGATTATTCAGTTCATGGGGCAGGTGTGTGGGGGGGATGTGGAGCCTGCATAATTTAATTGCAAACTGCCCAGAGAGTGTTTTAAGCAGCATGCTTTGCTTTTGCTTTCAAGTCAATTCTGGCTTGTGGTGACACTTCCAGAGTTTTCTAGAATACTAGAAATACTGGTTGCCCATTCTTGTCTGCTTCAGGGGCGCTCTGGGACTTGGCACTACAGGCATTTAACCACTGTGCCACAGGGTTCCTGTTACTCTCTTCTATTAATATTTATAATACATTATTTACAATGTTAATATTCTATTAATATTTACAATTAGACTGGGGCTAATGTCATACATCTTGACAGCACACTTCACACAATCAGTGAATGGAAGAATAATCTTGAATACCTGCCTGAAACTGGAGCTCCTTGTGATGATCTGTTTCCTAACAAACATAAGAGTTATAATTGTAAGAAATCAACAGCGGAAGTGGGGAGAGACCCCATATTTAATTAGAATTTCAAATAAGTCAAGATGGGGGGGGGGGCAGAAAAGGATAGGAAGATCCATTTATACTGATGGTAATAGAGGAAGATTACAGATTGTGTGGCATCCGGTTTCAGATTCCTATGCACAATTTATAATTAAGGATACTGAAAACTTTTTTGACTTTTAAAAAAAGCATAAGCAGCTGAAAGGAGGAACACCTCATAGAGAACAATCATTATCCACTAAGCATCTCTTAGCATCTGTCATGGACAAATATACCTATGAAAAATGGCATATAGGAGCGTTTTTGGTGTTAGACTCCAACCCCTACTGTTCAGTGCAACACCATGTAGCCAGTCTTATGGGATCAAAAGTATTGATCCCTAAGATAATAGTGAATATTAAGGGAGGAAAAGGAACCCAAAGAACAATTATAAGTAAAAGGGAATTAATTAATATTTTTCCATGATTTCATTTGGAAAGCCTCACATGTTAGGTGTCAGTTGCAGCATTTCTTGTTCTTGAATTTATTTCTGCTTTTATGGCATAATTAGTATACTGAGATGAATGTTCCTTACAGTAGACAATTACAATATCAAAAGTTTAATGGTGAATATATAAAAAGGGGAGTACATTTTATTACTTGTTACCAGGAATTTAGTGCTAATTTTAAATATTCATAAGTGAGTCATATAGTCCATATATGCTACGTTATATATCTAAGGGGGAAAGGAATCACTGGTTATTTAATCCTTTGCATACTCTTCATATTGTTTTAAACACAAAGACACACAAGAGATACTCTACTGCACTCAATGCTCACTAACATGGCCACTGTTTCAGCCAGCTGCTTAGGTTTAACTGGATTTTAGAAATGCATTATTAAAGGAAATAAATGAAATCTAATCCTAATTTATACTTCAACGTGGCTATGATATGAATGTTTAGTAAATTTGAGAGAGTTAGCACAGAAAAAAAATCTTGCAATATGGACCAACAATGGCTTATTAAAATCTTGTCACTCTGAACTCGTTCTTGCTAGAAACCTAATATTAATCGTATAATGTAATCTGTGTCAGCAGGGCTCCCCCATATGGCTGCCATTCTTGGGAAATTTTTTAGAAGATCATGTAGAATCTTTGAATTTAAATTTCCCCCACACTGTTATTACAGTGTGAAGGAAATATGATGTACGGTATATACATTTAATTGCTATTAGCAAATTGAATTTTATTATGTTGGCATAAAAATAAAATACATAGACATTTGTGTTGTAGTGACAGAAGTGAAGTCCAGTAATCCAAGCATAATAATAGTTATGTACCAAGAAAACTCTAAAAAGGTTCCCATATGTCAGAATTGACTTGAATCACACACAAAAATTCAGGCATACAGAAATACAATAATTTGAGAAGGCAGGCAGGCATGCAACTCTGCAATCCTAAGAAACTGTGGTGGGAGCTAGAATTAATCAGATCTTCCCCATCAAGGTAATCTGTGACATAGATGTGAAGAATGCTCACTTAATTCCTTGTTCCCCCTTGATTTGTGTGTTTGTCATGACCGACTCTTTGTGACCCCATGTCCATGGAGTTTTCTTTACAATAAGTACATAAACTATACAGAGAGAGAGAGAGAGAGAGAGAGAGAGAGAGAGAGAGAGAGAGAGAGAGAGAGAGAGAGAGAGAGAGAGAGAGAGAGAGAAGTGTAGTAGTTTGTGTTCTCTGTGTTGTGTTGTTACAGTCGTGACTGACTCTTCGTGACCCCATGTCCATGGAATTTTCTTGGCAGGAATACTAGAGTGGCTTGCCAGTTCCTACTCCAGGATCCTACAGCACCTGGTATTCCCTGGTGGTCTCCCATCCAAATACTAACCAGGGATGACCCTGCTTAGCTTCCGAAATCAGGTGAGGTTGGATGTGCTCAGGGCATTTAGAAACATAATTATGATACCACATTAGGATGTTTGTCATCAGTCTGATCACACCATCCTTTTGGAACACAGATTAAGCGTTTTTCCAAAGTAGAGTTTGCTGTTCTTAGAGTAAAGTGTAGTAGTTTGTGTTCTCTGTGTTGTGTTGTTACAGTCGTGACTGACTCTTCGTGACCCCATGTCCATGGAATTTTCTTGGCAGGAATACTAGAGTGGCTTGCCAGTTCCTACTCCAGGATCCTACAGCACCTGGTATTCCCTGGTGGTCTCCCATCCAAATACTAACCAGGGATGACCCTGCTTAGCTTCCGAAATCAGGTGAGGTTGGATGTGCTCAGGGCATTTAGAAACATAATTATGATACCACATTAGGATGTTTGTCATCAGTCTGATCACACCATCCTTTTGGAACACAGATTAAGCGTTTTTCCAAAGTAGAGTTTGCTGTTCTTAGAGTAAAGGGGATGGGTGGGTTATATAGCTCAGCTGAAAACGGTTTTCTGAGGCAAATCCTTCCAAATGTAACACTCTTCAGATGAAGAAGTCCTTAATAATTGGCAGGTGCATGTATGAGAAACAGTAGTTTAACCTTTGCAAAGCTTCAGTTCATAAGGTCTCTCCTTCTTTCCTCCACCAGGACAACCATGAGGAGTTGTTCAGAAATGTTTATTTCTATTTCTTCCTAACCATAATGTGATAGTCAGACCTGAATAAACCATATTAAAAGGGGATGGCAGAGAATGAGGTGGTTGGATGGTGTCATAGATGCAACCAACATGGATTTGACCAAACTCTGGGAGGCAGTGGAAGACAGGAAGGCCTGGCAAGCTGTATTCCATGCGGTCACAAAGAGTCGGACATGAATGAACAACTGAACAACAACAACACTACTGAATAGCCCAGTTATTTGACTACAGTGCCAGAGGTTGGGAATTCCCTTTGCACTTTACCTCCTTGATAGGAGCTGGACTGGAGGATCTATACGGTCCCCTTCCAGCTCTGCAGTTCTAAGATCCATCTATCTCAATGGGTTGCTAGTAGACATGGGCACGACTTGGCGAAATTCTCGTTTCCGTTTCCGTTTCTAGTTTCCATTACGGAACGGAAACGGTAATGACAATTACTCTGCCAGAACTCGAACTCAAACCGACTAAAGAAAAATTGAGTCCGATTTTTCGTGTTGTCGTTCCTGGCATCGCAGCGATCGCGCGATGCCAAGCGGCACAGGAAAAAAGTTTTAAAAATAAAAAAACCCCGATTCCCGGCCAAAAAAGCAGGCAAAAATATGCCTGCCTGAGTGAGGGCACCTACCAGAGGGGTGGTTTCTGGGGGGGGGGTCCCCGGCCTCCCTCCCCTCCTCTCCTGGGCTGCGCAAAGTGTGCATCCTCCTCGTCGAGTCACACTCGCCCACGCCAACTCGCCAAGCGGCGCGGCACAGGAAAAAAGTTAAAAAAAAACACCCTGATTCCTGGCCAAAAAAGCAGGCGAAAATATGCCTGCCTCAGTGAGGGCACATACCAGAAGGGTGGTTTCTGGGGGGGGGGTCCCCGGCCTCCCTCCCCTCCTCTCCTGGGCTGCACAAAGTGCGCATCCTCGTCGAGTCACACTCGCCCACGCCAACTCGCCAAGCGGCGCGGCACAGGAAAAAAGTAAAAAAAAAACCCGATTCCTGGCCAAAAAAGCAGGCGAAAATATGCCTGCCTCAGTGAGGGCACCTACCAGAAGGGTGGTTTCTGGGGGGCGGGGGTCCCCGGCCTCCCCCCTCTCCTGTCCTGGGCTGCTCTGGTGGGGGGCATCCTCGTCGTCTCGCCAACTCGCTCGCCATGCCATGAGGTGTGGGCGGGGGATCCAAAATGGGGCGACTGCAATATTTATTTTGAAATCGTGGTCCAAAAACACACCAAAGCACCACAGAAACATGCGAAAATAGCTATTTTAAAACTGCCTGAATTTTTACAGTAGCAGCAGTGGGTTTTTCTTGCAACAAAACGTCTCCATTGATTTTATTTTATTTTATTTTTATTTTTATTTTTTTACACCTGCGCATTAATGATGGGCTGTCCATGGGAGTGGACCATGCAAATTTTTGGAGCCATATCCACCAATTGCATGGCCACTTGGCCAGGTTTTGACCGAGACTTCTGGGATAAGAACATAAGAACATAAGAACATAAGAAGAGCCATGCTGGATCAGGCCAAAGGCCCATCTAGTCCAGCTTCCTGTATCTCACAGCGGCTCCACCAGATGCGTTTGGGAGCGCATGAGACTAGATATCTGTCTCCTGATACCACTCCCCTGCATCTGGCCCTTGAAGTACCCTGGTTTAAAGCCTGGAGATTACACATCGCCATCATGGTTTGTAACCTGTGATGGACTTTTCCTCCAGGAATCTGTCCAATCCCCTTTTGAAGTCATCCAGGTCAGATGCCATCACCACATCCTGTGGCAGGGAGTTCCATAGACTTACAACGCGCTGGGTGAAAAAATATTTTCTTTTGTCAGTTCTTACTCTCCCAGACCTCAATTTGAGTGTATGTCCCCTAGTTCTGGCATTTTGGGAGAGAGAGAAGAGCTTCCCTCTATCCACTTTACTCATACCCTGCATTATTTTGTATGTCTCAAGCATATCCCCCCTCAAGCACCTTTTTTCCAGACTAAAGAGGCCCAAATGTTTTAGCCTTTCTTCATAAGGGAGGTGCCCCAGGCCAGTAATCATTTTAGTCGCTCTCTTCTGCACCTTTTCCAGTTCCACTATGTCTTTCTTGAGATGCGGTGACCAGAATTGTACACAATACTCCAGGTGGGGCCTTACTATTGTTTTGTATAAAGGCATTATAATGTTCGCTGTTTTATTTTCAATCCCCTTTTTGATAATCCCTAGCATGGAATTGGCCTTCTTCACCGCTGCCACACATTGGGGAGACACCTTCATGGAGCTGTCCACGAACACACCAAGATCTCTTTCCTGATCCGTCACGGATAACTCAGAGCTCATGAGTTGATAGATGAAGTTTGGATTTTCTGCCCCAATATGCATTACTTTACATTTAGTTACATTAAAACGCATTTGCCATTTCTCAGCCCATTCCCCCAGTTTGGAGAGATCCTTCTGGAGCTCTTCACAATCTTCTCTGGTTTTTACCACACGGAAAAGTTTTGTGTCATCGGCAAACTTGGCCACCTCACTGTTTATCCCTGTCTCCAGGTCATTTATGAACAGATTGAAAAGCACCGGTCCCAGGACAGAGCCCTGGGGCACACCGCTTTTCACCTCTCTCCATTGTGAAAATTTCCCATTGACACCTACTCTTTGTTTCCGGGATCTCAACCAGTTCTCAATCCATAAGAGGACCTGCCCTCTTATCCCCTGACTGTGCAATTTTCTCAGCAGCCTTTGGTGAGGGACTGTGTCAAAAGCCTTTTGAAAATCCAGATAGACTATATCCACCGGTTCACCCAAATCCATGTGCCTGTTGACCTTTTCAAAAAAATTCTAAAAGGTTTGTCAGACAAGATTTACCCTTACAGAAGCCATGCTGATTTTCTCTCAGCAAGGTTTGTTCTTTTATGTGTTTTAAGATTTTCTCTTGGATGAGGCTTTCCACCATCTTCCCTGGGACAGATGTAAGGCTAACTGGCCTGTAGTTTCCCGGGTCCCCCCTCCTTCCTTTTTTAAAAATTGGTGTGACATCTGCTATCCGCCAGTCCTCCGGCACTGTGGCCGTTTTAAGAGACAAGTTGCATATAACCGTTAAGAGATCTGCAATTTCGTTTCTCAGTTCCCTAATAACCCTTGGGTGGATGCCATCTGGGCCCGGTGACTTGTTAATCCTCAATTTATCAATTAGTCCTAAAACCTCCTCTCTTTTAACCTGTATTTGATTTAATTCTTTAGTCAAGAGGGGCGGCTGAGGCAGCGGAATCCGCTCAAGGTCCTCTGTCGTGAAGACAGACGCAAAGAACTCATTCAATTTCTCTGCAATGTCCAAGTCCTCCTTAACCTCCCCTTTCCTCCCTCACCATCCAGAGGGCCAAGTGGTTCTCTGGCAGGTTTTCTACTTCTAACATATTTAAAGAAGCTTTTATTATTACCCTTTATATTGCTAGCCATGCGTTCCTCAAAATCTTTCTTTGCCTCCCTTATCATCTTCTTACATTTCTTTTGCCAGAGTTTGTGTTACTTTTTTTTTCCTCATTTGGGGAGGATTTCCATTTACAGAAAGACCTCTCCTTGTGCTTTAGAGCCTCTCTAACTCCACTCGTTAACCATGCCGGTGTCCTCTTGGACTTAAATGAGCTCTTCTTTCTTTGTGGTATGCACTTGTGCTGGGCCTCTATTATTGTTGTTTTAAACAGGCTCCATGCACTCTGAAGAGATTGGATTCTTCTAACCTTCCCCTTCAATTTCTCTCTAACTAGTTTCCTCATCTGAGGGAAGTTTGCCCTTCGAAAATCAAGGGTTTTTATGTCTGATTTGGTTGACACTCTTCCTCCGACATGCATGGCAAAGGAAATTGCAGCATGGTCACTGTTCCCCCTGACCAGGTCCTGAGTATCGCACAGTATTAGATCCAGAGTTGCCTGTTCTCGGGTGGGCTCCATGACAAGTTGCTCTAAGGCACAGTCATTCAGCAAGTCGAGAAACCCAGTTTCTCTTTCTTGCCCGGGGCTCGCATTGACCCAGTCAATGTGGGGATAATTGAAGTCCCCCATGATTACTATCCTATCCCTCTTAGCCACCTCCATGATTTCTCTCCTCATTTCAAGGTCCCCCTCGAGTTTTTGATCAGGTGGACGATAGAATACTCCAACTATCACATCACTCCTTGGACCTTATAGTTTAACCCAAAGTGATTCTATGGTGGAATCAGACCCTCTGTCCATCTCCATTCTGCTGGATTTTACCCCTTCTTTGACATAGATGGCCACTTCTCCTCCAACCCGCCCCTCTCTATCCCTTCTATAGAGTTTATAGCCTGGGATTGCTGTATCCCACTGGTTCTCCTCATTCCACCAGGTTTCTGTTATGGCTATTATATCTATGTTATCCCTAGCTGCCAAATGTTCAAGTTCTCCCATCTTTGCTCGGAGGCTTCGAGCACTGGCGTAGAAGCACCTGTACAGTGGGTCCTGCAACAACAGCTGCTGCCTTGTTCTTTTTCCCCGACAGCTTTTATTTTCAGTAGACAAACTGTCACATTCCGTTATTCTCCCAGTGCTAATACCTGCTATGTCTTCTCTATGTGATTCTCTACCCTCTCCAACCTCATTCCCCGAGGATGAGGTGTTCCGAACCGGATGCCACTCAGCTCCTGTCGGCTTTCCCCCAGTTATCAGTTTAAAAGCTGCTCTGCTGCCTTTTTGAGGTTGAGTGCCAGCAATCTGGTCCCATCATGATTCAAGTGCAACCCATCCCTCCTGAACAGGTTTGGCTTGTCCCAGAATGTTCTCCAGTTCCTGACAAATCTAAAGCCCTCCTCTCGACACCATCGCCTCATCCACGCATTGAGGCTTCTGAGTTCTGCCTGCCTTGCAGGTCCTGCATGAGGAACTGGTAGCACTTCTGAAAATGCTACCTTGGAAGCCCGGGACTTCAATCTTCTACCTAACAACCTGAATTTGGCTTCCAACACTGACCGCTTGGCCTTCCCGACATCATTGGTACCAACGTGTACCATGACCACTGACTCCTTCCCGGTTCTCTCTAAAAAGCTATCTAGATTTCTCGTGATGTCTGCAACCTTTGCACCTGGCAGGCAAGTGACCATACGGTTATCATGCTCGTCACAAATCCATCCCTCTGTATTTCTAATGATAGAATCCCCTAGTACAAGAAGCTTCTCTCCTGCAGCCTGCTCTTCTACATGTACCTGATCTTGTATCTCATCAATAGTGATGAGGGAGAGATCCTCCGGTGAAACCAAATCTTCCTCTATGTGTGCCTCATGAGGTGTGCTGAGGGAAAGAGCCTCAAACTGATTGTGCAATATGAGACTCTCTGAGCGATCCCTTGGCCTTCTACTCCTTTGAGTCACATTCCTCCACCCATCTACCTCCTGAGTTGGGGAAGTGACTTCATCCTCAGAAGTGTGCCCTGTCTCTTCTTGGACCTGGATAGTCCGTTCCGCTCTGTCCAAGAACCGCTCAAGCTCCTTAATATGTTGCTGGTCTGATATGCGAGCCTTTAGCTGCTGGACCTTCTCTTCCAATAGCGCAACCAGCTTGCACTTGCAGCAGATGTAGTTCTGCACACGCTCTGTCAAGATGACAAACATGGCACAAGTACTGCAGGTAACTACAGCAATGTACAGATGTGCCAGTCGGGCATAAAAAGCCACTAACCCTAGCCCGAACCCTAACCCTAACCCTAACCCATACGCCAGTACACTGTCCTTCTTAGTGGGTCAGAGAAGCACCCAGAGGTGCACCCCAGTAACTCACCCTAACCTTACCAGTAACCCTAATCCTAGCCCTTGCGCTAACCCCTAACCCCAAGCCAGATCTGTGTACTCGCATTGCACTACAGCAAGTACACTTCCCTTCTTAGTGAGTCACAGCGGGCGCCCTTAGGGGTCCAGCCAGTGACTCCAGTCCAATGTCACTTTGCTCGCTCTCCAGCAGGCAGTGAGGCACCCGAAAGAGGTGCCTCTGCCTGCTACTGCTGCTGCAACTTAATGGTATGCATATCCAATTGGCTATGCATTCCATTTTGTAGCGGGTGAGGAGAGGAGGCACCCACGAGGTGCCTCCAGGAGCCCGCTTTCCCTTCATGGCGGGCCAGAGGAGGCACCCACCCAGAGGTGCCTCCAGGGGCCCGCCCCCCCAAAACCAGTACTAATGACAGACGAAAAACCGACAAACGAAACGACAATTTTTTGAAAAATTTCGTGAAAAATGGAAACGAGCCGAAACGGGCCAGCTCCGACACACGACAACTCAAAACGTAATTTTTCCTGGTCGTGCCCATCTCTGGTTGCTAGAGATTTGCACCATGTGCCAGAGACAGAATTAATGGCAGCTTTTCCCTCACTTTTATATCATTCACCATGGAGAATCAAGAAAGCTAATGCAGAAACACTGTTTCAGAAAGGATACCAGCATCTCAGAAAGCTGTGTAATAATTGCAGGTAGACTGTTCTTAAGGGACTTGTAAAAATCACTAGATGACAAATAAATCTTGCAAACGATTTCTGTCTAAGCAGGGCTGCTATTATTTTAAAATCCAAGACTTTACTTTTTCCTCTAACTTTAAATGAGCTAGACATCATTACTCTCCTCTACCTCATGAGAACATTTTCCCATTTATATGTTGGTTGTTGTCCCTTACATCCATTAACAGGGCAATTATCTGCACAAACTACTGATTTAGCTTGTGTTCATCACAGCCAGATTCGTGGAGTCCATTATTTATATATATATTTTTTTGAAAAGGCTTCTGTGATTTTTCTGACACTTTGTCCTGCTAACAAGTAGGCCGATGGATACATGAGTGAGTGGGTGGGTAAATATGCAGGTGAACAGATAGATGCCATAACTATATTGAAAGGTTTTAAGGCAAAGGCACACAGTGGCATATTGAAGACTGACATACGGAAGATAAGTTGAAACATAAAAGCCAAATAATGTGATCACAGAGTAGGTCTCATAAGAAGAATAGGAAAGCAGGGGCAAAGATAGGAAATATAATGGGAATTTATTCTAAAACTGAGGATTGACTAGTATCATCGTGGGAGCCATGAAAGAGCAGGTGAGGTGAAGGAGGGAGGAAAATGTGTGTTGTGTATGTTTATAATGCCATGCTCCTCTCAGTGAAGATTCTTGCCTAGGTTGTAGAAATCCTGCTTCATGAAAGTTTGAGATTAACAAAATCCGTGCTCAGGAAGATATCATTAAAAGGCATCATGAATAACTTTAGAACCAAATTTCAGTATCCTTTGTCTTACCCCCAAACTGTGGCCAGAGGGACCATTTTCCTTCCCCCAGAATGAAGCGTCCAATGAGTGCATACATTATCACCTTTTGGTCAAAATACACTTGTGTAGCTATTCAAATGATAAAACTTTTGGGAAATTGTCCCAAGATTATATAAAAAAACATAGAATCACTGTAACAAGATAAAAGTAACATAGAATCGTAGAATCTGAGCAAAGTGGAGTTGGAAGGTTTCAGAAGGCCATCAAGACCAGCCACCTGCTTAATGCAGGAATCCAAATCAAAGTACATCTGGCCGATGGATTTCTAATTTTCCCTCAATGAAGAGCTCACCATCTCCAGAGTTTATTGGTTCCATTGCTGTACTGCTCTAATAGTTATCTGGGAGTTAAGTCATGACAATTGGACTTCTTTTCTTGTGGCACTGAAACATTTCACTACTCATCCAAGTACTCTCCACAAATTCTCAGTCATTCCCACAGACATACCGCTTCTAACAGAGATTTTTCCTGCTATTCATCTGAAATCTGACTTCCTTTAACTTGAGCCGATTATTAAGTATCTGGTATCCTGAGTTGATTAAGAGTAGATCCTGCCACTCCTCTTCATGACATTCTTTCAACTCTTTGACAAATGCTGTTGCTCACTTTAGCTCATTCGCACTGTTTCCCTTCCTAATGCCATTCCTGCAATTCTTTTCTACTTTCCTGTCCTCTTCCTTTGTAGCCTGGCCTTCCTTCCACTTATTATGTATTTTTATTTTCAGGTGCTCTCTGACCTTTTTGTGAAGCCACGTTGGTCTTTTTTGCTGTCTGCCTCCCCCCCTTGTTGGAACCATTTGTAGTTGTTCCTTTAGAATTTCCTTTTCACGAAATTTCCATCTTCCAGAAAGCATAGCCAGTGGTCCCAAAATTCAATTCTCCCACTTCAGTAATTCACCTGAGGTATTTTTCTTTCCCTTTCTATTCTTTTTTCTAAGTACTGGTAGGAAGGATGAAAAAACTATTTGGGCCCTAAAGTCCTTGCATGTCTTTCCCAGAGCTTCAAAGTCTGATGTAATTTCTTTGTTCTTTCTCTTGGCTGTATAATTTATTCCCATGTGGATAAGAAGAAAGGTATATGCACCTGTGAGTTTTATAAGTGATGGCAATCCTTCCATCACATCCCTAATCCATCCTATCTATTACGAACCTCTTCTCTTCTTTTTGTAAAGCGTGGGTTCAGTGACTCTGTTTGGCTGAGCCTCAGCCTCTCTCATTTTCTCCTGCAGGGCCTCCTGTATGTCTTCCTCTGCATGCTGTCTGTCAAAATCCTCTTCATGAATTTGGAAACATTTTTTCGTTCCTCTGATGATGAGTGTCTACTCTTTCTTTTGCTCCTGTGACCCTTCCCCAAGGTGATTTTTCCATTATGTTTGCTCTTTCACCAACATTCTCCTCTGCTTTGTCTTGCTACTCTTCCACCTCCAGTGCATTCCTTTGCTATTGCTTCTTAAGAGTTCTGTCTAAGTGCTCTTCATCTTCTTTTATCATAGCCACTCACTTAAGGTTTGTGCCTGCACAAACTGGTAAGAGGATTTGGGGCATTGTGTAAAGCCCCGAGTTGTTTTTTTTATAGGGAGCAAGTTCCTGAATGGTAAGATACCATCAAAATTCCATGCAATTCCATGCATTTTATGCAAATGCGAGATAAGGCGACTTCAAGAAAACCTATAAGTAGGTGATCTTAATTATTTTGATTTTACATAGAACTGGACAATCTTTTTATTTATCATTTATTTATTCACTTATTCCTCCCTAAGAATGACAACAAAGAAAAAAAAGAACTATTGAAGAAGTAGATAAATATCTTCTTTGTCCATTTTTTTAGCATTGCTTCTAAAACGACCACAGAGGGTTCTTACCTTGGAATAAACACTCTTGCTCCAATGCTGTGTACTTAACAGTGTAGATAGTTTAGCAGTTGGATATATGTACTGGCTACTGTGGGGTTGTGCATAATGAACAAATCACATCTCAGCAATTCACTGAAAATGTGTTCTTTCACATTCACCATAAACAACATTTATGTATAATTATTTCAACAGGTGAACATTACCCAGTAAATCCCCAATTCTCATGTTAACAATGGGACACATAGGGGGCAAATAGGCTGTCAGTTTACAAATAGATAGTAGTGTACATGCCTGGAATACCTTTCTCAGGCTCTGTTTCTACAGATCTCTAGAAATGTACATGAAATGTAGAGTTCCACTTCCTGATCTTTGTGATATTCTTGAAAAAAGGGCCTAACTAGAGACCTAAGCCACAGGTGGGATTGAAATCTACAAGAGACTTGTAATTTGTACCATTCCCTTTCATATAGCTTGCAGAGAAATGGGTGGCCATGCCTGATTTAGGCAGGAAGGCAGTATATAGGAAATCAATTGTTGCAAAAGGCAGCTGCCCTGCCCAAAGAGTTTCAGGTAGTCATCACATAACATGAGGTGGACACAAGATTTGCTTCTCGTCTGGAATATGCATGTTGTACATGTCAAAACTAGCTGGATAGTTTAGTGAGTTAGGTATTGGTCTACGGAAGCAGGGGTTGGGAAGGTGATGATGTCTCCTGTGAGATGAACCAGACTGTCTGCCTTGAGCAAGTAACATATGCCCAGGACACCCTGGAAGAAGGAAACAGAATGGCACTTCCAAATACTTTCCATCTAAAAGAAATTCCTGAAAAGTTTTGCTGTAAGTCAAAATGTACTTCATGGCACATGCTGATGTAATGTTGTCAGGAGCAAAATAGCGAATTCGAACGAGCCTTTTATAAGTTGTATAAACATTCTGCTCAATGTATACTGAAAACAAACATTCAAGAGTGGATTTAAACAACCTCTGTAAAAATGTTTGACTTGGTATTGGCTAAATGGCTGGTGTTTTTCACGAGGTGTTCTGGGATCCTGCAAGCCCTCAGGAATCCTTTGGGTTCATGAGAACAGTTACGGTCTTCTGTTAACAAAATAAAGATGAAATGGTGATTGATAGGGGCACATCTAATCATCACAGTTCTTAATTATTTACTTTCTTCTCTTAAAACTGAGTTCTGAAGGAAAAATATTTGTTCCTCATTCCCTTACGCAGACCCTTCTAGAGTAATTAATTAGTAATTACCTATGGGAAAGAGGAAGAGAAGGAATAATTGTTTGCAATCAAACAGTCAACCTTTTTGCTTATCTTATTGAGTTTGCTCTATCATCTGTTGAATTAATGAATAACATCAAGTGGATGATATAAAGCTGTGGGCAATGTTTTGATATAAAGCTGTGGACAATGTTTTGCTCACTGCAATTATGTCTGAGTTTAGACATCTACGACAGGTTCAGAATTGGCATGAGATGAGACTCTGAAACAATTGTAGTATTGCTTTCCTCTACCAATTGTGAAGGAAAAATAGTTCATGGGGAATTAAGAATTATACAAGTGATTTCAGCAAATCAGCATTGATGGCAACAAAGGAGACAGGCAGACAGAAAGACAGATTAAGAAACAAAAAGGTAAGTAAGGGCCCTAACAGCTCCTCAGCTGATCAGAAAAATTGTGTTTGTGATCATTATGATAATAGGTTTTAAAATGCTAACTATTCATCTCCGACACAGACTTTCACAATTAGACAGGTCTTTCTCCCTTCTATTCTTCATTACGATGGCAGTACTCACAACTCATTTACTGGGCGAACATCATTAGAGTGAGCAGCAATGGAAAGGTTATGAGCATTCCATCTGAACTGTGCAAATGTCAAGCCAAATGGGGAATGGTGGAGAGTGATATGAAACCCATTCCAGTTATCATATGTTAATGAAAAGAAACAATGCACAGTTTTCAAGGGAAAGAAAGTATGTGATAGATATACAGGTACTTATAATTTTCTATAATCCAATCTTCCTTAAAATATGTAGATACTATCATTAGATAGCCAGTATGAAAGCTCAGCTCACACAACCAGACTCCAAAGTGAGGCTTTGGAACAGAACACATTGAAAGTCAGGAAAACTAAAAGAAATGTCTGACTTCAACAATAACATTAATAACATTATTTCAAATTTCATTTGAATATCTTCACTAAATAGTTTTAGAGTGTTTAGTAGTGATTCTAGCTCTGTGGAAATTTGGCATATAGTTTTAAGTCATCCATATATAACAGATAGTTGATTTTTCCTGCTTGTTCTGAAATATGGTTACCCAATCAGATTTATAAAAAAATTATCAACATGCGGATTAGTTAGATGTTAAACAGCAGTGGTGAATAGAAATCCCTTTGAAATAGTCCTCTTTGGATACCCCCAAACACACATGTACTCTAAAATAGTGATTGTAGGAATGTTTCAGCACCAAAATCACTGCAGAGCAAGTTTGGACTCTTCCCCATAAGTCCCCCAAATTTGGAGAGGTTTTGGTGTCAGGGGGCTGAGTTATTAGGCTCCAAAGAGGGTGCCCCTAGGGAATTTTTTTCCTAATTGAATTGGGATTGGAAGCAAAGCCGTTAATCACTCATCAGTGGGGGGTAGCCTATTGTGGTTTCCCAATTCAATTAGAATGATTTTTTTCCTAGGAGCACACCCTTTGGAGTTCAATAACTTATCTCCCTGACCCCTAAACCTTTCCAAATTTCAGGCGCTTACAGGGAAGATCTTGAGGAAGCTCCCCTATCATTTCCTCTAGGACAAATCGTTTCATTCCTAGAGGAGAAAATGGTGTTTCATTTCATTTCATAGTGAAACACGTTCTACCATTTCTTTTCATAACAAAATGACAAAACAGTGTTTCATGTTTTGTTTTGTGCCCATCTCTAATCTACACATATGACCAATTGTATAAGTAAAACCTATCAAGTGCATAAAATTGCACCTGAGCATGAAAAATACATAGAATAATCTAGATGTAAAATGTATGCAATACATTTTTAAATTTTTAAAAATAAAATGTATGTAATGCATATTTCTGTTTTTTTAAAAGTTTATATTGGCGTTTATCATCAATTGATTGCTGCTTTACTAAGTGTCATTAGTAGTGACCAAATTCTTACTAGTAGTGACACAAGAAAGCAATTATTTGATGTTAGGAGGGTATTTGAGATAAATTACCAGGCTCATTTGCTATTTTGATTATGCGTCTATTTAAACTGTATGCCATTTTACTTGTCTTTGTAATTAAGATTACTGTGTTTTAGTTCAGGTCTACTGACTGTAATTAATAAATAAATAGCTGGAAAGAAGAAAAGAACTTTAGTAACATAATTGTTCAGTGTAGAGTGGAGAATTAGGCTGCTTGTGCCTACTGATACTGGCTAACCTATTCTCTAAGTTATTCTTTGTTGTGAAGCCTATGCGAACTGATGAAAACATCTCATTACACCACTAGGTTATATTATCTTTTCCTGGTCCAAACAGGAACCTTAAGAAATTTGGCCAATGGCTATTATAGGTTAACAGCACTATACCTCCAAAGGCATTTGTGGCTTCTCACATTTATGTATATACAGTATATCACAAAATTGAATATTTTAGTATACCTTTTCATGTGACAACACCGAAGAAATGACACTTGGCTACAATGTAAAGCAGTGAGTATACAGCTTGTATTACAGTGTAAACGTGTTGTCTCCTCAAAATAATGCAACATACAGCCACAGATGTCTAAACCGCTGGCAACAAAAGTGTGTAACCCTAAGTGACAATGTCCAAATTGGGCACAAAGTGTCAATATTTTGTGTGGCCACCATTATTTTCCAGCACTGTCTTAACCCTCTTTGGCGTAAAGTTCACCAGGCTGCCACTGGAGTCCTCTTCCACTCCTCCATGATGACATCACAGAGCTGGTGGATGTTACAGACCTTGCACACCTCCACCTTCCATTTCAGGATACCCCAGAGATGCTCAATAGGGTTTAGGTCTGGAGACATGCTTGGCCAGTCCATCACCTTTAGCCTCAGCTTCTTTAGTAAGGCAGTGATTGTTTTGGAGGTATGTTTGGGGTTGTTATAAGATCAAAAGAACATAAGAACAGCCTTGCTGGAACAGGCCACAGCCCATCCAGTCCAGCATTCTGTCTCCACACTTGCTTCAGGGTATTTCCAAGCAGATGTCTTCATCTGCTTACGATTCCCTGCAAATGGCATTGAGAGATATCCTGCCTATCTCTCCAACCTGGTATGATAGCCAATGATACCCCTGTTCTCCATGAAGAGGCTTCCTGCTGGGAAGACAGCCCTGCAGACCAGTTTGATGCAGTGTGTGGCATATGATTTGAGCACTGACAGGCTGATTCCCACCCCCACCCCTTCAAACCTCTGCAGCAATGCTGGCAGCACTCATACGTCTATTTCCCAAAGTCAGCCTCTGGATACAATGCTGAACACAGGCAACCAAGTTCTTTGGTTGACTATGGAGAGGCCTGTTCTGAGTGGAACCTGCCCTGTTAAACCGCTGTATGGTCTTGGCCCATGTGTTGCAGTTCAGCTTCAGGGTCTGGGCAATTTGCTTATAGCCTAGGCCAACTTTATGTTGAGCAACAATTCAGTTTTTCAGATCCTCAGATAGTCCATTTCCATGAGGTGCCATGTGGAACATCAAGTGAGTAGTATGAGAGTGTGAGAGCGATAACACAAAATGTCAGAGTGATAACACGTGCTCCACTTTACACCTCAGAACTTGTGACACTAACAGGTCTCATGACACTACTTGGGTCCAACTTGGACATTGCTACTTAGGGCTATACTCACTTTTGTTGCCAGTGGTTTAGACATTAATGGCTGTGTGTTGTGTTGTTTTGAGGGGACAACACATTTATACTGTTATACTAGCTGTATACTCACTGTTTTACATTGTAACCAAGTGTTATTTCTTCAGTGTTGCCACATGAAAAGAGATACTAAAATATTTACACAATGTGAAGGGCAAAATGTGAGGGGGTGTACTCACTTCTGTGATCTACATTGTGTGTGTGTGATGGCTGGATGCGTGTGTCTTCTGCTCTTGTATTTCTGTTCCCTATGGTGGATCTTGAGGATGCATGCTGAAAGTGGTGCCTGTTCATTACATTGCTGTAACAGAAATGGAATCATTAAATGGGTGATTAAGACTGATGCTGTCATACAAACATAGATACCCATAACCTTACATAGAAACACTTTCTCTCTTTCTCTCGCGCTCTCTCACACACACTCTAATCTATTTAACCTCCTTCTTCCCTGGCATGTGTGGTGTTTGTGACAAGGCTTGATTGTTACCAGCCATAGCACACAAGGAATAGGCTAAGATCCAGACTTTGGGAACAGTTCTCCTGTGCACCAAATTCCACTGCTTTGTGCCTGTTCAATTCTGGGCAGCAGTCTGTGCCAAAAGGTGTGATCTGGGACAGCATCAGTATTGTCAGCAGAAGTCTTGATCCCAAAGTTCAGCTCTTGTTTGAAAATCCCTATCCCCTGAATTTGTTTCTCAGCCTGAAGAAAAGTCTAGTCTTCTCAGAAAATGTCCTGCTTCTCTAAGCCTACAAGGCTACCTTGGACTACATTAACTACCTCTCAAGTTTTTGTTCCTTGACCGCTGCCTGTGTCTCTCCCGATCTCTGCTACTCATCACTGAAAATTAACAGTGAAACTCCTCTTTGAAGAAACATGCGTTTTCCACCTAAACCATTCATGACTTGTTCAAAGAACGCGGACAAAGACAAGTCGTCCTCTCTCCCTCTCTGTGTACATGACACACACATCTCTGAACATCTTTCAGGACTGGGTTGTGTGGGTGGGAGGGAAGCTTCACATTTGAAAGGTTGCCATATCAAGCAATGCTATCTGATACATAATCATATTAGGACCACATTTTAATAAAATAAAATAAAATAAAATCAATTTTGTATTTAAATCCAAAATCACTGCTCATTTCATTTTGTGAAGTTGCCTATTACTGGTTTATTAAAGTCACATTATGGAATTAAGCCTGAATGTCAGTCTTGGTTCCAGTCCAGGCTATGCCCACTCTATTTAGTAATTACCAACATAAATAATATTGAATTGGAGTGACTGTTGGTCTTGCTGATCAATAGAAAATTTACTCTAGACATCCTGTCACTTTGTCACGATTCCCAAAATAAGCATATATTAATATAAAATTGTCTAGATAAAAAATAAATGAGTGCATACAGCTATAAATAGTGTACATCGTCCACAGTTCCTCCATAAAGCAGTAGCCTGTTATATGGGGAGTATTTAACATATTTTGTGCATTCTGACAACATAAAGCTTTTATCTTACAAGAAAAGCTAGAGCATAGACAGCCAAGAAGAATGAAACAAAATCTGACACGAGCCTTATCCTATAGTTATTGACCTGTGTGTACCCCATATGTGATGAGTGGAGTATTCTAGAACTGCTCCCCTGCATTCTTGCTTTCATCACAAAAATATAACAGTTTGAGGAGCTGGAGTCTAGGCCAGGGGTGGCACTCGGAGCCCTTTCTGTGGGCACCCAACATTGCCCCTTCACAGCCACTTTTTATTCAGGTTAAATTTCTGTATTGGCACTTTGCAAAAAGTTAGTGGGTTTTGAATCACAGTTTGGCCACTCGGTCTCTAAAAGGTTTGCCATCACTGGTCTAGGCTATTCATGTACACCCCTCATGTGAGCCCTGACTTTTAAAATATAATTGTAGCTCATATGAAGAGGAAGTATGTGTAGCATGTTGTAAAAATTACAAGACTCAGCAGCACTCAGAAGCAGAACTGTGCCAATATTTGTAAATGAAAAATGCTATTTTTTCAAAAGAATAAATTGAAGTGCCCTTTTTAGAAATATGAATTTTAATATTAATTTAATCATAATTTGAAACAATACTTTTGAAAAAATACTTATAATTATTATGTAATTAAAACTCAAACTTAAAAAAAAAATCTTCCCCACACAGTTAGTCGTGACACCACTTTGCCATTAAAATATATCTTTAAAGGTAACTATCAAAAGTATTTATTAAAATCTAATTACATAGATGATAAGTATGTTTTCTCATGTAGCACTTGAAATAATTCCCAGTTGATTGGCCCCTTTTCTCTCATCAGGCTAATTTCATTCTTTTAAAAAAAACATTTTATTTAATCTGTTGTAGAGGGTTTAACACTCCATAGGATATCTAAAAGATCTAAAAGAACAATTTAATTAGAAGAATGTTTCATGCTCAAATGCAGATTGCTTTTTCTTTTATTTCTCACTACAGGGAATGGCCCAATGGAATTTTTATTTATACCAGATCTGCATTTAGAAGAAGGGATGTGCATTTCATGAATGACAGCATATGAAGCAAGAGGAGTTGATTACTGGGCATTTGTCACCATGTTATATTCTTTAACCCCAATCAACAAATATTATATACACACATCACTATCTACTTAAATGTCCAACACATTACCAAAAGTATCACATTCAGCAGTACCTTTAGATTATTTGGAATGCAAAAGAAATCTAAGAGTGTCACTAGACTGGAGAATTTGGCATGATTCAGGTCATGTTTAAAACACTCTTAATTTTGGTCTAATCCATATCTGTCACACTTGTGTGATCCTCTCATTCCTATAGAAGGCATTTCTTCTCCCTTGAGAAGGATCTATTCCACTCTTCAGATTGCTCCAATTTATCTCCTTTTATTTATTAGCATCTCCTCCCCTGCCCCTTTTCTCAGCTTTTGTCATAGTTGGCATTCTTTTTTTTTGGGGGGGGGGTTAATACAGCAATATAGCAACCTAGCATGGATACTCCCTTATATCTGAAATAGCACTGTGTCACTTGGGAACATATTTTTAAAAATATGAGAACAGGGTTTCTCCACCATACTTTCTACTAGCACAACTAGAGATGGGGACACATTTCAAAAGGAATCAGTGATCTCCACAAATATCACTGATTAGTCTTTGCCCCCCCCCCTTTTTTTGCCTGTTTCAGAGACCAGGCCTAAGGGAAATTGGGGCACCCTTTGCAAAGATTGGGGCAGTGGCTTCCCCTAGGGCAAAGAGAAGATGCAGCCATCATCTTTGCAAAGATGGCAGGGGAGGCAGCTGCAGAGCTTTCGCACTGGTGGTGGCAAAGAAGGTAGGGAGGCAACGAGGCCTTTTGGAAGTGGTGGGGGATAGGCTATGGGGTGTGGGTGCTCTTTTTAACAGATTGATCAGTTCATGGAGATATTTGTAACAAGCCATGACAAACCATCATTTTGGTGGTTCATCCCTATCTCTAATCACAACCCACTACATATGTCGGATACTTGGAAGTGCAGACTGCAGAATGGGATAATCAGAAGCACATCAACTCACACTAAATAAACTGCAAGCCTATCATTCTGCCAGAAAGGAGCTCACTGAAGCGGCAAGGTACACACACACACACACACACACACACACACACACACACACACACACACACACACACACACACACACACACACACACACACACACGTATGTTATTGTTTCTGACCATAGGCCTTTACAATGTACAAACTAGCAAATAAAATCCAGTTAAAACAGGTGATTGCTGTAAAGTCAATAAAATCTGATCTAAGAATAAAAACATAATATCACAGTTGACTGTATACAACATTAATGTGGCAGTATGGTCCTTGCCAAATTGAGACCTCAGCTTCTTAGCTGCCAGTGCATATTGTGCTACCTCATATGTAATATACATCTGCATATTGGCAAGCAAACTTATTACTGTTTCCATGGAGGTACAATTAGAAAACAGCTGAATGATGGGTGACAAAAATCTTTCTCTAGGATTTTTATAGAGATCCTCAATCTCGTTGCAGCCAAAACCAAATTTTCGTTCCTCAACCAGGATTCCTTTATATCTCCCTTCGAGGTATGCTGAGGCCATATGTTCAAATCTAATTTCTGTAAAAGGTCTGCCAATCTGGGGGAAAGTCAATTATTCAAACTAGTGTGGTTTTGAGTGGTTCACCTGAAGTTGAGGATAAAAGATAGAAAAATGGGACCCAACAATAGCAGCCCTACATTATTTATTTATGTATTTATTTTTGCATTTGTACACCATGGCCGATTTACCCAAAGGAAACTCTGGGCAGTTTACATAAAGTGCCATAAGAAAGAACAACAAATAATAATAAAGATAAAAAACCATAATGCAAGGCAATCTTGACAGGTGTCAAAGTCACAGATCCAGTTTCTTGGGTCACGGGGACTTAAACTACAGACGTTATCCATCAGAAGATTATAAACCTTTAGTTTTTGGTGACGTTGTGCCCATCCACCAGACTGTAGTTGATCTAGCCAACAGCACTTTGTTAGAGAGATCCTCCAAGGTATTCAGTCTATGCCAATACCTAAAATAAACCAGATTGACTCCAGCATCTATTAATGATAGGCATAGTTCAGCTCTAAAATGAGCTGAGGGAGTTCCTAGAAGGAGCACCAGTACCAGCCTCATAAATTTGTTCTGCAGAATTTCTAGTTTGGGCTTTGCTGTGTCACCCCATAATTCTGCCCCATAGATCATTTGTGTTAGAATATTGGCTACAAATATCTTGAGAGCAGGATTTACAAGCTGGCCTCCTCTACAATGGAATAATCTTTCTAACTGCCCTATTAATCTGCTGCTCAATAAAATTGTGGCATTTAAATGCTGTCTCTAGGATATTCTGTGAAGATTCTCAATCATCCAGGTGAGTTTATCTGGAAGTTGAGTCATGGCTACTGCACTTCTTTTTCATGAGAGACAGAAACGTTTTGCTGCTCATCCAAATAGCTTCATCAGTCTGAATACAGCTAGTGCGAACCCTCCATCTTATTGTCAGCTTTGACCTCTTGTCACCCTGGTCTGAAATAGGCTCTTAAGACAAACAATGGCCTGAATAGGCTTGTTAGGTAGACAAAAGTATCCGTAGCATTAAGGTGAACAATGGCCTAAGGTGCTGAAACCTATAAAGTATGGGTCATTAGCTATGGCTTTGATGGTTGAAGGCTTTTTGATTTGTCTAGGTATTGTTGAAAGCACACCCTGATAAGCAGCCAACAGACTATGCCTGAGGCTCCCACCTCTGTTGAGAGAGGGGGTTTCAATGCTCACATGAATGGCTTCCCTGACTTGTCTACCTAACAAGCCTATTCAGGCCATTGTTCATTTATCCCCTATGGCCCCCTACTAGTGATCAACTCACTCAAGCTGCAGTGCACCTGCACGATCTAGGCTTAGCACTCAGGTCCATCCAGGGCAGAATGGCTGCACTGTCCTTTTACACTAAGGCACATTGCTGCCCCCCTTGTTCTGATGTTCAAGTTCAGAAAATGATTTAAGGGTGTTCCAGGGAGCGGGGAAGATTGCTGGACTCTAGAGCCCCATTCACTCCCAAGCTCTTCAAACGTCTCTACGACCTGTGGCCAGACATTTGTTCTACTGATTTCGAAGTGTGCCTCTTCAGGGCTTGCACCTTAACTGCCTTCTTTGCCGCCCTGATTGAAATAGGATACCCATACTTCTGGTATAATGGAGTTAGCAATCTCAAAGGATCCCCATGACAAGCCTTTTTCTATCTGCTTCCACTATTTGGGCTCATTACCCTCAGTGAGGGCCTGACCCAAATATTTTCAACTAGCAACATAAAAGGCCGTCCTTTTTCCTCTGAGGGATTTATATTTTCTCCGGAAGTGTTGCAGGAAAACTGTAGCTTCGTCAGTGCCAATATGTTTCACCTGTCTCGTTGCTCTGCTTGGTGACTTTTTTCTTGATTTTACATTTCCTATTGAACCAGGGCCATTGAGCTTCAGGTATTCTGTCTGAGTGTGTAGTAGTCAAATGTGGTCTGAGTGCAAGGATTATATCCTGATAAACCTTGCAGATGTTCTGGTCTCAAGAAGAGTATGTTGTTGTAGCTCTTCAAGTTTATCGGTCCTCAGCATCTGTCTTATAATGGCATTGATTTTAATAGACCATTTAAGCCTTTTCTCACCTACTACATTGGCCAACATTTGATGGTCTAATGCCCCTGATTGATTTTGTTGGAATTTTGAAAACACTCTAAGGGGAAGATGGTCACTTTCTGGCCTGTCATCGATTATTAGGGAGTGTATATATATATGCAAGCATAGCTGAAGATACTATAATATAATCTACCACACTAGCACCCTTATTGGATAAAAACATGTAATAGCCATTTGAGCTGTTCAGGTGGAATCCATTTAGGCATACAAGATGGAATTTGTAAATCAGTTGAAAAAGGAAGTGACAATATGATACTTGTTGATTACCTTATATAGAGAAATTTGGGAAGTATTTTTATCTTCTCCAATATGCAGGGCTTTTTCCATCATATGAAAACTATTTCCCATTCTAGCATTAAAATCACCACATATTTTAAAAGGAGGGTTGAGATACTCCGAAAACAGTGTATCTAATAGGTCCTCCAGTTTAATGCAAGCCTCTGTAGCAGGGCGAATTGTTCTTAGTGGGGAAGACATTTACAACCATGTATTATTAGAGCTTGCCAATAGTCAGAATTTAATTCAGCTAGCTCTGTTCCCTTCAGGCCAGTAGTGGAGGAAATTAGAAATAAGCAAGGTGCATCACTCCTACTTAAATCACATATGGTTACCAGAACATAGGGCGAAAGAAACTGTACCAAAAGTGAACCAAATAGCAAGCTATATGCTAGTCTGATTGCCTCCTAAATTCAGACTTGTTTCCCTTTCCCATCTTTGCTGGAAAGATGCCACAAATCTTAGGGAGGTCTACTGTGGGATCACGAATTACATAAGCAGTTCCATATTCCAAAGAAATAAGAACATCTGGGGCACATTTTATACTTATGACTGCCAAACTAGCATACTATTTATTTTCATTTTTAAAGTGCCTTTTTCCCTCAGGGAACTTAAGTTTCCCGCCATCACGAAAAATATTTCTGCAGAAAAAAAGAGTATCTTCCCTCAATGAACTCAAGCATATATATAACCAAGCAAAAATATGCAGGAACAAAACAGAGGTTCAACTAATTGTTCAAAAGGTGCCAAAAATTGAAAAAAATAAACTCAATCTGCTACATCTCATTTTATAAAGTCCCAGTAATAAGGCAGCAGTTATCACAGTTCTGAGTACTTTTTGCCCAAAGCTGGTGCGCATAGTTATTTGCCTTAAAAGGTGTTTACCAATTAAAAAAACACTACTTAAGAGTGATATCGTCTTGCAGGTGAAAAGTAAAAAAATAGGGTTTGTTATCCCACATGTGGCAAAGAAACATTCATATCAAAACAATATACACAGAGATTTTCTTCTCTTAAAAAGCATGTGGAATCATCATCCTAGTGAGCTGCACCTAGCGCAGTCCCTGCCCGCCTTTAAAAAGGCTGTGGGTGACCTTGTTACCTAATTCCATTCTCCCCCCCCCCGCGCCACCTCATATTTCCCCTCTTTATTTTTATTAGTTTTTTTCTCTTCTCCTTTTCCTTCCCTTGTTATATATTGCTGGTTTTATCTTCGTTTTGTAAACCGCCCAGAGTTCCTTTTGGAAGATGGGCGGTATAAAAATGCAACAAACAAACAAACAAACAAACAAACAAATAAATAAATAAATAAATAAATTGATGATGATGATGATGATGATGATGATGATGATGATGATGATGACGACGACGACGACCGATGACAATGACGACAATAATAATAATAATAGTAGTACTATTATTAAACAATTGTAAGCTGTTGATTCAGCTGATACTAATACCAACGTTTTAGTATTTCAGAGATACATATGTTGAAGTGAAACATTTTCATAGCTCTTTTGAAGAACTGTCCTGGTTATTCTGAAAATTGAATAAATTATTTATAAAGTGTTTCCTTTAATCTCTCTGTATAATCTAATCTAATCTACCTAAAAAACTCACAAGAAACAAGAAGCAGAATCTTTTGGGTAGAAAAATTTATTCATGATACAGAAATAACCATAGCACCATTGCAATGGCTGATAATGTCTGAAATCCTACTGCCTATACTATGCGAATTACATCACTATCAATGACAGATTGCCATTGTTTAAAGACTTCACTTTTTGAATTCAAGGTGCACACAACATTGTCTTATTGAGTGGGAATCCCGTGTACTCCCACAATAAACAGGGAAGTCTTTAATAAACAGTAGTCAAAACTCTGCAACAGAATTTTGGTAAACAAATAACAGAGAATTGGAGAACTACAGAAAAGTTCAAAATGTAATTTATCAATATAGCAATTCACTGAAGGAGAGGAGCGATTTATTAAAAATGTCCCATTCTTGGCAGACATAGTGCTGAATAAATGTTCTCCTAGTCTTCCCAAGTCATAAATGCAGTTCTCATTGCCGTAAACTTTATTAATATTAGAACTGTCTCCAGAAAGTCTGTTATTTTACAAATGCTACTCACCTAGTCCTTGTTTCTTTTTTGCCTTTTTTGGGTCAGAAAATTGGTATTTGCAGCAGATTCTGCAAGGACCAATTGGTTCAAAAGTACAACTAATGTATAAAAACTGCTAATTATGGAAACGTGTCCAAAATAATTTTACCTCCTCCCTGTTAAATATTTTTAGACTATGCTTCACTTAAAAAGGTATAAAATTAACCAGAATATTGTATGCCAGTTATTTGCAAATCACAATTATTCTTTTAGATTTTTCTATTCTGTCTCAAGATTGTTTCCAGCCAGGTTCAATTTTTCTTCAATAATTATACTTCCATTAATTATTTGGATAATATTTTAGGCACTGTCCCACTGTGTTGATGAATGAGTCTCATTTTAAATCTGCATTTTCTTTATATCTTTAAAGCAAAATGGTAGCTTTTGTTTTTAACTACTTCTCTGGTCTTACAGCTGTGTTTCCTAAATATGTACGTTAACAGTACTTGTTTGAGAATGGTAGGAATTAAGCAAAGAAGCAAACGCATCCAGCAAGCTACAGAATACTTATCCATGCCCTAACTATGATATTAGATATGATACTGTTAGATATGATATTATTATGATATGATATTAGATATGATACTATTAGATATGATATTATTACTTGGTAATGAAAAAAAAGCGCCTTACACATGCTTTACATCAGACTGATGATGTGATAAAATACAGCAGATGTTCCTATCTCCCTTTGGGGAGAAAGGTGGCATAAAAATAAAGTTTTATTATTATTATTATTATTATTATTATTATTATTATTATTATTATTATTATTATTATTATTATTATTATTATTATTATTATTATTATCTTACCTCCCTGTTGCCCTTATTCTTTCCACTCACGTATGCACTTACCCTACTTTTGCACCTGATCTGGTACTTGTTCTCTCTCCGAAGACATTCTTGTCCACCACCCTGGTGACCTTTTACTTCACTTTTCTTTCCCCTCCATCTCCTCCCTGTGGTCTTCTTTTTTAATGGTTCCTCTCTGCTCCCCACTTCCCTCCTCAACTTTACCTGGTGGCATTCTTTTATTTTCTTCATTGCTTCCGAACCATGTGAAGCTGCCCTCACCCTTCTACAGATTTGGAGTCTTAAAATGATATTGCAGATGTTGATGTTCAAGTTGAGGAAAATTTTATTAATCCATTCCCCATCCCTTATTTCCTTTCCTCCCTCTGAAGATCATGAAAAACCCTTGAGCACTGTAGCTTCTCTATTCCTAACCATCTAGCAATTGAACAATTTAAAGCCATAGTATCCAGTGTAGTGGCCTCTTGTGATTTTGCTAGAAAGAACTAGTTGAGAATAAACAGCCAACAGGTCAGAGGAGGAATAGAACAAAGTCCATGCAGGAGAGTAATCTTATTGGTCTACCTAGTTGTTCCTATAACACAAACATTTTGGGATTATCTCTTTTTTTCACTTTAAGCCCTGTTTTAGTGATAGGCCTGTCTCATAGCTACATGAAATAAAATCAGACATGTTAAGAGTTCTAAAAGTTGTGATTGTGAAGTACTTTCTAAGTTCACTTACACCAGGAACAGATGGTTTCGTACTACATTTTCTCACCGGCACTTGCTTCCAGTGTTCCTCATTCAGAGTCATGGGAGGGAGGCACCTCTTGGGAGAGTAACCTTGAGAGTGACCTTAAGCCAATGCAGTTTTGGGACCCCACCTCACCTCACACCTTGCAAAACATTGCCAGTTAGAACTTCCCTACATGGCTCAATTGGAGTAGGCGGGCATAAACGAAATAGGGCGGCTTAAGTTCTGGAAGAGATCTAATATGCCATATCATGAGATCCTTGCACCCAAATGGCATACACACCTAAAGTGACCCTCTTTGGCCTGCCTCCCATAAGAAAACTACAATAACATTTCTCTCTCTTTGGTTTTTCCTCCTCCTCCTTCTAGAAAGAGCTTTTCCTCCAAGTAATAATAATCTTACATTTTTAATTGTTTATTTTTTTAGCTTTTTTCCTGCCCCTCTACAGAGGTAGAAAGTGTTTAATTTCCCAATAACATCAAATGGCCAAGCTGTCATCTTATGCCACTTAATAATACTGAGAAATTCAAAGCCACAAAGAAATTTAAAGCATAAAGCACTGCTTAGCATTGACCTCAGTGACCTCATGTGTAGGAATGGAATCAGAATGGTGTTTACCCACTCAAAAAACAGTAATCCCTGTAAGGGATCTTGTGACGGGCTGGTTCAAACTAGCAATGATGTCATCTGATTGCCAACAAAAGGAGCAAACCAGCCAGTCCCCGCAGTGGACCAAACGGGATGAATGAACATCTTCGAATTCTTTCATATGTTGGTGGGTTTTGTAGCTGGTTTTACCTCCTTGTTTTTAACAACACTGTATTTTACTGTGTAGTCTTTGTATCATGCTAAAATTTTTGTTTGCTACTGTATTTTTATAGTGCTTCTTTTACAGATTTGATTTTACATCTCTGTATCATATTACTTGTATTGTAATGTTTTATTTGTAATTGCATGATACCTAGATTATTTTAATACATAGTGACATTAATGGAAATAATGAATTAATCTGCAATGCTTAAATTTAGTTTGCATCACAGTAAGGATGTGAGCTTTTGTTCATCTTTATTTCCAATTATGTATATGATAGAACTTTGGAAAATCACAAGCTGTAACAACAGGAGGAATTAAAATAATCTCTATTTTTCCAGAACTCAGCATTACATAACGCCTCAAAAGTGTGTTCTCCATAAGTGAAAACACTGAAGTGCACACATCCATTGTACAGGCATTCATTCAAGGTGACATTACTAGATCTTGCCACACATTTGTTGGAAAGCAATGGAAAACTGCAAATGGGCAGAATAATTGATCTACACAACTCAATGGCAGTGAAAAAAAACTCACTACAATCTCTAATGCCTATCATTATGAAAACAATCAAATCAAGTCCTTGACTTGCATGTGTGCTGAATGAACTGTGTGTATTGGGGGTGGGAGCGAGTAAAAGATTGTGACAGACCAATGTCCTTGTTAGATACACACTTGCAGCCTTTGCAGTAGCAATGGATATCTGTTACTGCACACTCAATTCCTTCCGTGAGAAAAGAGGAGGAGCATTTCAGAGGTCCACACACAGCTGAAAGTATGTACAGTACACACTTTGCCCTAAAATTGGAGTTTAATATTGGTGAAAGATAATTGCTACAGGCCAGCAAGAAAAAGGCTTGCACAGCAATATTATTGACAGGACATCAGAACTGCCCTTGAAACCGATTTAAAAGTTTGTTATAGTCTTGTAGGTCAACAATGAAAAAAGTTCAATCAGCAGTTCTGCTAAGGTCTTTCTCTGACCCAGATGAGATGTCTTTGTATTGCTATTTAACAATTTAGCCGATGCCATTCTACTTTCAGACATGTCCTGTTGTTAAAACGGAAACAACTCCATATATTTACGAACACTGCTTAGTTTTCTACACTCATATAGGTATAGATTTGCAATTGTAAGGAACAATAATGGAAACAGGACCTTTAAAAAAAACTGTTGCAGAATGGGAAATGACTGTGCCAGATGCCTGCTCCTTCAGACAGTTCCTTACTTCAGTGAAACAACAGCAGCAGCAACAAAATGCCCCCCAACCCCACTTTGGACACTGAATGTTCAACAAGGTTGGAAAGTCTTGGACAGGCTATCTGGCTATACTGAGACAGAAAAGCAGGTCACTGGCTTTTCACATCCCTAGCTCAGTCAGCCCTCTTCTGCCTGCCCCCTTATTAATGGCCCATGGGGTAATTAGCTTCCCAATCACATATTTGCCGAAGCCAGAAAAACAACTGCTTTCCTATTTTAAAAAAGGGGAAATCATAGGACTGATAAAATGATTCTTATGGACTTATCTGATGACTTATAAGGGACCCAAAAGGGCAGCAGAGACCTTTGCCTTCTGGCTGGTACCTGGACTGGGCAGATACTAATTATTTCATCTACATGCATCCATGCTACTGTTCTGGCAGGACTGCTGCCTCTGCACTTTTCACTTCAGTTACAGCTCCGTCCTGGCAAAGAGGGAAGAGGAAATATGTGTTTCATTTTATTTTTCTGCAGAGTTCAACCCTGTAGAGGAAATTAGTAATAAAGTTGCTGTGAGAAACAACTTTTACTTTAATTTTAAGTAAGTTAAATTAAATCAAATTAAATTAAATTTCATTGGTGTAGGGACTTGCCAGTTAAAGAGACCTTACGTGGTCAAAAAACGTGACATGTTTTAGTGGTCGTGCAGTATTTGGCCACTTTACTAGCAGTATAAGAAACTTTTGGCTTCTCAGTCTTTTGCTTAAGGTCAATTGTTGTGTGCATGTTGTATGTTGGACTACTGGATTTCAGACTAGGATTCCAACTAAAAAGAAAATAAACAGGAAAAAATACAAGAAATGAGTATTGAACTGGTGTTGCTTTGAACAGAATACACATTTCACAAAAGGAGATGGGGGAGACTTAAGTTCTGAAATACTGATAAAAGAATTCCCTCTTGTGGCTGCCCATAAGGTAGAACAGAATAATGCCCTTCACAGAAAGTGCTTTGTAATATGAAAAGGATTCCCCCCTCCCCCAGATTTTTGTTTAAAATGTTGTAGGTATAGTGATTGTTTTTTAATGGTTGTAGAGACATAGTGATAGGTGTTGGATGCTAGCTGGCAACAATGCTTTGTTAAAATCTCAAGAGCAACAGGTGGCCCAGAGGGGAAGTGTGGGACAATGATTGAATGCTGGTGGCTAAGTGAGTGAGGTGTTTCAGTAAAGAGGCTTCATCTGGAAAGAAGTTTTCTAACTGCTTTCTTAGCCTACCCATACCAAAGATTTGAGAGTGCCAGAATGGAGTATCGGTCCCATTGTCATCTTCTCAACTCTAGGCAAAACCAAGTCTGTTGGTATCTGTAAAGAGTTAAAGTTGTTCTGCAGGGGGATACAGAGAAGGACACACCTGTAGACTATGAGGGAGAGTAAATAAACTACCACTTGTGTATAATAATGTGATTGGTGGATGTTGATATATAAGTCCTGTAGCCTTGTGTTCATTCTCTCTCTCTCTCAATGTATGCTGTTACAAGGCTGGAAACTCTGTTAGTATCTTACCCAGTACGTAATGTACCAGTATATAGAGCTGCACAAAGATACCCAACCCTGTGTGCTGCTGGAATGGAGTCTCACTGCTGGTGCAGCCTCTGGTCTGTGAGTCAATACCAGAGCCCCAACAAAGTCCTTACCAAAGGGAAGAAGAAATCATGATATGGATCTCTCTCTCTCTTTTTAAAATTCTTTTTTTGGCCGAGGGTGATTTCCCCCAACAGTAGGGAGGTGAGAGAGGAAAAAATTAGGCAACAGCCCTACAATTCCTATTGTAGAGAACTACTACTACCACTGACATATGTAATACTGTAGCATAGGGGAAATGGGTTTCAAGTGCCACCCAGAATTTACCATTTGATGGAGCCTGCAGCAGAAAGAGATTTACTTTTCCTTCAGACCTCAGAACAGGCAGGGAGGCATGTTGGGTATGTTTTCATAATCAGGAGGAAAAATATATTAAGGCCCTGGAATCAACTACATAAAAGCTCGGAATTGTTCCACAATGTTCCTAATAACCACACTGTAAAGGGGCTGAACTTTTTCTTCAACTTCTTTAGTACTTTCTTTGTTCAGGGTGAATGATATACTGCTCCCCACCCCCTTTTCCTGTAATGAAAAGGGCTTCAATTTAAGCCTCCAGAGGTACAGTATTGGAAAATGCAAAATTCAGAATTATGATATACTGTGGTATTAAAATATGAAGGATTAAACAATTAATCATCAAGTGGTCCTACTAAAATATTGACAATAATTTGTCATTCAAATTCACTACCTTTCTGTAAATGTTAGCATTTATATCCTTCATTTAAATGAGGTGAAAGCGGAATGTGATTTACTGAAAAGCATGTGGCTTCTTAATGTAAATGTCCCTTGTGTCTAAAACAAGAAATATTTTCATGAGACGCAGATATAGTGTGTTTATTCCCACATGATTTCTGGTTTTTTTCCTCATGTAGATTTATTTCGTCTGTGTGTGAGAGAGGGAGAAGAAGAAGAAGAAGAAGAAGAAGAAGAAGAAGAAGAAGAAGAAGAAGAAGAAGAAGAAGAAGAAGAAGAAGAAGAAGGAGAGAGAGAGAGAGAGAGAGAGAGAGAGAGAGAGAGAGAGAGAGAGAGAGAGAGAGAGAGAGAGAGAGAGAGAATATGACAAGTAGAGGAAATGCAGTTCCTCTGTGCCATGTTCTTAACTTCCCTTCAGGCCTGTAGCCTATCCTCCCACCAACCAACCCAGTTGTTCTGTATTATAAATGCATGAGAGCAGGAGAGCAAATCAACATTCTATAAGGAAATTTTAACAAGAGGGTCAGCCCAAACAAATAATTATACTTTTTAACTTAGACTGAACTTCAGTACTTGTTGTTATCCATGTTATCTAAGCCAGTGGTCCTCAACCCCCGGTCCGCGGACCGGTGCCGGTCCGTGGAGCAATCCGCACCGGGCCGCCGCCCAAGGAACTTCAAATCATTTCCCTGTGGCGGCGGCCCGGCTCCCGGAAATGATTAGGACCCACGGGCTTGAGATTGAGCAGGTGGGTTAAGGTGGGGAAGCTACGCATGCGTAGTGACGATGAAGGAGGCAGTCAGGCGTTAACGGCCGGCCGCAAGCTCGGCCTGTGTTGAGGTGAGCGGAGGGGGCGGGGGGGCGGTGCAGGCCGGCCCAGGTGTTTTCCCCGCCGCCGCCGCCGCACCTGTGTTGAGGTGAGTGGAGGGGGCGGCGCAGGCCAGCCCGGGTGTTTTCCCCGCCGCCGCGCCTGTGTTGAGGTGGGCGGGGGGGCGGCGCAGGCCGGTCCTGGTGTTTTCCCGCCGCCGCGCCTGTGTTGAGGTGAGCGGAGGGGGCGAGGGGCGGTGAAGGCCGGCCCGGGTGTTTTCGCCGCCGCCGCCGCCGCGCCTGTGTTGAGGTGAGCGGAGGGGGCGGGGGGGCGGCGCAGGCCGGCCCGGGTGTTTTCGCTGCCGCCACCGCCGCACCTGTGTTGAGGTGAGTGGAGGGGGCGGCGCAGGGCGGCCCAGGTGTTTTCGCCGCCGCCGCCGCGCCTGTGTTGAGGTGAGTGGAGGGGGCGGGGGCAGCGCAGGCCGGCCCGGGTGTTTTCGCCGCTGCCGCCGCCGCCGCTCCTGTGTTGAGGTGAGCGGAGGCGGCGGGGGGGCGCAGGCCGGCCTGGGTGTTTTCCCCGCCGTGGCCGCGCCTGTGTTGAGGTGAGCGGAGGGGGCGGGGGGCGGCGAAGGCCGGCCCGGGTGTTTTCACCGCCGCCGCCGCAACCCCCCACAATTGCCCCCGCCCCGCCATCGCCCCCGCCCCACCATCGCCGCCGCCGCGACCCCCCCACCATCGCCCCCGCTCCACCATCGCCACCGCCGCCGCGACCCCCCCCGCAATCGTGCCCGTCCTGCCATCGCCGTCGCCGCCACGACCCCCCTGCAATCGCCCTCGCCCCGCAATCGCCACCGCCGCCGCGACCCCCCCCGCAATCGCCCCCGTCCCACCATCGCCGCCGCCGCCGCAACCCCCCGCCATCGCGCCCGCCCCGCCCTGCCATCGCTGCCGCCGCGACCCCCCGGCAATCGCCCCCGCCATCGCCGCCGCCACCGCTGCCGCGACCCCCCGCCATCGCCCCCGCCCCGCCATCGCCGCTTCCGCCGCCGCCGCGACCCCCCCCCCTGCAAGCGGGCCAGGGAAACATTATCAAACATTTACTGGTCCACGGTGATAAAAAGGTTGGGGAGCACTGATCTAAGCAATAGATATTAGGGAGTTCTGAGAGTTGCCTGGCTCTCTAGACCTTCTGGACTGCCGCCATTGGTGTTGTCAACTTCCAGGCTGCCCTTTTCTATGTTAGGTATCCTTTTTCTGTTAGCACAGGCTGCCCTTTTCTATATTAGGTATCCTTTTTCTGTTGGCAATGTGGGCACAGTATTGAATCAAGGACAGAGAAGTAGGTTGTAGAAGCATTTTGAATCATTGATAGTGAAGCACAACATCCCACATCCATAATCCAGAGGGTTTTTTAAAATTGTTTTTTATTGTTTTTGTTTCGAAGAATTTACTTTAGCATATGTTTGTTCAGGGTAATGGGGGTTGACGTTTTCTCATTTCCATGCTCTAATGGGGGTATTTTTTGTTTATTCAGTACAGAAGTAGGTGGGATTATTTGTGCATTTTTAGTAGGCATGGGTAGGTTTTGTTATTTTATTTATATTTGATCAATTATTTTCTTCACTGTTCATCTGTTTTGGTTTCTGGCTAATCCAATCAGTTGGATGACAATGGCAAGCTTCTGCTGGAGTACTGTCAAGGGAAAGAGTTTATAAGCACCCATATACAGTTCATGTTGAAACATTGCCCAGCTAATTTTGTGTTTATGTCAGTAACAAGAATAGGTATGAACATGACAAATTACTGAAATTATGCACCAAACACATTTTTCTAATTTCCATTTTAAATTAATCAAGTTCAAGAAAGTTAAAAAACCTGTGGGTCAGCTTTTTTCATAACTTAACTTGAACCCATGGCATTGGAAAAGCTAAAATCAAACCAACCAACAAAAGAAACGCTCATCCTTTTGAGCTCTGGTATAAGCTCTTTAATGTTATTTTCCAGCTACCTCCGTCATGTAGCTCACATTATGATCACAGCTGGGATTTTCAACATCTCAAGCCTATGCGTCCTTGAGTTTGTGTTTTAAGAGTGTCTCATGGCTTTATACTGTTAATCTAAACAGAGCTTGCAAATCGAATATTAAAGTTTTTGTTGAAATGAGGTAAGTTAGGAGAAGCACTGGAGAAAGGTGCAAAAAGGCATTCATTTCTCTAGGGGTTGAGCCATTCATTCTTCATCCAAACTGACTGTATTCAAAAGACGACTACAAAGAATGTTCACGCACAAACATTCAAATCACTTCTGCTCCTCCCCCACTGTTCTCTTATTATGCATCTGCCCATCTTCGAAACAGCATCCCTTTGCCCACACACATATGCTATTGCTTCATCTTCTGAAATGCCTGCCAACACAAGGGGGGGGAACCTTCCCCTTTCAAACCTTGTTTTTTTAGGATTAGTTTAATTTAGTCTTTCTTATGCCCTGTCTGGCAAATGGCATGCTCAGGAAACCAAGGTATAACCTCCTTCAATCACCACACTATATATGATGTTTAGATATATTAAATGTACTTCATTCACATTACAGCAAGAACAAAGTATCTTTAGTCAATATTTAAAATGTGCCCCAGCATAGGTGACAACTGAAACAGTTCTGAAATTCATGTTTCTATATTATTTTATTGATTTTAATCATTCGTATTCTGTCTTTCAAACAGGAGACCCAATGCAACTCACAACAGATTAAAAATTATATAAATATCACATTTAAAAAAAGCAATTAAGATTTTTTTAAATCAAGTATAAAAACAATTGAACAACATTTAAGAGCCTGCACGTTCTTTACTGCCTAAAAGCAGTATCTGAGAGGAAGGCCTTCACCTACTGTGCTGGGCAGTGAACTGCACAAAATCACATCAAGAAATGTGCCTGTTTGGTGACCTAAAAGTTTCTGTACCCAACCTTGTAGTACTCAAGATTCCTAATGGCTGGACAACTATGGTACTGCTGAGTGAATCTAAATAGAGGATTAAAATTATCTTTCACTAATTGGGTACATTCACTTCACAGTAAGAATAGCATACTATCTTTTCTTCTCTCGTAAAGATCTGTTCATTAATTTCAACAACTGACTAAATTACAAGGGATTTCTTGTCCCTAAACTTCAGTATTTCTCTGCTGGGAACTGTATTTCTAAAAGCAATTTATTGGAAATGCTGGCAGTTTGACTGAGTCTCTCCCTGTAACCCAGGCCTTAATTATCTTTGTGCTTCTTATACTCCTCAAACTATGTCACTGATCTTATAAAATGCAACTTCTAGATGATTTCTGGATTCAAATCAAAGTTTCGTTGACCTTTAACATCTTAAATGGGCTCGGAACAGGATATCTCCAGGACTTCCTCTTCCTCCATAGGAGTCTACCTCAGCATGAAGGGTAGTTTCAAAGGCCATTCTGAGGATTCCTTAATGAATCAGTTGTGCTATGTGGATGTTACGTTTATGTTCTCTGTAATGATCAAATTAAACACTACAATTCTGATAGAAACAAGAGTCTCACACATTTGATTTGGAGTCCAATTTTTAATTAAACAGCAAAGTATTGTTTTAAAAAACTCATAAATCTACTGAAGCATACTGGAAATTACTTTTGTCGGTGATGTTTAGCCAAGAACAGGAATATTTTCTGAATACAATTTGATTGAAATATTGATTTTTATTTTTTTTGGACAATTTAATTTCATTTCCATCATATTATTCTTCTAGGTACCCAAGACAGTTCAAAGAACATATTTAAAAGTCTAGAAATAATTAGAAACATAGAAATTAAAATTAATCCAGAAGTATCTAAAACATTATATTAAGCATATACAGTGGTCCCCCGCCCTTTCGCGGTTCATATACTGCAGTCCCGCTATATTGCGAAACCGTAATATATGAAAAAGCCCCCCCCCCGGGGTAAGGGGCAAAGGCTTTTTCTAGCCTCCCATACTTACCCCAGGACTGGCGCTGTCCCAAACAGGCCTGCGAGGGCAGCACTAGGGTGGGGGTAAGTACAAGAGCCCCCAGTTAGGCCCCCCAGTCCCGACCTGACTTGCATCCACATATTGTGGATTTTCAATTTTCACGGGTCAGGTCGGGTCCCTAACGCTTATTGTGGGGGTCACTGTATAACAGATTTTATGAGCTCCTCTAAATATCCCTATCTGAGTCCCCCAAAATCTGTCTTAAGAGGTGGGTTTGCAGTTGTTCAAAGAAGGAACAGAGGAAAGAGAATTCCATGATCTAAGAGCAGCTACAGAAAAACAAAGCTTATATGAAGACCCTCAACTACTGTCAGTTACACAATGATCTTAAGAATTGCAATTTATATGTGTTAGTTCCTGCTTTATTATATTTAAGATATTTTTAAAAGAGCTTTGTAGTTTTACCAATGCTAGCTATTAATTTGTCTAGTAAAATAATAGCGAGGATACTTTCATGTAGTGTGGTGTTTTTTAATTCTTTGCTGATACACGATTAAGTATTCTCTTTTAAATAGAACAAAGTGGCTTGTGTCTGTTATTTTATTCTCTTGTTTTAGAATAGCAGTGCATCAATTTCATGTTAATTTGAATTTCTCTCCTAGAAACTAATGATTCATTGATTTTAGAAACTAGTTGCAAATCCCACTTTTTGGTTTGTTCTGCTTAAAGGAAGGTTGAGTTCTATACAGCTATTGGGTTGTACATACCTTGATTAAAATGACTGGTGCAAATGAAAAAAAGGTTTTAAAATGAATTCTTATAACTCAATGTCTCTTTGGAGAAGGTAAGCAACTGATACACAAGGAAGTGGTAGGAATTGGAGGGACCTAGGCAGTCAGGAATATGAGATAGCCAGGAAGTGACATGAAGAGGACCAGAATCCCAGGCTGTTTCATGAACAACCTACGGATGACATTAGAGCATTTATGCATGGGTTAACTCTGATTGCTTTCATGAAGGAGAACCACCTAGTGGAGACATGCTGTTCCCTGGGCCAGAAAGGGCATAATATCTACCCTGCAGTGTGCGTGTGAGTCACCAACAAGGGGCACTCAACGTATAATCCTTGAACCCATTACATCTTCACAGGGAGTAAGTTGATGGGAAGGTATGAGGGTTTGTTGACAAAATATTTAGTAAATGCTGAATTACAGTTATTAGAAGGGATTGGGTTGCAAAGCATAAAACAGCTGCATTAAAACACTGAGATTAAATGACCTGTTTAATCTTTCCCTTTAAACAGTGTATTTTATATTCTCTGTATAATTGGTTGCTGAAGCATGTAAAATAACAAGAGACAACAGCTACTTAAATAATAAAGGCAAAGTTGGTAATATTATTTCACCAAGCTATTTTTAAGTGAGCGAAAGTCAACAGAAGAAAACCAGACTGAGAACCCTCTTAATCACACCATACTATTGGCTACTCTTCTTGCTACATGCCAGTGATGGCGAACCTATGGCACGGGTGCCAAAGGTGGCACTTGGAGCCCTTTCTGTGGGCTCCCGATATCGCCCTTGCACAGCCACCTGCATTCAGGTTAAATTGCTGCATTCGCACTTCGCAAAAAAAAAAGTGGGTTTTGAATTGCAGTTTGGGTACTCGGTCCCTAAAAGGTTCGCCATCACTTCTATATGCCATCATGTAGCTAATGGGTTTTCAAGATATTCAAAGACTGGTTACTTATTTTGTTACCCAAACTCACTGAGCACTAGGGATTTGAACCAACAATTCCCCACACTTTCCCCCAGACCACACTGGGTTTCATATTTTTGACAACATCTCTCTACATATTGTTCAAATAAAACTGACTGTACCTGTATCATACCAAACACAGATGTCATCTATAAGGTTTAAGTCTTTGTAACACTTGTGCACACACTATGGCACCTTGTGAGGGAAAGACTTAGTAAATACCCAGAGGCTTTAAGTTATTTTAATTTGTGCTGTCCGTTTTAATTTGAATCCTACATCTCCTTAAACAGCCTTTTAAAAGATCATCCTGCTGAGAACTCTTAACTTGTTAAGCAAATAGGCTCATACAGCTATTCCAAATACAAATGCAACTGTTACAAATAGTTTATACATAATTATTTTTTGGATTGAAGCACATATAAATATGCCCCCCAATAAATAAATCTGTATGCTCTCTGACTTAAAATATGTCTTCAAAGAGAAGCTGGAGATTAATTAATTGAACTATGAAGATGAAAACCACTAGGGTTATCTGGAAGTTGAGCCATGGAAATTGGACCTCTTTTCTTGTGAGATCGAAATGCTTCAGATTGACAAAGCTGCTTGGATGAGTAGAAAAATGTTTTCAGTCTCACAAGAAAAGAAGTCCAGTTGCCATGACTCAACTTCCAGATAACCTCAACTGGATGGCTGAGAATCTTCACAGACCCAAGGTTCTTTCAGTCACTCATCTCTGGCACCAAGTTGTCTAGTCATATCAAAGCTGAAACCATACATAAAAACCAAGTAGATCTTACTAATCTCATGTACTAACCATGATCCAATCCTTCAGCATATTTGGAACTCAGAATTTGTCACTTTAAATATTAGTGCAGGCAGATAGGTAGTCAATGTTACATTTAAAGGGCAAAATGACACACTTGGAATATTTTTCTGGCCAGGAATTGAACAAGAATTCCATCAACTGCTGGGTAAGTTCCATAAGAATCTAACCAGCAGTGAAAATCTAGCCAGGGGGCCCTTCTGAAAGAGCCATGCCTCAAGAAGGTGAGAGGGATGGCCTGTAGATATAGAGCATTTTTGGCAGCTTCTCCCAGGCTATGGAATGCCCTCCCAAGTGAGATCCACCTGGCAACAACATAGATGATTGATCGCTTCCAGGTAAAATCCTTCCTGTTCCAGAAGTTCTTTAAATGATACGACTTAGATTGTGGGTCCTGGTAGCAATTTTAATATATTGTATTTTAATGTATTTTAATAGTATGGTATTGTATTTGCATTTTAATGTTTTAATTGTTCATTTCAATTGTGAATTGTTAAGCCACCCAGACACCTTCTGATAGTGGTAAATAAATGAATGTGTTCCTTCACAAATAAAAAAGTGGGTACACATGGGTACACATGCAGGGGAGGATTCACACAAAAGAAAAGATAAAAGAGATCACATAAACTTTTAATTACATACTAAACAATATCCTGCCACCATGACGAAGTTAGTGTTGTTTTGGAAACACAACAAACAAACATATTTTCCAATTTTCAAAAAATCTATTTGCAGTCCAAGCAGACAGTGATGCAGGAGAGAGCAGGATAAGGTGCCAACAACAGATCATAGAACCATTTTTGCAATAAACAGGTCATGACTTTAGAAGCTACTACTGTTAGTATCTTCATTCCAGCAGAGGTAATGGATACCCATCTTAGCCAGCCTGATGGTTAACTGATGGGCATACTCAAGCCTGAATGATGGTGTGGGAGCTCCAAGATGACATGAAGATATATAAGGAACCACATAAATGCAAGCCACTAAGCTTTCTTGTTCCCAAATGAAAAATGGGTGTCACAGTCCCTGAGCAGGGAATGCACCAGCCCCTTCACCTCCATCATTCCACAGATGATGTCCATCAAGGGAAATGTATGTCTAGCCTGCTCTCCAAGCTTCTCCATTAGATCTGATCCCATACCCAAACCACAGTACAGAGAGTTGTGACAATAAAATTAAAAAAGCTATCAATTTCAAAGCAAGAAACTTGAATAATTAACAGAAACAACATTTAAACAAATATGTGTGGGTAGATCAAGATCCAAAAGAACTGGCTTTCTCCCTGCAGCCAAGAAACATCATTCCCATATGGATCAGAGAGAAAATGTCTCCCAGTTTGGTCCACCTAGGAAACGTCTACCTCCAGCTGCCCCTAACTAACCAGACAGAAGCCCCCTGGAAGAACCTGAATGTACCACCAACACAGTAAGCCATCTCATCTCAGCCCTTCTGTTCCACTGATCACAAAGAGGCCTCAGGGTATGTCCTGGGCCTTTATGTCCAGTTTGACATAAAGACAGTAGCAAGCAGAGCAATCCTAATGTTCTAGATATTTACTGTTGAAGTTTAGGATGCAGCATTCCCCTGCCAGGTAGCAGGAGAAAGTTGTGTTCATAGGGAATGTAGAGTACGACCCCCTAATCCAGATACACTAGCTGCAGATTGTTATCTGCGGTTGGTGATCAGCGGGGTGGGGGCAGCGGCAAGGAGGGGAAAAATAAAAATAAAAACTTACTTTTGCTGATACTGTCCACCCTCCTCCTCACTGCCACTGTGGGCCAGCCAGGCACCCTCTGGAAGGCTAGAGGACCTGCCTGGCCAGCCAGCCTTTGAACTTCCTGCTTGGGTACTTGGTGGATTGGAAGTTTTGAACTTCCTGCTCTTACTTCCACCACCTGGAACCCAAGCAGGAAGTTCAAAGGCCTGTTGGCCATGCAGGTCCTTAAAGTGACCAGCCCACTTTAGAGTTGCCTGGAAAAAGAGGCACCCACACTGCTTGCCCAGAACACTGGGGGGAGCATCAGAAGAGATGCCCATGCAGCACCACTTGCCTGGAACACCGGGGCGATGGTGGAAGAAGCACCCATACTTCCTACAGGCATCTGTCTCTTCTGTCGCCACTACCAATGTTCCGGGTGAGCGACATAGTGTGGGTTCCTCTTCTCCTGCTGCCCCCAATGTTCTGGGCAAGCTGCATGGGTGCCTCTTCTGCCACCAACCCAATGTTCTGGGCGAGCAGCACGACATAGCTGCCTCTACAGCTGCCATCACTACCACTGCTGAGGAGGATCCCTCCTCCCTGCAGTGGAGACTCCTGGCCCAGAGGTAAGGACAGGGGTGGACAGGGGTTGCGGGCCGGGAGGGGGGAAGGCTTCTCTTTTACCCCCTCCCTGGCCACCACTGCCACCTCCTTCCACTTTCCCTCTTCATCATCGCTGCCACCCTGGATAAGAGTGTTAGCTCTTATCCACAGATTTCTGTATCCACAGTCAGTCCCAGAACAGAAATCCCCTCAGATATGGGGGTCTTACTGTTTGTCCTGAAAAATCCCTGAAATCTATCAGCACAATATTCCTGCTGGTGCTGCACCCCGAAACAAGAGGGGATTGGAGGCAGCTTTTCATTCCATGCCTTTCTGTTCCCCAAAGATGATCTTGGGTCCAGCAAGAATGTTGGAGTTGAATTGCCGTATGCAATTTCCCCCATTGGTTTAAATAGGAAAGGGGTTGAGGATTTAGGGAAGGTACTGTACTGTACTAAAATAACCTATAAAACCACACTCACCCCCCCAACTTAGCTGATATCAGCTGGCAAGTGGCAGAGTTGACAAATTAACTCTTCCCCACATATGCTTTAGAATACACTGTACAATATAAAAATGTTCTTTTAAAGCATTTCAAATAACTCCACAAAGAAAATGAATTGCAAATGCAATATAAAGTATTGGATAATTGGTTGGATAGCTCAATGGGTTAGGTATGTGGCTGGGGAGCCAGAGATTGGGCGTTCAATTCCCCACAGCGCCTGCATGGATAAGAGCAGCACAGACCCAAAGAACCCAGAGAAGAAGGGACTGTTAAACGGCTACTGATCATTATCTACCTAGAACACCTTGGAAAAGGTCAATTGGAATCAAATTGACAGGATACAATTATTATTAATTAACATTGGATAACACATAGAAAAAAAGAATGCTAAAGGAAGATTATTGCCCCGTTAAAATACCTTGCAAATATTTGAAAGCCTGATAAGAAAATGATCATCGCATCTGCTGTGTTCTTCCATCAAATGTGGAAAAAATACTTAGAAACTGCACTCTAAGACTATTGATACATGCAATATAGGCATGAAATATGTGCATATCTCTCTTTGTTTGCTGTCCCCATAGAGATATGCCTCTCAGCCATGGAACAATAACAACATGTTTTCCTTTTCTGGAGTGTAGATTTAAAAAGTGAATTGTGACAGCCTGATATTACAAAAAAAGTGACATCACCCTGCCACAATCTCCCAAATTACAATTAATATTTTAAGTTGCTGATGGCTAATTGTTTCTGGGTTTGATATTTCCTGATATCTCCAGGCCCATGTCCCCCACAGATTCTCCAGACTCATGGAAGTTACCTACTTTGAAGTAGCATACCCTACCAGGGTAAAGTAACTTATACAGCCAACAAGCAGTGGCTCAAGACAAGGTAAAGTAAACTAGATGCAGAATCAAAGGTCAAAACTATCCTAGATAAGCCAGTCCAAGAGTCAAGCAGAAAAAAGTCTAAAAGCCTTAGTCAAGTATTCCAAAAGAGCACGCACAGCAAGCAATATCAGGAAAAAAACAAAGACATAGACTCCTATGGTATGCATTCTCAGCTGAAAACTTTTAAGGAGCTTTGTTGCTGGGACTCCATTCAACATCTGTAGATGTATAGGCAGCTGGGAGAAATACTCAATCACAAGGTTTGGTTCAAGTATGGGGAAGATGAACCATCCCTGTCTGAAGAGGAACCTTTCTCTTGAGGAGACAACTAAGCCTTTATCTCTTGGAAAAAGCTTAGTTCCCCTTCAATTTTCAGTACTCACAAGTGCTTGGAAATGGTTATCTGAATCAGCACCAGCAGTGCTTTCACCTGGTCCATGAAGGGTCCACCACCATCTAGGGATCTGGCTTCCCAGAGCTCAGAATCTGGTCTATTGATTATAACAATCTATCACCCATGTTGGGTTTCAGGAATTCAGATTTGCCCTCATTAGACCACAATGCATCTAGTGCCACAAATCCAGAAAGTCTCTTTTTCCCAACGGCATCAACAACCAGAAGGAGCCTTCTACAAAACAAAGGTTCCAATGAAAAGGACACTATGTGAGGGAAGAATCAAAAGTGATTTGTTCTTTATTTTACATTTTCTATTCTTGTTCAGCAACACTCATGTGATCGATGTTTTCTTTCCCTAGGTGGAGAAGAATTACCCATTAACCTTCACAATGAGGAAGAACTAGCAGTCACCATCACTACTGCCCACCATCTTTTCATGGTGGTCTTAAGAGGCACACTGGGAGCACTCATTATAGAAAGGGACTAATTAAGAACATCTCATCTAAGGACTTGGGAAACCTGATGATATAAGTGCTTAGCTGACCTGAGATAAGTTGCAAAGCTTTCCCCCCTGTCATCCTAATTAGACAGGTGAGACATTAAATATTGTTATAAGGGGATGGAAGATACACACTCTAGATTTTTTTTTGCAAGCTGAAGAATGAAAATTGTAACAACTTTTTACCTGCTGTTTTGAATCTCTCCTAACCAACTGAGGTGTAACTTCCTTCACAATCCTGAATAATGTTTTCATCAGTGTTTAAAAGTTATTTGACACATCATGAGAAAAACTTGGGTAAGAAGCACAAATTCACCTTTAATGTGTTTCACTTGCACTATTTTTAAAGATCAGGGCACTCTGAACTGTGATGCATTCATGGTCTTCAGGAAGCAGATCATGTGTTGCAGAGTTTTGAACTTCTAGTAAAATTCTCCATTCGTAGCTTGGTAAATGGACAGAGATCCACAGCATAGAACAATTTTCCCGGAGTACACGCCATTCTCATTAATTGGCATTTAAAGTCTAAGCAACTTACTTTGAAACACTGTTAGGAGAAAAAATGATACTTTACTTACAGGAACCCAAAGACAGTGCTTAAGACAACAAAGCAATGTCCTGATCCAGAAGAAAAATGTATCAGCCAGAGACCCAGAGCCACCAGAAGAACCTGGTCATCCCTTCATGGCTTGAGTGTCTGAAAAGCTTTAAAGGATTTTTGGCAAACACCACATTCCTGTTTACTTCAAACTCACAAACAAACTAAGCCAGAGACTCGTCCACCTAAAGAACCTGACACCAAAACACAAGAGGAGCAATATAGTATATGTGGTGCAATGCAGTGAGGAGTGGGCAGACCTCTACACTGATAAACTAAACGGCCATTAATCAGACGGATGGCCCAACATAGGAGGGGCACCAGCAGTGTACCTCCACTTGAATGACAAATGGCAGTCATTCAAAGATGAGGATGTACACATATTAGACAGAGAAGATAGGTGGTTTGAGAGAGAGGTCAGTGAAGCCATTCATGTGTGTATTGAAAACCCCTCTCTCAACAGAGTTGGGGGACTCAGACACCATATGTCTGCTACTTATCAAGCAGCCATTTCATCAATCCCAAGACAAATCAGAAGCACTTCACACCTGCACCAGCAATGCCATAGCTAACGACCAATACTTAATGGGTGTTGGGAAAGGTTACTTAGGTGGGACTTTCAAACACCCTAGGCCTTTGTCCACCTAATGGGCCTCTTCAGATCATGGTTCACCTATGGACCTATTCAGGCTGTTGTCCACCTAATCAGCCTATTCAGGCCTTTGTCCAATTTATAAGCCAGGGGTGTGTGAAATCAAGGTGAACTATAAAATGGAGAACTCGCCACTAACTCTCCTCAGACTGATGAAGCTGCTTGGATGAGTAACAAAACCTTTTTAATCTCTCAAGAAAAAAGTCCATGACTCAGCTTCCAGATAAACTCACCTGGATGACTGAGAATCTTCACAGACATCTTACTTTACATACAGTTATTTGAAATTGCAGACCTTCATACTTCTTTCTTTTCCCCACATATACTAGCAACAAATTGAACAGATCAACAAAAAGCAACTGCTACCAGGCAAAGAAAGAGAAGGACAGAAAAGTCAGAAGAGAGGTAGGACTTTCTTTGAATTTTAAAACCGAGAATTAACAATTAGTTAGTTGTGGGTAGACAGGCAATCACCCCAGCCTAGAAAAAACCTCCTCAGTCACTCAAATCACAAACAACATGTTACATTGTCAGATCACACGTTTTATGCAATTCATATGTGTTGTTTTTTAAAGAATGTTAAAGCACACCGTGATGGAACTCCTCCCCCATTAGCAAGTAGAAGTCCTGCAGTGCAGCATGTAGCTTTCTGTAAATCCTCTCTAAACAGAGATTAGGAATGCAAGATTTCCTGTTAATCCTAAAAAAAAAAGCAAGAAAGTAATTTTCTAGTATTTTCTCTTCCTTTTAAAAACACACACACACACACATGAACTATGGAAAACCAACAGCACAGTTGAGTGTTGTCACTACATGTACAACTGCTTAAGGGTAACTAGAAAATGGAATCAAATATAGATTGTAATTGTAGTAAAAAAAATCATAGCCGATTTTGTGTGTGAGAGTGTGTGCGTGCATGCAAACTCACAGCATACAAAATATGCTTTGAGGACAGTTTTCTACTCCCGTATTGTTTTCCTTTGAATTATGTGAACACCGCCTTTCAAATGCACGTGTTTGGATTTATAATTCCATTTCTAAGGATTCTTGGTTGCACTGGGAATTCATAGTGGGAAATGTTAAGCGCCTCAGTTTATGAACTGAAATTAACACAAGCTCTTTCTGTTTGTGCTTATGCGAGGACTTGAACTTTGCCTTGGCAGAATTGGGAAATCACTGTATTTGCGATCATCACTTAGGACGCTGTCATTTTTGCATGGCCATATGTTGCTTCTTGCTCTGGCTGGGAAACCTGATGGCAGAAAATGCTGAACTAAGCATATTTGTTTTACTACATAAATGTCACAGTATATAACTCATAAAGGAAGACAAACGTATGCAATGAGGTTGATGAAATGCTTCAAAAACCAGTTTTGTTTCTATAAAGTTGATATAGTAAGGTATATTAAAAATGTGTTTCACAATGAAATTAGACAGCATGAAAGGACATGATGGAATCAAGTAGAAATATTTTTATTCCCTATTTCCCCTTCTAGCTTACCAATATTATGAAGGAAGGAAGGAAGAACTGGCCACCTGAGTACACTAATTTTATTTACAGTTTATGCCCATGCTGTGATGCATTATGACAACACAGCCCAGCAAGACATGGGATCTCTGTGTGCAAGTACATTATAAACAATTAATTTCAGCTACACTGGCTGCCAAATGGGAACACATTGCCAGGTGATAGACAGGTGCTAGGAATTACTTCTCCCTCCTTCTTAATCATTCATACTTCTTTGTTCTATGTGCAGTAATAAATATTCAGCTGCAGTTGCTACTTTAAGCTAATCTGCATAATTTGCTCTGGATACAGGTCCTGTCTGTGCAAGTTAAGCACAAAATGGATGGTGGTTGCTGATCACAACCAGCAACATAAGAATACCCTTAGTGCGAGTACTTTTTATATTATGCACATACTCTTTCCTTTCTGAATTCCAGCTGTTATGATCATCAAACCAACCAACTCAGTTTTGAAACCCATAAAGAATGATTTCCAAATGAAGAAAATGATAAACAAAACTTTCAAGTTAAGATGTGGACTACTATTTTAAAAGTAAAAATGAGAAGCCCTGTTGCCATTTAAAAAACAACGCTTTAGGTGAGGGAAGAGTACAGAAGTGGGACTGAATAAGTGTGTGATAGAGAAGTGCATGAGATTTGTCCACATTCTCAACAGCATTGGACATTTGTTGGGTGCATTTTAAGGCAATGTACTCTCCTAATGGCTGAAATGCCAGAAGGAGCCACTCTGCCGCCAGCCTGGGGATGGGACAAGTTTGAATCCCCCCACGTGACCCAGGCAGGCTATGGGTTATAAATAAGAATGCCCGGGAAATGGACTCACCTTTCTAATGTTGCCATCTAGCTGACGCCTAACCCTAACCCAGGCCCCCTCCGTCTCCACCCAGAGTTTCCTCATCGGACGATGAGGATTATCTGGACTTTAGGGGCATCTGGGAGAAACTCAGTAAACTTGAAAGACAAAAGGTGGAGCAAGCTGGCCAGGGATGGGATTTGAGGTGCAAGTGAAGCCAGGAGACTAAAGCCAAAAAGATGGAGGAACTCAAATGTATGAGGAATTTATGATGTCTCGCATTACTTTTTTAGAGCAAGAGCCTGCAACACCCATGGGGGCAACAGGTGTCCTGACTGCACCAATTGAGTCCCAGGAACCTGGGGTGGTTTCACCCCCTGATACAAAAGTGATGCAACAGGAGAGAACAACATCACCAGAGCCTGATGCAGTGGACGGAAGGTTGAACTCAGAGGAATCACAGGCCTTGGACCTATCATCAGGCTGGAAGGCAGCAGGTGGCAGGTCACTTATACAAACACACCACATATGACATGGACATGGACATGAGCTGCAGGTGGATATGGGCTACCAGCCCCTCCCCCATTAATTCATCCTGTAGGATCCAACCTGCACCGCAGCTTGAAGTTACTGCGGAGGCAGGACATAGGCAGAGAGTGACCTTAAAAGAAATGGAGATCTAGGCTAGTCAGGAACAATAGCTGAGAGTGGGGTGGCTGGGGGCAGCCAGGTAAGTAACACTGAAGCTACACCAGAATCCTTCAAGAATATGCTGGTTTCCGTTAGGTTACCATCTATCACAAACCATGATAGATAAATTTATAAAATGTGAGTGCATCAATATATTCAGCCTATTGAATAGTGAAATGGAAAGTCAAAAATTAGGGGAAAAATTAGGAAACACAAGCCAGATGGCAGTTGGTCTAATTGGCTGATTAGATTTTTCATTTACACAGGGATTATTAGCAAGCCAAAACCTGAGAGAGCTCATGCTTTGATTCAGTACATGGATATGATTCTTAGGGCCCATACAGATTTCCCAGCTACTGCTTGGTGGGGCAAATTTCCCAGGCACTGCTTGTGAAACTAATTAGGAGTTGTGGCCTTGGGGCCTTACTAGGCAAATGTGACATTAAGTCAGGTTTTTGGCTATTGCTGGTTCACCCTAGTGATTTCGAGTTACTGGGTTTTGTGTTTGAGGAATGGTTTTACATGGATAGTGTGGTGCCATTAGGTTGCTCCATTTCATGTGCAATTTTTGAGAAGTTTATCACCTTTTTGAAGTGGTGTATTAGATGGAAGGCACGATCACATTTTGTGGTGCACTATTTAGATAAATTTTTTTATTTACAGGGAAGGCAGCTTCTGCACAATGTGAGCAGCTGATGCAGTTGTGTCAGGAGATAACAACTGAATTGGGGGTGCCACTATCGGAGGAGAAATATGATGGCCCAGCAACATGTTTGACCTTTTTAGATATCAAGTTAGACATGGTACAACAGGCAAGTCACTTGCTGGCTGATAAGTTAAGGAACCTGAACTAACAATTCACAGTTCTGTTGGGTAAGTGTAAAGCAACCCTTTGTGAACTACAAGAAATTATTGTTCACTTGAACTTTTCATGTAGAGTTGTTGCACCTGGTAGAGCTTTTTTAAGGAGGTTATGCAAGGCCACTCTGGGATTAAGGAAGCCATACCATAGGACCAAGTTGTCCATAGGTATGAAGGAGCATTTGAGGGTTTGGCTTTCCTTTCTTAAAATTTTAATGGCACATCTTTTGTGGAGATGGAGTTATGGCTCGATGTCAACCTGCAAGTACACACAGACACTTCAGGTGCCCTGAGGTTTGGTATATCTTTCAGAGGTAGGTGGTATGCTGGGCAATGCCAGCTGAGTGGGTCAAAAACAGATTGACCTGTGGTTTGACTTTTCTTAAACTCTTCCCAATAGTGGGAGCACTATGGTTGTGGGCTGAACAGTGGGCCAACTTCTCCATTTTATTCTGGTGTGACAACCAAGCAGTTGTTCAAATAATCAATACACTGTCATGTAAATCTTCTCGAATAATGAAGCTAGTTAAGGCCTTCGCCCTTAATGTTTGGAATACAACATCGTTGTACATGCCAATGACGTGCCAGGCGCCAATGACAATATAGATGACGCCCTCTCCCGTCAACATATGCCATTATTCAGAGAGTTAGTTCCAAATGCCCAAGCTCTTCTGGAAGTGCTGCTGGAGGAGGTATGGCACATTGGAGAATAGAGGTGAATCAGGCTGTGGGCCTGGCATTAGCTCCTTGTACTAGACAGAGTTATGCACCTGTTGTAGAAGAGTTTCATAGATTTTCTATTAGGGAGGGATACAAGAAGGTTTGGCCAGCATCTAATGATAAGTTAGCTCATGGAAAAGTTTTGGCACCTAGATCTATACAGGGCAAGGTATCTGCATTGTCATTTTATGCCAAGGCTCATGGGTGGCCACCACCATCAGTGGACTTTAAGTTGCAGAAGATGATTGAGGGGTGGTCTAAGGAGAAGGGAACACTGGTGGATAAATGCACTTCCATTTCTCCTGAGATTTTGGCTAGGCTCTATATGGTCTGGCAGCCAATTTGCACCAATGAGTATGAAGTAAAGCTATTTAGAGCAGCCATGGTAATTGCATTTTGTGCTACTCTCAGGGTTAGCTAATTGGTTGCTGCATCGAAAACTGATAATTTGTTTATTTATATTTATTTATATTTATATTTATAGACTGCCCAACTTTGCAGAGGAACTCTGGGTGGTTCACAACATGAAACCAATCAATAAATCAATTATACAAAAGTATAAAACCAAACAATAGGGATGTGTAAGTGGTCAAAAAAAAGTCTAAGATGGCATCAGGAGAAAAACCCAGTAGAAACCAATAAACATTCCATCTCCGTTACTCACCAAAGGTAGCCTGGAAGAGCCAAGTTTTTAATCACTTCCTAAAGGCTGTGAGGGGCTCCAGGGTCCTAAAATCTCTGGAAAGTTGATTCCACCATATGGGATTGGCAACAGAAAAAGCATGGTTCCGGGTGGAGGTCTTATGAGCTTCCCTAGGTAAATTGGGATTCTCTTTTTGGAGGGCCAGCTTATATCTGGGCCAGCAGGAGGTGCAGATAAAATTGAGGAAATCCAAGACTGATCAAAAAGGCCGTGGACAAGTTATCAAATTGAGGCAATGCAGGGATATCTGACTATGGCCAATGGTAGTAATGAGTGAGTGCCTGGCACTTAGATGTATTGGGGCCACCTGTTTATTCATCGTGATGGGTCCCCCTTTACGAAATACCAATTCTGGAAAGTGACATCCAAAGCCTTAAGCACCATTGGAATCCAGGGATGTAGTTTTGAGACCCATTCATTCTGAATTGGGGTGGCATCTATGGTGGCTGCCATGGGCCATGAGCCTGAAAGCATAATGAATGTGGGCATAAGGACATTCCAAAGGAAGCCACATCTCACTCAGTGAGAGAAGTATCCCCCAATGTATTGCTGATCCACCTTGGTGGAAATGACTTGACCCAGCGGTCTGGCAAGTCGCTGATTCTGAAGGTCAAGCATGACCTTCAGTCTCTTAGGGTAATTTTCCAGTGATGAGAATTGTGTGCTCCAATATGGCACAATGTTTAAATTGGAGAGGTGCACGGGACCCCAAGCAAACTGATAGAGCCAGAATAAAAGTAAATTGGGAATTTTATTAGAGTGGAGGAGTGGTTGGTCATTGCTCACCCTGCCATAAGATTTGGATGTCCAGAGTTGTTTAGGGAGGATGGTGTCAATTTGTGAGATCTTGGTTTGGACTGTTTCCTTAAAATTTTGCAAGGAGGCCTGGAGGCCATATTGAACAGCTTGAGAGGAGAAATGGAGCATATATAATAGCCCCATTTCATTGGCGGGCAGTGCAAGCGGTAGAAGAATTGGTAGAGGCTGCAATAGAATAAATAAATATTAGCCCAGCAGCCCTCATTGGTAATTAAAGTGGTAAGAGTAAGTTAGGAGTAGATAGGTAGACTCAGTGATTTAATTTCCCACAGAGCGGTAGATGAGGGCTGTCCAGACCACCTTTAACATTGGCACAATGCTGAACAGCAGTGCAGCGTTGAGCCATTTATGAGCTCAATTAAAATGACACCACTTGCACTTTCTGGGCCTTCTTGCATAGGGAGGAACATTGCTGAATCTGATCAAGTGATTTAAATAAATTGTGGCCCAGTTTTAATTCCATATATGTGTCTCATCTCTTTAATTCTAGGCTTGGTGGACAAAGAAATTTCTTCCTGAAGATCACAGGGTAGCAAAGTGCCTTGGGCACTTTAGTTTAGATAATGTGGCATCAAAAGCTGTGCATGTTCTTTAGGAGTCATGCAGGGTGTGGGAAAAGGAATGGGGCTCACCGTTGGATTCTAGAGCTTGTTTTGTGAGATGATCTTGCTGTGCTCTGGTGAATGGATGTGGCTTAGGCCATGGTCATGACTATAGAAATGCCTCCGCTTTCTCGTGTCTTGTGCCTCCTGCATAGTCTTGCACTGTGGTCGTATGGTATATATCCCGTGATGGTGATTGGTACCTTTTTGACCGTTCCCTCTTTTAAAAGATAAATTAGATGTGCTGTGTTCATTTATGCCCCTCAAGCAAGACTTATCCTCTGCCACCCTTTTGCATTTCCCTTTTAAAAAAGCATCTTGTGCAGGTACATTGCTCTGTTGGCAAAATGCCATTACTGTCCACATGTGTTACTATCTATGGAGAAGAACTCACAGTGCACTGCAGTGGTTGTCAAAAATAGAAGGCAGAGCATTCACTGTAGTGCCTCTTGCCCCTTGTGGTGCGCCACAGCTCCCTGGGATGCCATCAAATAGCCAGGAGCAACGTGGATGCTTCTCTCTCTCTCTCTCTCTCTCTCTCTCTCTCTCTCTCTCTCTCTCTCTCTCTCTCTCTCTCTCTGGTTGAGCTACTGGTGGCACTGTTGCTGCAGCAGCACTTCTGGTTCCTTCATGCTTCTTTGCTTCCTGTCCTGCCTTGAGCCCCTCACCACTCCCCCTACTCTGCCACCACCACTGAAAGGAGCTGCAAGAGGAACATTTCAGAATACTACAATATTGTTGCTACATTCTGTTATTTTCATATGATTATTCCACAAGATACACAGTGCAATTTGGTGTGTCCATACTGGATACCCTCAAAATGGAAAAGCTGCTCATGCACACAATTGCCTATATGTATATGTATGAAGTTGCCTTCTCAAGAGCTAAAACCTCTGGAAAAAGTATACCCCACTATACAGTACTTGATTCTTCTGAGTATGTAGAGTCCATAATGGGTAACCGTTGCTAATTGTATCTAGTCATTAATTACCACATTGACCAAAAAAGTCTGTCTTGCTGAGTGGGATCAGCCCCTGGTCTGATGTAATAGGGTTGTGAGATGGAGAAAGGAAATCCCTGTTCCATATCAGGAATAGTTACAACTTTGTTTGGAAACTACAAAACAAGACAAGGGCACACAGAAAGAATAATCCTCCAGGTGAGCTCTGTAAAGCCAGCCAAAGCAAGGCTAAGTGAGTCCCTCAGGTTGGAGATGGAGGCACCCTGACCTTTGGCTCCATTCTGACATACATATCTTTTTTCTTCATATCTTCCTCCTTTCTCCTTCTTCCCATACTTAAGAGTCTATGGAATAATGCACGGAAGATCTTAATGAGCTGCTTCCAGCAAGAGACTTGGTATTTCAAGAGAGACAGAACATGCTCATCATGCTGGCCTTCAATCTTCTGATAAAGAAGACATCAAGGGAATAGCCTTTTCTCTCTGGCTTCCATCTAGACAGTTGGCTACAACCTTCAAGCAATCCCTTTTCTACCACAGAGTACTGTGAGCACCGTGCTTCTGGTTTTTCCAAGCATGCCCTTGTCCCACCATGAGAGCTTGGGGAGTTCCCTTTGCCAAAGTTACATACTAAAAATGTGCAAAAGTCCAGCATGGTTTATGCAATATGCAAAAGTCCAGGAATAGGTTTATCTCTGATGCAGCTTGGGAAAGATTGTTACATAGCACTTATTCTGCCATCCGTCTTATTATATATTGTGTCTTGTTTTGAAACTGGTAGGCCTAATTTCCAAGGAAAGGAATAATAACTTTTAACGAGAGAGATCTTTACTCCAAATAAATGAGTGATTAGGCCATATACATATGTAGAACTAATGCTCACTATACTATGCATTGCACACTTCTACTTTTGTTTCTGTTAGTGATGCAACGTTAGGGCTGGTCAGTTCAGGATAGCTTTCTTTAGCTGCTGTCTGACAGGTAGCAATAAATATGTCATCAAGATGCTCTTTGACTGCTCTGAAGAAAATAAGAGCACTCTAAACCAGATGGCATGAGACTGTCAGGGAAACTGAACAACCTGAAAAGGTTCAATGTGTGGGAAGCTCCAGTATGTAAACAGATCTTTCAATGTGTATGTTTTAATTAGATGTTAATAATTTTACAAGTTATTCTTAAATTATAAATATTTTACTGCATTTCATTATTATTCAATGACTGAAATCCTGTTGTGGAATTCTGTCTGCACAGTGGGCATGTCAGCAGCAGTGGTGGCAAATAACTGCTGTTCAGAAGGCTTCCTTTGGCAATTCTGGGGTGCACAGCCCATCATGTGGACTCTAAAAACTGCCAGAGCTAGCCTTGAATCAGCATTAATTTGCCACTGCCAATTACACTATTCCCACTGTAAATGCAGAGCTGAGAAACAGGATTTCAGCCAATGTATCTGTAATGTACTTGTAGGTGTTTCTGAATGTTTTACTGTATTGTATTGTACTATGTCTTGTTGTAACTCAGTGGGTTAGGTATCTAAATGCAGAGTCAGAGATTGGGAGTAGAGATTGTCATAGTTAGGTATTGAATTCCCAGTTGGAGATGGGCATGCATTTTGTCAAAACCACTTGTCAGTTGCAAACAAAGAATCCCCCGACCTGCCTCCTTGACAGATTGCTCAGATGCCGTTGGAAGTGGGGCTGGGCCAGCCAGGATTCTGCCTTGATGGGCATACCACCAGAGCAGAAGGACCCCAGCAATGCACAAAGACTGGCAAGTGGCCCAACTGGATCAGAGGTTTGGGAGAAGTGCTGTGTGACACCTGTCGTGCCACATGACAACTTTCATCATGGGATGGTGGTGATGAAATTCATACCCATCTCTAACTGGGAGTTCAGTTCCTCACCATGCTTTTCAGAAGAGCCAGCCTGTGTGGCCTTGGCCAAACTGTGCAGTCCCAGCAGACCTCCAGAAGAAGGGGATGGTAAACCACTCCTAGATATTCTCTACCTGGAAAACCCTGAAAAGGGTTGCCATAAACCAGTATTGCCTTGACAGCACACAATTGTTTTACTAGTGGAGCTGTGGTGTTGCTTGCCTAAGAACACTAAATATTTGGTTGGCTCACTTTAGGTACTCTCAGTTATATGACATTTCCATATGAACTCCCCCCCCCTCTCTGTGTGTGTGTGTGTGTGATGTGATGTGACATCTAGTAAGAATGGACTAATAGGAACTCTAATAGGTTTTCAAAGAAAGTTTTACAAGTTCCACTCCCCCAATGAATTATCATGGCTGAGCAGGGATTTGAACCCTGTTCTCCAGAGGCCTAGTCCATCACTCGATCCACTTCACCACACTGGGAAACACAGGTAAACCATAGTTGAGATTATTTTGGTCATAATATAGCATTGGACCTGTCTGTATAATTCAAATATTTCAAATTTGCTTTACATACACTATACTCCTTGCATACAAATGTATTTAGATCGTTCATATTGTATAATAATTTGAAATTTCCAATAAAATAGTGTAATACCAATGAGAAAGAACTATCAAAAACCCAATCCTTTAGAAACTGGCTGGTAAGATTTTCTGAATCTATGACAGATAATGCAATGTTAGAAAGCAGAAGTTGATGTGATCTTTAAGGAACTAGGCCATTGTGCTTCAAAATTTAAACTCTTAGGATGTGGTTCTATTAAAAGATGTAACTATTATTCAAAGGATTATCATGGTCCATCAACAACGTAGTATATTAGGACTCACCTCGTATATCTGTTGGAGACCATTAACATGCTTTAAATAGCAGGATGGGAGACCAGGCAGTAAGGAGGGAGACCTGGCTGAGATAATCACAGTGCTTAGGAAAAGCTCAGGACTTTCATAATCAGCATTGTTTTCTGTTGGAACACAGTAGTTGGAAAGCAAACAGATAGCAGGTCAGTGGTGAAAGAATCAGAACAGCTTGCAGGCAATGCCTTGGTTGTACTAAAGGTGATGTTTTCCAGATTCCAATTGCAAAGCACTCTTGCTGACTAAGTGTGATCCCCCAATTTCAATAATTTGTATGCTTTACACCAGGCCTGCCCAACAGGTAGACTGCGGGCTACCAGTAGCCCATGAAGGGTTCATAAGTAGCCTGCCAGCCATCAATAAAAAAAGTGAGGGGATAAGTTCTCCACCGCTCCCTCCCCCACCCCAAGGCCCACTACTGCTCCAACAAAGTTCGGGGTCTGCCAGCCCACTGTCTCAGCTGAGCGGGGCAGCTCAAGGGCTGTGACACAGTCCCCTGCTCCCCCTCCTGGCCAGATAACCGGCATGCCACTCTTTCGTGACCAGCAGAGTCACTAGTGCAGAGCAGAGGGAGGGGAGGAGACAGTGAGAGGTAGGGTCGCAGGTGTGTCTACCTCCTTTGCATGGTAATGTCTCCCCTCTTCTTCTCCCTTGGAGAATTCCTTCCTCCCACCCTTCCCTCCTCCTCCTCCTCCTCCTCCTCCTCCTCCTCCTCCTCCTCCTCCTCCTCCTCCTCCTCCTCCCCCACCCTCATGGCTGCCTCACAGAGACCATGACCTGCCACTGCCGCCGCTCTTCCTGCTCCCCTTCTGAGCCATTCCATTCCCTCCTTCTTGTGCTGCTGTGGCAATGTGATTGTCACACTGCTGGCTCAGCCCACCCCAGCTGTGTAGCAAACATGGCAGATGTGAGTGAGGGTGGCAGCGAGAGTGGCAGCAAGGGGGCTGAAAGGGAGAAGGGAGGAAAGACGAGGAGACCGGAGGGGGAGGAGAGTCGAGTCAGGCCACAGGCGGATTGGGAGGGTAAGCACATCTTTTTAAAAAGTCTTCCAGCAGCCCAGGCAAGCAAGCACACGTCTCCCTTGCACCCACCCACACCATCTCGAACGGGTGCAAAGGAAGCATGTGAATGGTCAGCCTTCCCATAGGAAAGCATTGAACTATGTTCCTTCCAGAACAGATTAATTGATTTTCAATGCATTCCTATGGGAAACCACTGCTCTACTTCCTTTTTTTTACTTATGAGCATGTACTCAGAACGGATAAAATTCGTAAGTAGAGGTTTTAGTGTAGTAGCCCTCAGGCACTTTGGGACGGAAAAAGTAGACCTCGGCCTGTTCAAAGTTGGACAGCCCTGCTTTACACAATATGACAGTGCATGTGCTGCATACATCTATTACTTCTTGTTTCTGACACTGGGGGTGAGCCAACATGATCCTAAGTTGCTCTTCACATCATAGAACAATTTGAAGTTATTTTTGTTTGGGCTTTTAAGAAAAATGTTTGTTTTTCAGATACTTTAACACTGTAGTTCAGTGGTGAAAAACCTTCAGCACTCCAGATGTTTTGGACCACAACTCCCAGAATTCCGAGCCTAGACTGCCAATGACAAAGGACTGTGGGAGTTGTGATCCAAAACATCTGGAGTGCTGAAGGTTTGCCATTAGGTATATACATTGTAATGAAGCCTATTAAAGCCTTAAAAATAGGTTCACATAACTGGAGTTTTATTGTCATTTTATTAAATTTCTGAGTGCTTATGTTATGTGGAGACTGGGAGACTTGGGAGTAATCTTTTAAGAAGATGAGGCCTACTGGAGATGAGCCCTACTGGATCTGGCCAAGGGCCCATCTAGTTCAGCTTCCTGTATCTCACAATGGCCCCATAAGATGCCTCTGGGAGTACATGAGACAACTAGATACCTGTCTCCTGATACCACTCCCCTGCATATGACATGTTGAGGTACCCTCCTTTTAAGCCTTTTGATAACAACCAACCCCATCATGACTTGTAACCTTGATGGACTTTTCCTCTAGAAATCTGTCCAATCCCCTTTTTAAAAGCATTTAGACCCAGATGCCATCCCCACATCCCACAGCATGGAGTTCCATAATTTTCAAGATCTACCTGTGATTATGATAGTAGGTTAACTCCTGAAGTTACACTATCCTGTCTATTTAATATGTGTTGGTAAGTTGACTCCTGCTATTTAAAGCATGTGAACAGATATGTGACTTGTTTTACTTTGACACATCATGAGAATGCAAGATTCTCTGGAAAGGGAAAAATGCTAAGGAAAAAATGTAGCAGGAAAAGAAGGCCAAATACCAGATGGACTGGCTCCCTCCTAAATAAGCCACACCCTTCAGTGGTTGTACTGCAACCCAAGGCTTTACATACTGGTTTTTTCTCCTACAAGGCATTGTGGGTAAAACTCCTGACTTCTGGCTCTAGAGATGCTGAAGGCACACTTTCCTCTTCTAAACTAATTCTGCATAAAGAAAGAAAGAAATATTCTTTTTAAAGTTTGAATTAATATGCAGATAAACCCTGCCCCGTTCTGCAGAAAGGGAACACTCATGGTGATCTCAGCCCATGTAAGGCTGGTGTTGGTTTAGACACTGAAAGTATATTAGTATTCTTTGCAACTTTTTTCCCCATTTGAAAGAGACCGAGGACAGTGCCCAACTGATCATTTTTGGAAATGTGAGTATGAACTGAAAGGTCACCAATTAAATTAAACAGTCTCTAGTGATGATTCAGGGTGGTAATATGGAACAGAAGAGAAGAAGGAAGAGAAGCTGGTTTGATTTTTCTAGGTCATTATTGCTAGCATATGTCTACTGTAGTACGCAATAGAGATATAATTTAATTTTTCTGTAGACATTTATGGAAAAATTAGAAGTGTTTATGGGTAAGCACTATTTTAAAATTAACTAAATCAGAAAGAAACACAAACTCTGACTTGCTATATGTAGCCCTAATAATTATTAAATAAATTTGGAAATTTAATTCCATCAGAGAAGTATATGAAACTCCTGCAGACACTGGTCATCTGAGAAATAATGATTTATAGCTATTCAGGGCATGCTTACTTATGTGAATATGCTTTTCCTCTAAGGAATCAAACCAAAGTAACTGCCCTAAATGTTTGAATGGTTTCATCAAAGAGATGGAAAAAGAAACTGAGCGTTAATGAGTAGATTTTGCCCTGATGGTGTATACTAGGCAACTCAAAGTGATGTAACATGTAGATGTAGTAACAACGTCAAGCTAATTTGGTTTGGTTTATGAAAGAAAAAAAAGGATATAACGTCCATGTGTTGGTTTAATGGAAATGACAAGAGTAAAATTAAAATTAATTTGTGGAATGTATGTTTGTTCTCTAAACATAGAATGCTATCAGCTAAATTTAAAACCTTAACCAGAAACACATTGTATTTACTGTGGCATCATTTTGCTGATATATACAGGTCATTTTGAGTCTGTCTCAGACATGACAGCTTCATTCATGTATTTTTATGAGTAATTTTTCTAACAGTCTCTTTTAGGGACTTTTGAAAATCCACCACCTGGTCCCTTGCAAATCCTGCACATACCTCTGGCTGTTATACAGACAGGGACAACATTGTGGCTCTTTTGAACTGTTTGTCCCTCGCACAACAAAGAAGGACTATTCCCACTATCCTGGTTTCAGTGCCTGATACTATACAGCTCTCCTAACCACAACCACCACTATTTATCTTTCACATTGAGTTTCAGAAGAGAAATGTGCAGATTTAGGGGCATAAGACAATAAAATTGGCACCTTCTATTTCATATTTGAGTACAATTGAAACTGTACATTTAATTGCCACTAAAGACAACAGGGGTGCTCAAATTCTTGCAGATTAGAGATGGGCACGACTTGAAAAAAAATTTTTTTCGAGTTGTCGTTAGTCGGGCCGGTTCCGTTTCGGCTCGTTTCCGTTTTTTGCGAAAATTTGCAAAAATTAGTCGGTTTGTTTTTTCGTTTTTTTGTGTGTTAGTACTGGTTTGGGGAGGGGGTATCTGGCAGACTCTTTGCACCCGGTGTCTCAAGACTTGCATTAGTGCGCAAGTAGATCTGGCTTAGGGTTAAGGCTTAGTGGCTAGGGTTAGGCTAGTTACGGGTGAGGTTACGGTGAGTATTGGGGTGCATCTGGGTGCCTCTCTGTCCCACTTAGAAGGACAGTGTACTGGCGTATGGGTTAGGCTTAGGGTTCGGGTTTGGGCTACGATTAGTGGGCTGTTTATGCCCGATTGGCACATCCCAGAAGTCTCTGTGGTCAACCTGGCCAAGTGGCCATGCGATTGGTGGAAAATTTGCATGGTCTACTCCCATGGGAGAGCCCATCATTGCAAATGTGCAGGTGTAATAAAATAAAATAAAATAAAATAAAATAAAATAAAATCAACGGAGACTTTTTTTTGCAAGAAAAACCCACTGCTGCTACTGTAAAAATTCAAGCATTTAAAATAGCTAATTTCCGCATGTTTCTGTCGTGCTTTGGTGGGGTTTTGGGCAACAATTTCAAAAAAAATATTGCGGTCGCCATTTTGGATCCCCCCCCCACCGCATGGCAAATGGATGCGCCCTCCCAGCCTGGTACAGTCAGCAAAACCTGGCCATGCGATTGGTGGAATGGCTCCAAAACTTTGCATGGTCCACTCCCATGGGCGAGCCCATCATTGCGAATGCGCAGGTGTAAAAAAATAAAATAAAATAAAATAAAATAAAATCAACAGAGACTTTTTTGCAAGAAAAACCCACTGCTGCTACTGTAAAAATTCAAGCATTTAAAATAGCTAATTTTCGCATGTTTCTGTGGTGTTTTGGTGGGGTTTTGGGCAACGATTTCAAAAAAAATATTGCGGTCGCCATTTTGGATCCCCCGCACTGCATGGCAAATGGATGCGCCCTCCCAGCCTGGTACCAGCAGCGCAGCAGTAGCAATAGCCAAGGAGAGGGGGGCGGGGAACCCCCCCCCAAATAAAACACCCTTCTGGCCTGGTAGGTGCCCTCAGACAGTTTTCGCCTACTTTTAGGGCTGGGAATCGGTTTTTTTTTTAACTTTTAAAAAACTTTTTTTCTGTGCCGCTTGGCATTGCGCGATGCAAGTAACGAGCACGACAAATCAGACCAAATTGTTCGTTCGTCGGTTCGAGCTCGAAGTCTGGGGCAGTGATTCCCGTTACCGTTTCCGTAGAGTAACGGAAACGAGTAACGGAAACGGAAACGGGAATACCGCTAAGTCGTGCCCATCTCTATTGCAGATGGTTTTTGTAAAAACAAAATGGAGTAATAACTGTGCTGCCGACAGAGCTTAAAGCAGCAACTCTAACCACACTTTTTTGATGGTTCCTCCCATAAGGTTTATGTCTACACCAGTGGTGGCAAACCTTTGGCACTCCAGTTGTTTTAGACCACAATTCCCAGAATTCCAAGCCTATATTGCCAATGACAAGATGTGAGTGGCAATAGAAGTTAGGTTTAAGAATAAGATTAGTCCTTATGGTAATATTTCCCTGAGTGATAGATGAGGGCTGCCCAGACTGCTATAACTTTTGCAGCATGCTGGTCAAGGGACCAGTGTCCTGTTAATAATTATTAGGGATAGAACTTAGCCACTTGCCTCCCTGCTTTTAGGTCAGCAACAGTTAAATACAGTTATTTGATTCAATTATTTGTGACCCAATTTCAGCCCATCAAACATGTCTCATCTCTTTATTTCTGGACTGGGCTGGCAAAACATTTTATGTGTCTTGGGTGTGGATGTAAGTGTTATGCACATGAAGATACTATTTTACTGAATCAATTCTCTATCAGCTTAAACAAGCTAATGTCTGTGTTCCAGAATATAGGAGTAAAATAATTGTTCAGATTTATGAAAATGAAAATAGTGAAGTTCCTAAGGATTCGTAGTGGGGCCAGTTCTTTTTATTGTTTATTAATGATCTGGCATTAGAGCTAATCAGTGAAGTGAAAAGTTTGGTAACAGGGTGAATAAAGCGGAAAGGACAGTGAAGTGCTCCAAAACAATCATTCCAATGAACCTTTTCCTTAAATCAACCTTTTCCTTAAATTCCTAGAATTAACCAAAGAGCCATCCTGTTTCCCTTCCATATCCTTTCATTGTTTACATGCAAATTGCTGTGTCATGATGTACCATCCATTCAGTGCTTTACAGGTACAGTATACGTCATTTCTCTGATTGATGGGTTTATAAGGTGTAGACAGTTTTCCTCCAAATTCCCTGCTGCTCCTTTTGTTTAACCAGTTTACAGTCTTTTAGAGATTTATATTTTATATTATATTGGGATCATAATATTTTTTAAAGTACAGTACTGTGATGGCAATTTTCCGCCAGATTTATTCTACCCTCCCCCCAAACTACCATTGCTAACTTATTAACACTTGCACATAAATGGATGGAGTAGAACCTCCTGTTTCATAGAAAAAACATATGTCTTAGAAAAATATCACTATTCTTGCTATTTCATCCAATTTTATTTTACCGTATGTAGCTAGAATGCATGAGGACATCTGGTTATTTAGATTTCCCAGTAATGAACACCCAAATCTCAATGTTTCTTTTCCAAGTAAACTGCAAATAAAACTTGTTGAAGATCACACTCATCAGAGAGACTCATACAAGATTGCCAATGTCACTTTCAGCAGCAAAGTCAAACAAATAGAACTTTGTTCCAGCTTATCAAAAGAGATGAAAGGGAGAAAATATTGCAGGGCTAAGCACAAAAGGGAGGAGTTCAAACCACCACGGTTGAAATGGTCCTAGTGTATATACTGAGGACAAACAGTAAGAATGCTGGCCTAGATGCCCTAAGCACATCTGATCTGGCCTGATTTCGGAAGCTAAGCAGGGTCGGGCCTGGTTAGTACTTGGATGGGAGACCACCAGGGAATAGGATCGACGGCTGGAGTAGGAACTGCCAAGCTGTAGGCGCCTGGAGTAGGAACTGGCAAGCCACTCCAGTATTTCTGCCAAGAAAACTCCATGGACATGGGGTCATGGAGAGTCAGTCGGTCATGACTGTAATGACAAACACACATACACAACAGTAAGAATGTTTTAATGGCATAGGGTGGTGGTGGGGAAAGCATTGCAAGACTTGAAAAACGTCAGTGATTGGAAACTGAATAACTCTGTAGGTGTCTTTGTGCAAAGTGACGCTACTCATATTAGAAGTTAAAATGAGTTAAATTAAGTTAAAATGAGTTATACATTTGGTTTTCTATTTGCAAACAGAAAATCCTTTGGCTGAGATTAAGCTCCAGCAAGAATTACAGAAGTCAAACTACAATTAAGCCCTGTGGGGGTTTATGATCTCAGTTCTGTTGCTCTTTTTTTATAGGTTGCAAGGTATAGGCAGAGGTAAGCAAGGCTAGCATAAAGAATTGGCAGGGTTGGCCATCAGTTGGGGCCCTGACCCCAGCAGTCTTCTGCCAAAAGCCTCTGGATTTCTACGTCCGAGTCCTCATAGTTGCAACCAAGATGTTCATATGCCCGATGTTACAGCCCAGAGATGGCATGACAGAAAAGGATGCAAAGGACAACCAGATAGTGAGACTGGCCCATGCTAACTTTCTATCCAGAACATAACATGGGAAGTAGTATGTTCATATTCCTACTTTCCTTACTAAACTGTTTCAATCTTTCTGGGAGGGGAAAATCATTAATTATTTTTCAAGCTCAGTCCTCTACATCTTTCTCTCTTCCTTTCCACTTGCATTAAGGAAGCATGCATTTAGTCTCATTTGACTAAAAGTGGGGTGTAACTGGTGTCATTGACTAACTGATCTTGCTAAGTGATGCACATATTGTGGCCTAAGCAATGGAACCCAAACTCCTCTTTATAAATGCATATAAAATGAAATATGAGAAATTGATGCAAAAGTGGGGAGAGATGGTTAGAAACATCTACAAAAATTATGCACAAACATGTTCAAACACAAAAACAAAAGATAAAAAGAGACTAATTCCCATTAGCCCTTGATTTGTTCTTTTTTTTATGGATTGCTTCTATTTTCTACTCTTCATGACCGAGGCTAATTGACATCTTAACTACGTATTCTATTTGTAAACATAATTTAAACAAATCTGGCAAGTTGCATGCTTTACTCGCTCAATGGAGAACACACTGGGAAGGATAGTGATTAAAACCAGAAGTATTTATCCCACAGTGTTTTGAGGTAACATACTGTAACACTGTGTACATCAATCCCTCAATGTCTTGGCTGCTAATTTGTATGAACACTACAACTGACAGCTTGTTAACAGCTAATTAGGAGCCCTAAGAACCCATGACAAACAAAAAGAAACAAGCGAAATGGCCAGTGTTTCCAGTCATAACTTCTAGCTTAATCAACTGATTCAAACTCTGTAGATCTCTCGCTACCCTACCTTCTCTCCAAGTGTGTGCCTACACACGGAAACATGATACTATGACCTGATTAACAGCCTGCATTATATTTGAAATTGCAATCAGTGTTAGCACTAATCTCATATGTGTAAGACATTTAAAAAAATTCAGAGGATGAGTGCAGGGAGGAAAGGATGCAGGGGTATGTTCCTCTGGTCCTGAGCATTGTATCCCGACTGTCTACATATGTCACCAAAACGCCACCTACAGAAATGTTCCCTATCTTTACAAGAGTGTATCACAACTAATTACAAGGGGGGCTGTTTGAATTATTCTGCCTTGAGAAAGTAAAATCTTCCCAAAGGCAGGGAAAGAAAAGCTGCCTTGGAAGCCAAAAGGGCTGAACTGATTCAAATCAGACTTTGTGTCATATGTTCAATGAAATAGACTGAACAAATTCAGTATTCAGCCCTGTACAGGTAGTTGCAGACTTGCACACTCTTGATATGCACTAGTGTCCTGAACTTGTAGACAAGGAACAAAAATTATATGATGTAATTTAGAGAAATATTTATTATTTATTTTATTTTATTTTATTTTATTTTATTTTTATACTGCCTGTCTTCCAGGGAACTCCGGGGGGTTAACAATATGAGTCGAGAGAACTGAATAGAACACTGTGCAACATCAGCAAAGAGTCGAGAAAAAAAATTAAAAGAAGAAAGAAGAGGAGAAAAAAAATACAATAATGAGTAAAAGTCATTAGCAAGAGGCATTAAAAATTAAATTAAAGGTTGCCAAATGCCTCCTGAAAAAGCAAGGTTTTAGGTGCTTTTTTGAAGGCGGGCAGGGACTGTGCAAGGCACAACTCACTCGGGAGATGGTTCCAGAGTGAGGGGCCAACCACAGAGAAGGTGTGGTTGCGTGTAAGCGATTTCCGTGCCTCCCTGGGCATGGCCACTTGGAGTGAGAGCGCCTGCGACATTTAAAGAGAAAATATCCACAGTAAAATCCCAATATGCATTTTTTTTAAAAAAGTCTCAGCTATAACCTAATATTGTTAAGGATATTTGTGCTATCCTTTATAGAGTGTTAGAAAAATCCAGCCCAATCTCCTTCCTGCATAAAAAGAGGCAAGAAAACCGGCTTCATGATGCATATGGAAGCCTTTAGTTTTTTCATCGGTGGAAAATATAAAAGCAGTTAGCCACTTAACTGCAATATTTGCCAATGAATGGACACCAAAGGGGCCCCACTTTCCCTGGTAGCCTTGGATGACTTTTCCCCAGCCAAGACATCTTAATCTCTTTCGGTTACAAAGGGTCTGTATGCTATACACATGGGATGGACAACATCCAAAGCTGCAGGGAGAGAACCACATTTATCAAGTAACACAAGGGGCATATCCCACTGCCATGAAATTGGCTCCCATGGCAACAATAACTGAGGCTTTGTTGTTATTGCTGTTGTGGAAAATGAGAGGTATGGTGTTTGTGCAACTTGTCTGCAAAGCTAAGAGGATTTCTTGGATTTCTGGTGGTATTATTAGCCTTGTGGGGCTCTTAGCCTTCAGGTGTAAGTAGCACATAAGCAGACTGCTCTATTTCTACTGGGAAGCACGGGCAGGTTGGGTACACACACACACACACACACACATTTTGTTTCCGAGGCTAATAGTGTTCCAGAAGTGCTACTCACCTTGGAAGCAAGGTGTGCATTTGTGGCATGTTTTCAATATAGAAACATGTATTCTTGCTACTGAGCCAAATCTGACTGCCAGGGAGACCCTGGGAGGCCAGGAAAAATGGCATTGGGGACAGCATGTCCCGCAGGCTGTGTGTTCTTTATTCATGTCCTGTACAGAAAATGTGTTGGTATCACCAAGGTGACAGCACAGTTATGCTATTGAAGGATTTATTGGCTGGTCAGAGAAGCTGCATAGGTCTTGTTTTTTCCTTTGTTTTATTTTGATTCCTGAATATGGGAAATAGTTAATTTTCAAGTGCTGCGACTGCTTTGGCTTATATATATCTTAGAATGTTATTTGACTGAGGGTGCAAAATGATTTAACACTACAGCCTAACTTGAGTAAATTTCAGGTAACTCACTAGTGAGAAAAAAACCCTCCAGAATTTATTTATTTATTTATTTATTTATTTATTTATTTATTTATTTATTTATTTATATCGCTTGTATGCCGCCCACTACCCAAAGGTCTCTGGGCAGCTCACAATCAAAATAAACAATTAAAACATCAAAATTAGAACAATAAAAACATGTAAATAAAATAAACACAATACATTAAAAACACAACACTAAAATTCAAGTGTAAATTATTTGAATGGGGTGTAGGGGACTTTGGAGAATGTTTGCGCTTGTGAGCATGACTAAGAATGGTTTAATCCTTACATGTTTAATGTGTCATTGATAAACCTTTCTTCACTCAAATGAATCTACAGTTTTCCCTCGAATTGCATACATCTGAGCAGCACAGTTTTGGTTATATTCTTCCCGTCCAGCCAATCAAACAACCAGTCTGTCAGTCCTATTCGTATCCAGGAAGTGACCTGAAAAAGTGGGTCTCAGGCTTACCTAGGACCCTCTTCTTGGCAGTGCAGTAGCCACAGGTTTGATGGCAGTATCCCAAACGACCTCTCCTTTCATGGTGGCTCTACGTGGTTAATGCCTTGTAGTTACGTGGGAGGATATAAATTATATATGAATTCTGAACTACAAAGGAGTCTGATGACCATAATTCTGGGGTTGTTGAAGGGAGGAGGTGAGTGTCTTTAAAAAGATAGTAGAGATGGGCACGACTAGGGAAAATGACGTTTTCGAGTTGTCGTGTGTCGGAGGCAGTCCGTTTCGGCTCGTTTCCGTTTTTTCGCGAAATTTCGCAAAAATTAGTTGGTTCGTTTTTTTTCGTTTTTTTTCATTGTCATTAGTACTGGTTTGGGGGGGGTAGCGGGCTCCTGGAGGGAGCTGCAGGAGTCAGCCAGAGCCACAAGTGACGGACTGGCAGACTCTTTGCACCCGCTGTGTCTCACGTACTTGCATGTAGTGCAATGCAAGTAGATCTGGCTTAGGGTTAAGACGGGTTAGCGCAAGGGCTAGGGTTAGGCTAGTTACAGGTGAAGTTAGGGTGAGTATTGGGGTGCACCTCTGGGTGCCTCTCTGACCCACTTAGAAGGACAGTGTACTGGCGTATGGGTTAGGCTTAGGCTTAGGGTTCAGGTTTGGGCTACGATTAGTGGGCTGTTTATGCCCGATTGGCACATCCCAGAAGTCTCTGTGGTCAACCTGGCCAAGTGGCCATGCGATTGGTGGAAAATTTGCATGGTCTACTCCCATGGGCGAGCCCATCATTGCAAATGTGCAGGTGTAAAAAAATAAAATAAAATAAAATAAAATAAAATCAACGGAGACTTTTTTTGCAAGAAAAACCCACTGCTGCTACTGTAAAAATTCAAGCATTTAAAATAGCTAATTTTCGCATGTTTCTGTGGTGCTTTGGTGGGGTTTTGGGCAACGATTTCAAAAAAAATATTGCGGTCGCCATTTTGGATCCCCCGCACTGCATGGCAAATGGATGCGCCCTCCCAGCCTGGTACCAGCAGCGCAGCAGTAGCAATAGCCAAGGAGAGGGGGGCGGGGAAACCCCCCCCCAAATAAAACACCCTTCTGGCCTGGTAGGTGCCCTCAGACAGTTTTCGCCTACTTTTAGGGCCGGGAATCGGTTTTTTTTTTACTTTTAAAAACTTTTTTTCTGTGCCGCTTGGCATTGCGCAATGCAAGTAACGAGCACGACAAATCAGACCAAATTGTTCGTTCGTCGGTTCGAGCTCGAATTCTGGCGGAGTAATTCCCGTTACCGTTTCCGTAGAATAACGGATACGAGTAACGGAAACGGAAACGGGAATACCGCTAAGTCGTGCCCATCTCTAAAAGATAGCCTTTTGTAGGAAGAAAAAAAGTCATTTACTAAGAATAGGAACATAAATTGTTTAAGATTTTAAAATTGCCCTTTATTTAATCATTGCTGTTGTTACATGATATCAAATCACGTCCAATTTAGTGAAATGCTATGAACAATCCCTAGTGCAACAATGTTACTTGTTTCCTACAGAAGCAAAACTAGGGTAGGTGGTACCTTTATAGGTCACTAAGAAAACAAAAAATGCAAGCTGATCTTCCAATGGCAAGTAGATTATTGGCAAAATATGTAGTTTGCCAGGCGTTGAGATTCTTCCTGGCCAGATGATAACATCCAGGCACTCTTCTGATGGGGCAGGAAGTAAGGCTGGTGTTAAAATTGCATCAAAGTCCAGGATTGGGTTTCAAACCTCAGCTCTCCAAACAAAGGGACATAGACTTTTTGTATCTTTGCAATGAATATGAAGTTTTTGATTCATATTCTTCATTGTGTCTCTAGTTAAGGATCATATTGCTTATACTCTTTCATGTACTCCATTGTAGTAACTCTCAGAAGCAAATTTGCTGCTTTTATTCCTGGCCATGTCCCAGGTTATATACCTAGTGTACAATAAGATATATAAGCCTTTATTCCTAAAATAGCAGCAATTTGCAGTTGAAATTTTACATAGCTTTATGTAACAGCTATATGCTGTTATACCTAAAGAATAAGATTCTGGCTATAAAGTAGTTTGAAATAATAGTGCAAGACTATAAATACTGCAGTTATAGTTGATAAACTTCTGAAGAAACAATTAGTAAATTGTGGCCTAGGTGTTTCAAGGTTGGTTAATTAGCATGTGTGATAAAAGCTACACCCACCCTCAAAATAAATTCAACATCTAAGTCTTCACTCAAGCAGAACTCTGTGTAGAGTGGAAGTCTTGTGAGAGTAAGATGCTACCTAAGAGGCACCATAAATACAAAGTCTTGCAAAAAACAAAACAAAAGGTTCTTAGAGTGAACTGATTTTTAAAAGCAATATCTCCTGTGGTAGTTAAGAAGAATTATAATTTTCAGGGTTGTTTTCATAATGACGGATGTTTGCAAACTGTTCAACCATGAACGTATTCTTGAAGGCTTTCATGGCCGGGATCTGATATCTGTTGTGAGTTTTTTGGGCTGTTTGACTGTGTTCTAGAAGTTTTTTCTTCCTGATGTTTTGCAAGAATATGTGGCCAGCACCTTCAGACAGCAAGGAGCTCAGGGAACTATGAACACAGAGAGAACTCCTAGTTCCTTGAGCTCTTTGCCTTCTGAGGGTGCCAGCCACAGAGTCTGGAGAAACGTCAGGGAAAAAACAACACATCCAGAGTATGGCCAAAGAGTCTGAAAAACTCACAACAGCTATGTTCAACAACTAGATTACAGTACTTGATTTACTGATACTTGCAGGAAGAGCAACAAGGCCAGTCAGTTGTACCATCATCATCATCACCTCATCATTACCACAATCATCAACAAACTATTTTCAACAATATACTGCACCAGAATTTATTCCATAAAACAGAAAATTGTGAGGGGAGATTGGATTTTCTTTTATCTTAACCCACAGTAACATTATCTCCTATAGCAGTATAAAGGAACGACACTATCATATAAATCTGTTTACAGGAATTGCTACAGCTGCAATAAAAGTATCCTTCCCCCTACCTTGTTCAAAGCAAAGTACCCAAATGCAGCTGTTAAGTAGAGCTTCTTTTTTTTCACTTACAGTGCACAAACCACACTGTAAACTCTTTCAACTACAAATGTTCCTCCATTTCTGTCAAAAGAAAGCAGAAATTTCCTAACCAAAACTGAAAAGTCCTTGGCTTTTCAAATGACTATAAATTGCATGGCTAAGTGCATATGGCCACAAGGCTGTCACAGTTACTTTTCTTGACAATTCATCATAGCATACTAATTCTGTAATATCATTACTGCATCTCTTTTCACTATACTGATCTAGGCAGTTAATTTAATCAACTAATAATAGATTCAGAAATGGATGCAAGGGCTCTAGCAGTTCAAATTATATTACTGGAGATGCACAGCAGTGAAAGCAACATACTCACTTCTTACTATTAGACATAACCTCCCAAAAGTTACACATTCCTAGTGAGATGAGATTGTCTTTCCTAAAAACACAATTATACAACTCATCTGCCCAAGCTATAATAAAACAACTATTTGCATCAAGCATTTTTTCTACAGCCTCAAGTTTACTTTCCTGAAACTAAGCCCCATGAAACTTAAGATTTACTTCTGAGTAGACATGATAAGTGTGCACTCTAACAATGCAGTTCTAAACATGGCTTCTCGGATTTCTCTCTGATTTCAATGAGGTTTACAGTAATTCAAACTGCAGTCTAAAATATTTTATACTGAGACTTGAGAGCAAGAAAGCTAAAATGAACTATATCTATACATTCCAGTGCGTGTCAAGAGGTTTTAAATGAATCTCTCTCTCTCTCTCTCTCTCTCTCTCTCTCTCTCTCTCTCTCTCTCTCTCTCTCTCTCTCATTTATACTTAAAAACCTCCTCTCTTTTGCGAAACATGGCCCTCAATGCAATAGTATTTTTCCTAGAAGAAAACTTACTGAAATACTACAATGATTAAGGCCGAACCACCGTTGACATGTCAACAGCTATATTGTGTTAGGTAATTATTCTACCTATCGCCAGGCTGTTTATATGAACAACCTTGTGCATGTTCCCTGGGCATCCAGGCAGTTCATTGCCAGTAATTTTAGTGCACTTGTTACTATTTGTATCCCTTATTGGTTGCTCCTTACCCCACAACCATATATATATTATGCATATTAACCTGGTTTATTAAATTCTTTAAAAATAAACTCCACTTCATGGATGTGAAATATTGTATTTCTGTAGCTATGATTCAAAAGCAGGAGGAAGGATGCCAAATGTTACATAGCAAGGGTCTGTCTGGATCTTGACAACACAAATGTCAACAGTTAAGTAGTCTGCGGGACATTCTCTTCTGTGTACTACCATTCACAAAGTGACAGCAAGCAGAGGAAAATCTCCCAGAATCGGAGTCTATATTCACCACTTAACAATTTCTCATCCAAACACAAAGCAATGCTCAAGGCTGTTTTTCAACAAGAGCTGCAGGTATCAATTGCTTGGAGTCACAAAGTTACCAAAATGTCTGGAAGAAATGTGTCCTTCAGATGAAGAGTTCACAAATAAGAGTTGTTGCTATTTGTGATAATCTGTTAAGAAGCACTATTTGTGATTTGGGTATGCTTGCAACTCATGTGGTTTCTAATACCACCTTCATTTCTTGGGAAGCACATCAGTATCATATCTTCTGCATCATTTCCACAGCTGCAACTATTGGTTCTTTAAACAGGTGTAATCTGCAAATAAGGGATGAAATCAGTTTGATGTCTCTTTCTACCCCCCCCCCCATTTTGGGCCTTCTGTCCCAATGCCACAGCATCTGATGCAATAATATGTCTGTGGAGAATGTAGCAGCTCAGTGTGACAGGATGAAGTTCCCAACAGCACAGCTGTACTAGAATCAGTAGAATTTCTAATATTTCAAATAAACACTGAGGTCTCTGTTCCACTCTAGCACTCAAAACACAGTTTTGGCTAATCTTAATCTCCAGACAAATGTAATAAGATCTGTGAGGGATAAATTTGTAGATGGACAAAATCCAGAGGTGAGGAAGAGTGACATATCCATTCTGTTGGATGTAAATGCAGAGGAGGAAAGAGTTTGGAACTTTCCAACAACAAGGAATCTATCAAGATAGAGAAACAACTTGTAAAGATGGTGGACCTAGCAGGAAAAAAAGAAAATCCAGGAAGGTAATGTCTGGTTTAGTGAATCGGTTATGTAAAAAACTTGTTCTTTGTTTCCTGACTGTCTAACTCTAAAGCTATTAATTGATTGTCATGATATGGGAAATGGAAAACAGAAATGTGAAGATCAATCTGAAATATAAATAAATGTTAATCACTCAGGTATAGATAAGAACTTGTAGACATCAAGTATGTAGACCAAGATGTAATGCTATTAAAATAGCCCATAAAGTACTAATTTGAGTTATAGAAGACCTTACAAATTAGATATCTTTTAGAAGAATAGGTAAATATACCTGCTTGACGACATTTATTATATCTTAAGTTAGCCAAAACATATTCTAAGTGGTTTAGTCAATTGAAGAATTAATTATTAGGATTCCAGTATATTGTTAATACCATACAGGCTAGTTCAATATTGTAAGAAATATATTAGATGGAAATAGAGATGGGCACAAAGTGCCAAAATGGCATTTCGTGGTCGTTATTCGGGCCCCGGGGCCTGCTTCATTTCTGTTTCTTCGTTTTTCGGGTGTGGCAAGCTGCGGCGGCAGGGAGCCCTCCCAGGGCTGGGCGCCACCAGAGTCGGAGGCATGCAGGCCTTTGAATTCTGTATTGTGAAATTTTACACATGTCAACCACCTTGAATTCCCTTTTGGGAAAATCTGGCAGAATATAAATATAAAAATAAATAAATAAGTTCTGCAAGACTTCTTCTTCTTTAGCATTTGTCCCACTTAGTGCTGGGATCCACTAGACAGATCCATTGTTTTAATGCAACTTAAGTCTATCAATTCCTGAGGTAGATAACCTCCTATACTACACAGATGTTCCACTCAAAATGCAACATTTCCAGGCTCTCTACATTTATTGAGGGGGAGGAAATTCACAAATAAATTGTCTACATAATATCCATGTAAGACCAGGGAGGGAGAAGTCTATGCTTCTGCCCAATATAAAACTGTTGATACTTATGAAGGATTCCACCCAAATCACTGTCCAGCTTAGTCTAAAAACAGTATTATAGACAATTCAAGAATGGCTGATTACATTTAAAGCAATGCTTTGGTCTAAAATTTGTAATCAAACCTGTCCTTCTTTTTAATTAATATACAACTGTTCTATCCATTACCGGTACTAAAAAGTTAGACATTTTAAAATTGAATGCTATGAATGGAACTGGCAAACCACTCCAGTATTCCTTCCAAGAAAACTCCATGGACATGGGGTCACAAAGAATCGGTCACAACTGTAACAACCCAACACACACACAAAAACATGAATTTTACGCTTAAATCAATGTACCATCATGCAGTTATACCACCTAATGGGTTTTAAGCCATCTGCTTTAGAAATCAATGTGATTCTGATTTGATATTCAAGACTTAAGGTTGATCTCATAAATTTTAAAATGGTGTAATATTTTGATCATGATAAAGTAACCACATTCTGCAAATTTGATGAATGTATGGAAATCACATTGTAAATTTGCAATTTTTATCATACTGCACATTTGGTCTTCACTTCTATATCTCATTGCCATTTTTGGATGACTGATGTGATGAATACGTTATACTTTCAGGAAACAAACCCACAAATAAAGCAAAAAAAAGATCACAATGATGCAGCTACAAGAGATTTCAGCAAACTTTTCATAAGAAACTGATTTGCAGCAATTAAAGAGGTCTTATATATCTCACTCTAAATGAATACCACTTTGCAAAATACACATGGACTTGTTTGTTTGTTTTTTAACAACCAAATAGCCAAGAATTTGCTATGTCAAATGTTGCTGGAGAAAACAAATACAAAAATTTGGCTAGAAGTTTCTGGAGAATATATTTGCAGGAAAAACACATTCTAAAGATGGGAAGTGCAAATTTGTTGAGTCACTGGCAGACACATATGTCACCTGATATATAACATAGATCTGCTGTGTTGGCAAAACCCCAAACTTTGGGAATAAATTTATGTTAAATATACTGGTTATAATCTAAATGTTGCTGCATGTAACTGCTGGCCTTCTAATTTAGGTCATGTTGGTTAAACCTCTGCCCCCCCCCCCCCCAGCAGCAGCAACAACAAGCTTTTAGGATTCTGTTCCACTACATCCTGTTTTTTAAATCCCCCTCTGATGAAGAGTTCTGGAAAACACTTGAGGAAATTGTAAAGTAGTATCATCTGCCTGTTAAAAAAAATCTGTTTTGTATGTTTGAAATCTGCACAATAGAAATGTAAAAACAAGGTGGCTGTGTTGATCCTTGAGAATAAAGGGAAATTATTATGATTTTTTTAGCATATCAAAGTTTGAATTCTAACATGCCTTCATCCATATTTGTGATGAAAGATGTCATTTCATGCCAAAATACCACATATCTATTTTCCAGAAACTTTTAGACTTGGTGAGTAATTCAGTAGTAATCATTTTTGTTTTTGCTTAGAATACTGTATACACTTTATATCACTTATACACATAGACTTATTTATTCTCCAGATCAATTAATTAATATTTTCTCATGCTTGGCACAGGGAAAATATTACTGATATAGCAAACTTTGTCTATTGAGAATTTATGACCATTTTCTTGCAGGAAACTCCCTTCCAAAAGGAATTAAACAGGGAAATAAACATTGAGAAATTAATTTAAATGAGATTCAATACTGTATTCTTATCCTTTCTTCATTTATTAATTGGCTGATGGGATGGTTGTATTTTTAATTGTATAGTTGCCTCTATGCCAAGTTGCCTCAACTCTCCCCCCCCAACCCCCATGTTTCCCACACTTCACGATACATCTCACAAACAAACTCCTTCCACAGACTTTTTCCAGATCAATGAGGTGTGGGCAGTAAAGGCAGAGAAACACATAATAATAAAAAAGGAGTGGTGAGGAGGACAGTTATGTTCATAGCCACATTGCAATATTATGATAGGCTCAAAATTACAACTGTGAAATACCACAAGATATTCTAAAAACTCTGAGAACATTGCAATATTATGATAGGCTCAAAATTACAACTGTGAAAAACCACAAGATATTCTAAAAACTCTGAGAAGGGGGGGGGGAACTTGAACCCTAGGAGTTGTAGTCCAAAAATATCCAAAAGTCATACGGCTAGAAAGTAGCAGTTTTTAACTGTCTTAACATCATTATTCTCTCTATATATACACACATACAGTGGTACCTTGTATAAAGGAATTAATTTGTTCCAAATGAAATTATGTTAAGCAAATTTTCCTTTATACAAATTCCCATAGGAATGCATTGAAAATGGAGTAATCCCATTTTATGTTGTACGGATTTTCCCCATAGGCAATTATGTTAAGCAAATTTCCTCTATCACCGGAATGTTTTATGTTGTACAGATTTTATGTTATACAAGCTGTTTGTTATACAAGGGTCCACTGTATATAGTTTCTGTATATACTCCAATCTCTATACTGCATAGGCTGAAGTGGATGGCCCATTAAAATATCAGTATTGAGCTTAGGATTTCTTTCATTCCAACACAGATCTTTTAATGTTTTATTTTATTAATTCTACATCTATAATGTTGTATTCTATTCTTGATAATAATGTTCACAGATGGAAAGGCCCTTAAAGTGGCCATGCAATGCACATGTTGCATGTATTTAAACATGCACATGTACAGTATAATACAATACACAGTTCTTGGTGAAGCATTCTACATGTCCCATATGAACAATCATGTCCTTGACCTCCAGAATTCTAGTATGCAGTGTATCTTTTATCCTTCACATATAATATGTTCCTCCATAGTTTCTGTTTTGCAATGGCACTAAACAACACAGAGTTATAGGAAATATCAGCCTATACCTCCATAATGGATATTACAAAAATGCTCAGAAGCTAGATAGGTCAAATGAAAAATGTAAGGTAACATTGGAAGAGAGTTGTGAAGAATGCTTACTAAATTCCTCATCCTCACAAATTTAGGTAATCTTGATTGAATTGTGACTTTGAAAGCCCTATAAGATGTCTTGCATCCAGCAAAGAGCAAGACAGGGGGAGGACTGATTCCCCACCCTCACCCCCAGAAAGGTCTCTGCATATTGCAGAAAATATACACAAAACTAATATTGTTATTGCTATACTAATTACTAACATCATTTCTCCTTGAGAAAGAAAGAACAAGTACAAGTGGAGAAGTTTTGGCTGAAAAACGCAAATGAAATATTCTTCCTGGTTTGGTTTGGTTTGGTTTGGTTTGGTTTATTTATTTATTTATTTATTTATTTATTTATTTATTTATTTATTTATTTATTGCACATTTCTTGCATATTTTATGCAAAGCACACATTCTTTGATAAGGGAAAACCAGCTCTTCACTTTTGCAGATTCTGTGCTATACATACACACCTACATACAGCAGACCCTCTTATAACAAATGGTTTGTATAACATAAAATCTGTACAACATAAAACATTCTGGAGATAGGGGAAATTTGTTTAACAAAATTGCCTATGGGGAGAATCTGTACAACATAAAAATGGTTGTGATTAGGGATTACTCTGTTTTCAATGCATTGCTATGGGAAATTTGTACAACGGAAAATTTGCTTAACAGAATTTTATTTGGAACAAATTAATTCCTTTATACAAGGTACCACTGTATATACATACTTGTCCTCCTAAATGCCATGACAGGATCGAGCATGGTAGAAAATCTCACACAGTCCTTGTGGGCAAAAGGAAGGATTTCTCATCCCTGTTTTTGAGGAGAAAAGAAAAGCAAGGCTTTACATGCCCACTTTGGATTAGCAAGTAGTCAGTCGAAATCGGGAAGGGGGCAACCATCATTTCCATATGTGTATGCCTGTGAGCTTGCAGAGTATCTGCTACCGCTGAATATCTACAGAATCTGGTTGGCTGTCACCAGACACAAAGCAGGAGCAGTTGGACCGCAGTCTGATCTATTCCTGGAATTTTTATGGCCAATCTTACCACATTAAGTCTTCCGCTCAATACAGCTATTCTAGAATGCATTAGCTTTGTACAAGCTATTTTCATATCTCAGTTTTAAAAGGAAGGAAAGCAGAACCATTCATCCATTATACGAACAGACCACCTGTGTAGATGCTCCACAAGCGCAGGAAGCTTTTTACAATAGGTGTACTTGTTGGAGAACAAATTAGTGTTTCACTGATGCACTTGCACTTCTGTTACCATATCCACAACTAGAAGATTATTAACATACATTCCTTAGAGAACTAATCTGGAAATAATTTTATTTCTGTTTTATGTAGAACTAAAGAAACTGCCAGTTAATTAGATCTTCGAGTACATTGAATTCCACTGAGAGAAACTATAGCTGACTATAAACTGCTCATCTAAATTCATTTAGAGTGGCTACATACAGGTTTGTTGGTAATAATGTGTCACATATTTAGCACTTTCTGAAATATTTAAATTGTGGAGGAAGAATGAAGGAAAATGTCAAATTCATGTCGAAAGATGGGTGCATTTCACATCCATTCCTTAGAACAAAACAAGTAAAAGTAACTGAACATATGGCTGATTAAGATTAATAGTCCCTTCCCAAAATTATTCTGACTGCCACATTGTGAAAAAGACAAACTTTTTAAAATATTCACCGTTGAGCCATCTGTCTGAACAAATGAAAAGAAACTGAAGACTTCTGATTATTATTTTCCTAATCAAGATGAAGTGTAATGTATTTTAAATTGATACATTAATTAACCAGATACAAAACTGTATATTTACTGTCTCTATAAGAACATTTAAATAACTGGTCACATTGCACTCTTTGATTTTACATCACTCTGTCTACATAAGCAGTACTGTAAGGAACAAAAAAGGAGGATGTCTGTCCTTTAATCTGCTGAGGGAATATTAATCACAAATATTTTAAATATGTTTTTAACAAGGTAACATGTATTACGTATGTATTTCATATGTGTCTGATGGATGTCCTAGACTAAGACAGTTGTGAGTCTTCATCTAAGGATGCAAATTGCAAGAACATTGTTGTTTTTCAGAATATTAGTGTCCCTCCACATTTTCATCATGTCTGTAGTGCAGAGGGGTGAATTTAACCCTCCTTTTCACAGGCAGCCACTATATTTCTGGAAATTTTCCATAGACTCTTCCTTTTTGGAGAAAAGAGTCTCTTGCTGATTCAATGTAATTTTAAAGTTTTTTAAAAATATCCCAATATGCCTCCATTTGATCATTTGATTTGTAAATATTGCCATATTGTGTGCATGATCATTACGTTCAGAGTGTGTTAGAGCTTCTCCATGCTGTGAAATTTGGTGCGGCCGTGCCCATGCTTAAAAAGTACTTACCTTCAATGCAATCTATTTTAAACTCTCTATTACGTTATCATTCCACTCACACTGGAATGCATCTGTGAAGCGGTCCATGGTGTCTGAGAGAGTCACTTCATTGCTGCTCTCTTTGCCTCCTAGCCAACCAACGAGAACGGGAAGCTGAGTGCAGTGTGGAGAGGCTTCCCGCCTCTCATTCAGATGCTCACCGTCAAGCCAGTCTCTTCTGCTCCACAGCAGAAGTGGGAAGCTGGTTGTGCCATTGGGGCTGGAAGGGCTTGCAGCCTCCCAGCAGTCTGCCAGCTCTGCTTCTCTGTTCTCCAGAATGATCACTGCTGCTGTCATGGCTGCCTTTGTTACTGCCCCCCCCCACTACTAAAGCAATCTCTGGAGCTGCAGTGGTAGAGATGTCCCCAGGCTTCATGGTGCTGTACAGCCGCCATGCAGCGGTGAGTCCATAGAAAGCATTCCTGGGCTGCTCTTCCCCACTTGCTCATTGAGTCTGCTGGGCTCTAAATCTTGCCAAAATGAATCATACCCTAGCTCTATGTTAGAAAGCACAGGGCAACTCATAGAAGGGAAGGATGGATAATTCTAACACAAGAAGCACAAACAAACACAGTCTTTTTATCTGATACAAATCATACTATCAGCAGTCCATATATGCCAGTATGAACAGGCCCATGAACTAAAACCAGTTTGAAACCATCTCTCAATCCCAATTTTGTGTGTGTGTGTGTGTGTGTGTGTGTGTGTGTGTGTGTGTGTGTGTGTGTGTGTCATTACAGTTGTGACCGACTCTTCATGACCCAATGTCCACGGAGTTTTCTTGGCAGGAATACTGGAATTCCTACTCCAGGCGCCTACAGCACCTGGTGAGTACTGAAGTCTTTTGACTAATCAGCTGGACGAATATCTGAATAGTGATAGGTAAGATACAAAGCTAAATCAAGAAGATGTAGTGGTTACCTAAACACTTATATTTTTGATTAAACAAACAGCAAGGGATGAAAATATGTGCTACTCTTATATTGTGTTGTTGAACTACTTTACATTATTGTTCATGCAAACTGGAAGAAAAATAACAATTTAGCTGATTGCACAAGAGGCTCTTGATCTTTGTGGGCTCTCTCCTTCTATTTCGAATAAACTTTGCAGCTGCCTGAATCACATGGATTAAAACCAGCATTTGGGCTGCTTCCAGGTGCATCCCCCATAGCACTACCAAATGGCACCATATAGATATGCCATTTTAACAGCATATTTCCCACTACCGCCACCACCATTATTTTTAAATGGTGGAAACTTTTAAGTGTGTATATAACAATATTGGAGAACCTTTTAGAGACCGAGTGCCCAAACTGCAATTCAAAACCCACTAATTTTTAACAAAGTGCCAGTATAGCAATTTAACCTGAATACAAGTGGCTGCGAAGGGGCGATGTTGAGTGCCCGCAGAAAGGGCTCCAAGTGCCACCTTTGACATCTGTGCCATAGGTACACCAACACTGCCCTGAAAACTCTTTGGTTCATGGGTTGGACAATACAAAGGAAAGGGCAATGCTTGTAAAGTTTCTGTTTTAAAAGATAACGAACTAGAAGAAAGGGACTTTATATTTTCTTAGGCAAATGAATCAGGTCCCTTTCCCTTGGATTTAAATAATGCCAATGCATCTGTGCATGGGGGACATTACTTGTAGTGATATGTTTTATACCTATTATTTATTTATTTTTTAGGGCTTTAAGATGTTATCTTTGAAACTAGTGGCCTTTGTGTTTTGGATCACTACACAAAGAAGGCACTGAGTGACAAGCATGTCCTGAGATTTATTTCTTGATTTGAGCTTGTTTGTTTGTTTTGTTTAAGCAGATTTCCTAGGACTTTTGTGCAAGCAACACCTTCTAGCAACTTGTTGGTGAGTGGTATTCAAGGCATATACTTCTTCACTATGTTTCTATTGCTGTTTCTTTGCCACTTGTTTACCAATTACAAATAATGGCAGGGTTTTGAACAGATGTGTTTGAACAGATACTCAAAAAGACAAGGCCTACAGAACAAAGAGGAAAGGAGTATAACTACAAAAGCAATGGAGGATTAAAAAAAAAGGAGGTTGCCTGGAACCACCACCCCCTTTTCTGTGTTTGAATTAATTTTACTGCAGGCTAAAAGCTAAGTTTGAAAGACCTTGTGTTACATTTTTTCCAATATTGTCTTTTACTAATATTTACAAATCACATATTCGAATCTCTGAATGTAATCATATATGCACTTCCCTAAGGATGTGTCTGATTACAGTAAAGACAGGTAAGACAGGATTCTAAAACCACATTTGGAAATCTTAGCTTTACAAATCATTGTCTGTTCTGTGCAATGTAGTTGGCACCAATTTATAGTGACCCTCATAGGTAAGACATTTTTAAGAAGTGCCTGTACCAATTCCACCCCACCCCACCCCCCCAACACACCTAAGTCAGCTTCCATGGCTGAGCAGGGATTAGAAACCTGTTTCCCAAAGTCCTAGTCCGACTGTCTAGCCACTATACCATACTGAGGATCCCTTACGTGAATTTTATTTTCAGGTTTATTTGATTTTTTTTCATCTTTATTTTATTTTAATTTTTTTTTGAAAAAGTGTCCTTGAACTTATAACTTTAGTGCAATATGCTATAACAACACGCTATGGAGGGGTTTCTTCTAGCATTTTTTCAATCCAATAATACTGAGCACTTTTCTTCATTATATAAGCAAAACAAATGTTGAAAGGTACAGTTCCATAACATTTAGGCAGAGAATATGTCTCTATATAGTTAGCACAAACCTGGCATCCTGGCTGCAAATCAAGTTTTTGTCTTCTTCCTGGCAGAGGCTGCTGAAGTTGTATTGTATGAGTTTTTTTTTAAAGTGATTGTTGGCATGCACCTCTGTGTGCCATATCTTTGGAAATCATTTTTGGAGAGAATGTTAATTCTTGTGAAAACATACTGCAACCTGTTTTTGCTGCTAACTTCTGATCAAAAATAATCTTGGCAGCAGCACTAACATGATTTCCCCCGCGAAGCAATCTGTCTGATATTATTGGGATTAATCTGGAATAAATGGGTCCTGGATTGGAGCCTTCATTTAATACAAGATTATGATAAACAAACAGTGTTCGTAATCAGGGTCAAATTCAGAAAGCATGCTGCAAGATCACTACACGTACAGAAGCACACTAGTAACTACATGGGAAGCTTGGACTTCTGAGGCACTCCTCCCTATTCAATCCCTCTTTCTTCCCTAGTCAAACCCTACTTTCCTATTCCAGCACCATAAACATGCAATCCCAGTTATAAGAGGACCAGTTTAAATGGTTTCCACTCCAGTACAGCATATGGGTTTGCAAACAACAAATGCAACATGCACTCCCTTGTGCATATGCAGAAGCAGCTGGATGTGTAGATCAAGCTTTGACTCCCAGGCAGTGTATGATTACAGTATTTTTCTGTCTATAAGGTGCCACCATATTAGACACCCCCTACTTTTAAAGCCCCAGGTTAATAAAATTAATAAATCCTCCCTGAGTTCTCTTCCACTCTATCCTGCTGGTTCCTTTCCATGTTCTGAAGACTCCTCTCTGCTTTGCTTTTTTTGCAGGCTCAGATCCTTCTTTTCAGTGGGGAAAAGCTTGGAGGTTGAACAGCCCATTAAGAAGTGTCTTTCCACACTGAAAAGAAGGTGTGGCTGAAAAGAAGCCTTGCAAGAGTAAAGCAGAGAGGCGGGCAATCAAGCACTGCTGGATAGAAAGGGAAACAGCAAGGTCAGTGTAGATTCTCTTCCACCTCAACCCCACCCCTCCGGAAAGGCTTACTTCCATATATATGACACTGCTTAATTTTTAGTGTCATGATTTTAGGAAAAAATAGTATTGTATACACAGAAAAATATGGTACATTTGTTTTACTTTTTATGATAGAATCAGAAAGGATACCTACACAAACCAAATGCAAATGGATAGCTTTCAACAGCATACTGTATTTCAAAGTGGAACAGCTGGAACAAGAGGCCTTCCTTCCCAGGTTTGATAGATAGGAATATATCTTCTGCCTGCAGCTGAAGGAATGCAGGTAGGTTGGGAAAGAAGGTGTGCAACGCCTGATTGGTGATCACCATTTCACTTTAGACACCAAGGGAAAAGCAATGCCATAATATGAAATAGGAAACAAAGGGCCCTCTGCAATGGATAACAGTCTGGAAGCAATCTGGAGGCTGAGTGCAGCGCACCCTGCAGGGCTGAGAGGCAGGGACAAGGAGCCTATTTTAAGGCATCCTGCATGTTTCCCAGCCTCTTTGTGTCAATGCAGCATCCCACCCACCCACCTTTAATGACTGAGGATGAGAGTAACTGGATGCAGAAGGGCCTGATGGGAATTTTTGACCCGCACCCAAATTGGCCTGGGGGGTGATTTTTCACCCATGCCATCCTAATTCATGGCCAGGTGTGGGTTAGGAATAGGAATAGGAATAGGAATAGGAATAGGAATAGGAATGCAATTTATTGTCATTGTATAAATACAACGAGATTAAAAGTGCCATCCAGTCAGTCATTCACACAACCCAGCATAAAAATCCAAGACGTAAAATCTACAATTTAAAAACAAACCATCCATACACATACTCCAACATTCACATGCCAAAACATCACTTACACTCATTTAAAACTGACATAAAAACCAAACACACCCACATCCCTACACTCTTTCACCTAGCAACATTCCTACACAATCCATAAAAACTACAATTTAAAAAACAACAACAGCCATACACCCCTACGATATATATGTAACACATTCAACACCAATATTACCCGTCAACTTAATTTTTAACAGAATTTAGCATGGATAATGCTATTGGGTAAAAACTATTTTTGAATCTTTCCGTCCTTGTTCTAATAGATCTATACCTTCTGCCTGATTGTAGTGGTACAAACAGAGAGTGACCAGGATGAGAAATATCTCCTACAATATTCTGAGCTTTCTTAAGACAGCGGGAGCTGTGTAATTCCTCCAATGTGAGGAGTGGGCATCCGATGATCTTCTGTGCCATATTGATAACCCGCTGGAGTGATTTCCTCTGAGCCACCGTGCAACTGGCATACCACACACATATGCAGTATGTCAGTACACTTTCTATTACACAATGATAAAAAGACACCAATAGTCTCTGAGTGATGTTATTCTTTCTGAGCACTCTCAGAAAGTACAGTCTCTGTTGGGCCTTTTTCAGCAGCTCAGAGGTGTTTACACTCCAGGTTAAATTCTCCTCAATATGGACTCCCAACAAACGGAAGTCGGTCACCCTTTCTACACAGTCCCCACTGATGAATAGTGGTTGAAGATCTGTTTTCTTCTTCCTGTAGTCTATTATGAGCTCCTTAGTTTTTAATGTGTTCAGAAGCAAGTTATTCTCTCTGCACCACTCAATCAACCGCTCCACCTCATCCCTATAAGCAGACTCATCTCCTGTTAAGGCAGGTTACGACTTTTCTTCAGTCACAACAGCTGGTACTGCAAAGGGAAGGAAGTCAGACGAGTTCCATTTCAGGCCACTCAGAGGATGCAAGGCATCCTTCGTCTCAGATATTAAGCTAAAGAAAATTTAGTGAAGGGAAGAAAAACTGGGAGTCCATGTGGGCAGAGAGACACCTAGGTCCAGAATGCTTAGATTGAAGATGGCCTGGGATACTCCGTAATTATAGAGTTCAGAAGTGTGCTGAACAGGTTGGCAACACACTTCCAATGTAAGAATTCAAAGGATGAAGGAATGGAATGGAGTTCAGGAAAGACTCCAGATCCAGACCTGTTGCACTAGTTCAAATTTCAAATTCATTGATTAAATAATAATTTTTTTAAACCAAGTTTTAATCAAAGCACTGTGTCTTGTCTCCTTATTCCAGGCTGGGCAGGCAAAGAGTATTATTGCCTCCTTTTATACAGAAAATTAAAAGTGAAGCATCACAGCAGATGGCTTTTCCATTTTATTTGAAGTCCTGATTCAAACCAATCAGGGGATAGCACTTTTCGTTCCTAAAGCAGTTCTTACCAGAACTGCTATTATGGCCTATGTGCAGAATGAAATTAAACAAACAATACAGCATGGATCTTTTGCAGCTTGCAGTAAATATATGTATGCATGCATCCTACAGGCTGGGAGAAATAATGTGATTTCCACAAAGATTGCTACTTTAACAAATGCAGCAGGCAGATCAAATATTATGTGAAGAAAAAAACCAAGGAAAGATGTGTTCATTAGCTTTTAACAACTAAGAATATAGTATTTTCTATTTACAATATTAAAACAGGAATGTATCACAATCAAGTCTGCTTCAGCACAATTATTTCCACAGTATGAACAAATATGTCTACAATGCAGTAACAATTCATTAATTAATGAGCTTTTAAATGTCAGTGGCCAGGATCCTACTGCTGCTATATGGTAGTCATGTGGTTGTGGTTTATATATATCATGCAACTGACATAAAGTGCAGCCGTGTAAACAATATCAGCAAATTGTCACTAATTTAGGAGTTACAGTTTTTACTCCTCCTCATGAGCTGTGTCATGTGAATAGTGTGGCACAAGACACACAAGCAGTATTTTCTTCACTAGCAACAAATTGTTGTTGTGATTTATACCCTTGCTCTTAAGCTGTGGTGCAGAAAGAATAGGATTATGGTCATTACTGTTATAAATTATACACATTTATTGTGGTGGCACATAATTATGGGTATGCATAAGTAAAATGTCAAAATGTGTATAGTCCATATAAACGAATTGTCCTGCATCCTGCTTAAGGACAGCTATGTAGAGAATGGACTGTCCTGCATGTTGTTCCTTCCTATTTATTTACTTGAAATATTTTAACCACAACTTTCTGCTTAAAAGGACCTAAGATGGCTTACGCAAGTAAAATATATATTTAAAAGCTATAAGAAGCAGTAAGTATACAAATATTTTAAAAGAATTAAACAAGTATTGTATTAAAATGGTAATTAACATCAATACTAAAACATTTAAAAGTAACTGAACACAATTCACATGAAACCCCCTCTCAAACAACCAGTCACTAAAGAAGAGTCTTGGACTGCTTGTGGAAGGACCACAGAGATGGGGCCAGTCTAGTTTCCTGTGGGAGGGAGTTCCAGAGTCAGGGAGCAATGACAAAGAATGCCTTCTCTTGTTTCCCCACCAAGGATGGTAGGATCAAGAGAAAGACTTCTGCTGATGACCTTAATTCCTGGGGGGACTCAGTGGGAGATACAGTCTTTTCAATCATTTTATAGCTTAAAGCTAGAGATGGGCTTTTTTTTCCAGAAGCGGGCCACTTTCGAAACTAAATGCAGGAACCCAGCTGTCGTTTGGAACTAGAGGAAGGAAATCAGCCAATCCCTTACCTTGCTCTGGGGTCGCACGGGCTAAACTTCAATGAGGAAGAAGCCTCTGACATCATCGTTCTTTTGCCTTGGTGCTGGCCAATCAGGAGCTGTGCAAAGAAATGCACCATCCCACCTACCTGTGTGACTGACCAGTGCTAGGGTAAAGTAACAATGATTTCAGAGCCTTTTTACTTGTTGGAGTTTAGCCCCATTTGACCCCAGAGCAAGGTAAGGGATTGGCTGATTTCCTTCCTACAGTTCTAAATGCCTGCTGGGCTCACGCATTTTGTTTCGGAGGCAGTCCACTTCCAAAATGAAAAGCCCATCTTTAGTTAAAACCAGCATCAGGTCAGCTGCCAGTGCCCAGAATCGGATCAGCTGCCAGTGGAGCTGCTGAAACTGTTGAGTTATATGTTCCCAAGTTTGCAATTGGGCTATGGAATTTGGTACCCGCCAGAATCTCTGAATACTTTCCAAAGGCAGACCCATATGCAGCGTGTTACAGAAATCTAGCCAAGATATAACTAGAGCATGTATCACTGTGATCAAATTATCAAGATACAGGCACAACTGGTGCACTAGTTTTAACTATGTAAAGACATTCCTAGTCACTGCTGAACCCCGGCATCCTAGCTCAGAGAAGAATCTAGGAACACCCCTAGTCCGTGCACTTGTGTTTTCAGAAGGAGTGTAACCCAATCCAGAAAAAGCTAAAACCTTATTCCTTTGTGTGCTTTTTGACTGACCAGGAACACCTCTGTCTTGTCTTGAATAAGTTTCAGTTTATTTGCTCTCATTCATTCCATTACTGGCACCAGACACTGATTTTTTTTAAATGCTGCTCATGTGAGCGGGAATGCAGCTGAAAGTGCAACCTCCCATTGTTTGCAGAATCTTCCAGAAATGTAAACTGGAGATCACTGGGGCAAATTAAGAGCATTACAAGGCACAGGTCTCACATTCCATGTTTCAAAACAGGATACTGGTAACTATGATAAATGTTATTTCATATAAATTTCTAAATCCAAAGGGGAAACGGCAAGGAAAATGTAAAATGGATCAAAAGCAGTGGTGCAGAAGCAGAAAAATTCATCCTAAAACAGGGGTCTGCAACCTTTAAGACATAAAGAGCCACTTGGACCCATTTCCGACGGGGAAAAAAACTGGGAGCCGCAAAACCATTGCGACATCACCGGGCGGGCAGTGTGGAGCGGAGTGGCGAACCTGTCACAGTCACCTCCCGGAGCCGCGGCAAAGGTTCGAAAGAGCCGCATGCGGCTCTGGAGCCGCGGATTGCAGACCCCTGTCCTAAAAGAAACAAGATGTGTGGACAATGTCTGCAAACCAAACATAACACAGTCCAGGATCATACCAAAATAATTAGCTCACATTTATTAAGCTCTGATTGATAGACCAGATGCACATACTGCTTTGATTCTCAGCTGAAAAATATGTGGCAGGATTGTAACGTGGGATTAAAATAATCAAATTGTACCATGGTTAACAATTCAGCTGAAGCTTAAAATGTATGCAAAATAACAGAGACAAGTCCTGTACAAGATATGATTTTACTCATAAATGTGTCTACAATAGCATCGTGAAAGATTAGTAGAAATAAAAGCAAGTTTTTGCAAAAACAATAACAGTCTAGTCCCCATCATTTGTTTTTATGGAGAGATAACAGAAATTTCACAGTAACATACCCATACAGCCACTTCAGCCACCATATAATATTGCAAAGCGGGTTTTGTGGGATTTTGTGCATTGATATTTGTCCTACTCATTAATAAAAAAGTAGTTGAGTGCAAGTTTTTAAACATGACCCTGATCTAATGAATGTGGATATATCCTATCCCCATTACATAAAGATCATTGCCAGTTTTAATAAGAGATACCTCTGAATTTTGCCTATGATGAACATTCAAGCTTAATTTGGAGATTTATTGTTAGAACAAATATTCAATACATTTCTCAGCAGCCCAAATAATTTGGCTAAGACTAAGGTAAATTTTTCCGGAGATTTCCCTGGATGTTATATATGTCATTATGGAATGATTATGGAACGCCCTCCCAAGCGAGACCCGCCTGGCGCCAACATTGATGTCATTCCAGCCCCAGGTAAAAACATTCCTGTTCAAGTCTTTTTAACTGATTATTGTGGGTCCTGATGGCAATTTTAGTGCAGTGTTTTAATATATTGTATTTATCGTATTTAAATATTTTATTGTTTTAATTTTACTGCAATTTGATGTTTTAATTGTCTAAATTGTTTATTTTGATTGTGAGCCGCCCAGAGACCTTTGGGTAGTGGGCAGCATACAAGCTAAATAAATAAATAAATAAATAAATAAAATTATTTGAAAGTAGAGGGAATCGGCTTTCTCCTTTTAATTTTCTTGATCAATTAATACATTATTACCACTGCTACTGGACATTGCTAAAGACAGGGAATGCACTGCATAGGATTCCATCTTACATTCCAGATACAATTGTACATTAAAACATAGACACCTTGTTATATGCATGCAGGTTTTTCTTCACAAACGTCTCTTTTATTGAATTGGGAAAACTGAATGGAATTAAGTGAATTATTAATAGGTTTCAGGCAAAATGAAATGTTGCAAGTGTTCAAATTATAACATCTGTTTCTCAATTAGCAGTAATGAGCAAACTGATTCCCATGTTAAATCTTAAAGCTGAATGATTGCTTCACTAATGTATTACGTTGCTCACGTGAAAATCTGGTGTTGCCACTGGCCAGTCTAGTTGTACACAAGAAAACTGTACAAGCCTCTTCAGGACTTTGAAGCCTATCCTGACTCAAGCCAAAGCAATTTGTATTTATTCCTTTTGATCAGATTTGTACCCCGGAATCAAAATTTAGGAACAATGTTTGTTACCTTTGTATTTTTTTTTGAAGGTTGCCATTTTTGTTTTGCTCTGAATTAAATAATCTGAGGAAAGTACATAGTGTAATGTGTAGGACAAGACAACAAGGTGTCAGAGGCTAGTATGGAGCTAGGTTTCTATTAGGATCCCCCCCCCCGAACATTAAAACAGTACACACTTTGCCTTTTATTTAGAGTGTGTGTTTTGTGTCATCAAGTCAGAACCAATTGATAGTGATCCTAATAGGGTTTTCAAGGTAATTGAGATATTTAAGAAGTGGCTTCCCCTGTTCCACTCCCCCAGTGAGTTGCCATGGACAAGTTGGGATTTGAACCCTATTGTCCAGAGTCCTAGGCCATCATTCCATCCACTACTCCATATTAATTTTTTTAAATAGACATCAGTAAATGATCCTGTTCTTTTTAGACAGGCAGATAATTGTCCTCTGGAATCCCCATGTATCTTTTGTTATACTCCACCTCAGTATTGCTATGTAGAGTATTTGATAGTGTAGACAAAATGGCTTAATGAACATGTGGAATTTAGCTCAAAATTTTAAAGTGATGTGTTTCCCCTTCAATACCCTTCTTTGTGTGTGATACATCTTCAGGATCTCCAGTCACCAGAAAATGGCACCATACAGTACACACCAAACTGAAATGCAAACAAATAGCTCAGCTGTTATTTAGCTATGTGGAGAGCTTGACAGGTTTCAGAAAGTGACTCCGGCAAGAGGCCACACTTGTGGCATTGCGAGAGATTGGTGGAGTGAAGGGGGAAAGTCCCTCTTTGAAAATAAGCTTGTGAGTTGTGGCAATATTGGCTGGGGGCCATAAACCTACAGCCTGCTTTCTCCATATTTCTTGAAGGGGGAGGCCGTGATCATTGGGTTTAACTGTCCCATCCATGTTTAAATTGGTCTGCATTCTGGTTTAGTCTGGTGACTGGAGGTTCTAGAGAGGCTCAAGGTGATATAGATTGCCTTTGGGATTTCCAGTAGTTGGTTCAGAGACCATTATGAAAAGTGAATGTCTCCAGCACCAATATTGGTGGAACCTGAAGGAGGACCTATAATTTGTCTGATATACAAATGATTATTTGCATTGTATTAAAGTGTAGTTTGGGAATAGTTTTTTTCAGTAAACTTGGATAAACTGCATTCCAGAAGAGCTTTGAACACAGTGTTAAAATTCCAGTGGCCTTGGTTAGTATCACACATAGTGCATCAAGACATGAATGACATAAAAGGACATTTGTCCTCTGAACAAAGTCACTACTGCATTACTATCCTCTGATCTCAGCTCTTAACATTTTTTCTGACTATTTTCATGTCAGTCATATGACTGTGCAATCTATATCACTTCCTGATCAAGAGATGAAACGGTTTTTTTAAAAAAAGAAACCTCAGAAAGTAAATTATTATACATATTATATATTCTTAACAGACTTGGCAAACAGAAAAGATATATAAAGTGAATATTCATATCATGCCATGGTATTGGATTACAACAAATATATGGAGATACTATTTGTCTTTATCTGTATAACTGTATTATTTTAAAAGTCACCAGCAACTTTCTCAGTTATTCCCTAATGCAATTTTGTTCATCTTTATAATACCTCCAGAATAATTTATCACTCTCCCTTTGATTTAAAAATCCTTATATTTTATCTTTAATACATTCCTTTGAGAAATACTTTTTGGAAGATTTTCCACTGAGAAAACCAGAATTATTGAACTGGACAACAGAAAGTCTTAACACATATATAACACCGTTTGAAGGCTGCTGTTGGCGAGATTGCCATCTTTTCATGCAAGACAATCAAATATAGCTGAAAATATGCAAGTCTAAAAATGTTTAAAACTATTGGAAAGAATTGTCCAATGCTGTGAAACTAATTTATTTTCTACAAATATTTTAAGTGGTTCAATGGTGTATAAGTGCAGAATATAGGATATAACAATGCCATTAGAATTCATTTGTCTTCGTCTGGAGTTGGTTTTAAAGCTGAAGATGGCAGAAAGAGAGAGAGAGAGAGAGAGAGAGAGAGAGAGAGAGAGAGAGAGAGAGAGAGAGAGAGAGAGAGAGAGAGAGAGAGAGAGAAGATAGGAAGTTTCCATTGCAGACAAAACTGGACTGCATTATGCTTTGATACTAAGAACACATTTCCTATAAAATTATCAAATAAGAGAACTTGCACACAGAACTGTTCTTTAGCAAAGGCAATATGGGGGGGGGAGACGAAAGGGGAAGGTGTCCGGCATTTCTGTGAAGAGTTTTAAATCAATCTTGTTTTAAAACTACAGGTATCACAAACTTAAATCTAAACACATTTATTATTCTGTAGTCTCAAAGGTTGGCAGTTATATGCTTTCCTAGCAAGAATTATTATTTATTATTTATTTGTTTCATTTTTATACCATCCATCTTCCAAATTGGAACTCTGGGCGGTTTACAAGTAAAAAAGACATCAATACACAAGTGAAAAATATCAAAATACAGATACAAAAGGGGGAAAAACCTGGGCAAGATACATCGGGGGCGGGGGCGGGAGGAGATTAGAGGAACAGCCTTAGGACTCCTCTGCATCTAATGGCCCAATACCAGGCTGACCATGTTGGCTGGGGCCATTCTGGGAGCTGTCACCAGGGTTTCTTGTAAGGTAGGCTCACATGCTAACATGCCTCTGTCTCCCTCTGTGATGGGCTTTTCCTTCCCCCTGCACCTGCCATGACCGTTTTTGTTTGGTTGTGATGGAGAGGTACATTGTGTGTGCACGAGAGGCAAATTGTGTGTGCACGAGCATGGGACAGGGCCCTGTACAGTGGGGACAAAAAACAACAGAGGGCACTTGGGCTGCCACATAAGAAAATGATATTTCTAAGCTCTGAGCCTAAATGTAGCTACTCATAGATACGTTTGATATAACTAACTTTCCTAGTACATCCAGTCTTCACATTCTTCAGGAAAAACATGCCTTGGGAAATTTGTATCAGAGTCTTTAAATATTTTTAATCATTTATTTTAAAGCTTATTTTATAATACATTATATTAATATACAATAGTCCCTCCTCCTATTGTACGGTCTTGTGTGATGTCAGTTTCATCAAAAGCAAGGACTTTTGTTCTCTGGCTTCTTTTCCTCGAATTATTGCCAGAAAAAAAGCATGAAAATGGATGACAAGGCTAAAGGAACCAAGTAATACTTGGGCCCCTGAGCCTGAGCTTCCCTCCCCTTAGTAAAAAAATGATGTTGGCCTCGGAAATGCCAGAAATTACAAGTACACTCTCTTTCCTTGAATGCTGGAGGATGGCACAAAGGTTTTGATGACTGCTGATGACATCCCTGTACTTGATCAGGAATCAGTTCATGACCTCATGGTGCTAGCCAGGCCACCCCAGAGTGAGAAAGCAAGTTATTCAAAGAAGTCAGCTGTAGGAAGTCCTGTTTCATCATGTACTCAAATATATTCAAATAACTCAAGTATTATTCTGACTTTAAAATGTCACAATCTTATTCTGTGCATTAAATAAAATTAAAGTACAGTATGTACTTAAGAGAGCATGTGCATGCACACACATGTGGGCTCACATACGTGGAAATACACATACAGAGTAATATATAACTATATACATTGGTCAGCTATGTCTCTCAATATTTTGTTTGCAAAAAAAATTTCACATGAGCTCGAGTACTTGTGCGAATAATTAAATTCTGGAATTATGTTTAAAAGTAATTTATACACCATTCCATATTTTAGGGGGGTGATAATACTGTTAATAATTTGCAAAATGTCTCTATAATCCTCCATAAGGTTACTGATTTGGGTCTGATGGATCTCAACCATTGAATTTTGAACAGTTTCAGAGGACAAGGTAGTATTTCAATCATGAAACTGAATCTGATATTGGGGTGGGGGGGACCTTTCTCCATTAATAGGGAACACTCAACTGCTGCACTCCGGTGTTCCTGAAAGTGACTCATGACTTCAGTAAAAAAAGGATGTTCATACAGTATATTGTCTATTTCCTTTGGCCATGCTGGGATACCATATGACATTATTCCTATAGAAAAGCCAGGGCCTCTGATCCAACTGAGAATATATGACAAACAAATTTAAGATCAGAAAAGGATTTCTCCTTTCTTATAACAGAATGGTTCCTTCACCCTGTTTATACTTATTGTCTTCTAAGACATATTTTAGTTTTTTAAACCCAAGATTTCAAACAGAATGTTTATTCAACCTTAATACCAATAAACAGTAACACATCAGTTCCAAAATCTATTTTCTTTAAAAATAAGGCAACAATTTCAAAAAATAAAACAAAACGGAATTCAGTGTCTTCCACAGAGGTGGCGACTTGGGTCTATAGAGACACCACCCTGCTAACTCTTCTCCCACAGCTTAGGTTTCCTACAGCAGACAGATTTTAGGATGAACAACAGTACTTGGAAGTATCTGTTCCTTTTCTTTACTGTTATTCTTTTCAGTTGGCTTCATACTGAATTCACATTTCTTTCTCAGTTAATACAAGTTTAATTTTTAATAATAATGAATGGTAAAAGATACCCATCTTATCAAAAACCTAAACCCCACCATATACATTGGTGGGGGAGGGATTTGACTTTTTATATTTTCAGAGTTAGTGCACCTTTTTATGGGTACAAGGAGCAAAAAATAAAATAAAAAAAATCCACAGTTCAAAATTCCTCTGCTCTGAAAACTCAAACTTTCAGAAAGAGTTGCAATAGTTTCATTTAGGTTATAGTCAAGGGAATTCTGCTTCTGGTAGTCCCTTCTTTCTGTCTTCCTCGTTTTCTCTCTCTCCAGTTCCATGGAGCACTAGTGGGGATGGGGATTCTGATTTGAAGGAATTGGAATTCTCAATGGATATGTATTTTCTCCCCTGTTCATGAATATTTGGCTGAGAACTCGTATGCCTCCTCTTGAGAATTCCTTACACAAGGTTCTGTCTCTGACTTAGTCTCAATAGCATTAAATTTGTATGCTGCACTGCAGGGCAGATAGTTCAATGTACAGTATTTAAATCCAAAGAAATTTAAGGCCTTGGATTTCTGACATAAAGTGTCAGTTTAATTCCTCTCATAAAAGTGAACATGCCCCCAAAACAAAACAAAAAAAAAACAAAAAAAAATTTAAACAAGTAGAATGGAAGATATTATATGAAGGTCTGCTCATTGCACCCAGGCCAGTTCCCCTCATTCTGAATCCCTAAGATGTCATTAACCTTGGTCCATAAAAGCTAAAGACAATCACATGATTCTCCATATGATATTCCATACAACTCAGTTTGTTATCTCTTGAATTGCATTTGAGTGGGCCAGTCAGTCACCAATACAAAATAAAGAGATGTTAGCATGAACAAAAGAGATGATATAATATGACAAGAGAACCCCAGAACGAATTGTTTTTTCCTCCTATTTGGCCCATGCCTATATATGGTGGTGTTGCCATACAGGTTAAACAAGGGTGCTTATGTTCACTTTTCTGGCCTTGTATGCTGTGCAGGCAACAGCTGAAGGCCCAGGAAGTCAAAGTATAGAATGCAAGCAGTATGTCATCTCATGTTACTGACACCAGGTGATCCAATCACATTGTAATGCTGAATGGTTCAGTTCTATTCACATGTTACTTGTTCCTTTGTATTATCAAAGTTTTCTGTCACATCACAAAGTGTGTGATGATGAATGCGAGAAAGTATAGATGACTGTCTCTAGAGATCGACATGAACAAGCAAAATGGAGGTTTGTCATAGTTTGTGGTTCAATAACGTTCACAAGCCACAAACTTTTCAAACCTTTGGGAAAACAACAGCTATGGATTGTTGTGATTTGGTTCAGAAATTTGGTAGCCCTAAAATGCCCCCCAGCCACCTAGAGACCTTGAAACCACAGAGAAATTCACTGTCGCTACACCTCCTCCAAATTTGGTGAAGTTTGAATTTTAAACATCTACGTTACACACCCTCAAAGCAGGTCTCCCCAGGAAAGTGCTCTTTAGAAGCCAGCAGGCCTGGGGGATATTCCAACAGGGACTCATGCCAGGGAATCTGACATTATTCATAAAGAGATGAATAGGGGAAAGACAACACTCTTTTGCAAACCCAATGGACAATGCCATGCTTGAGGTCTGAGCAGAGTTGTGGTCAGAGGAGGATGGAGAGACAGGCTGCCTAACAAGGGAAGCAATGTGCCACTGGAGCTAACCTGGTTCCATGGTAGAAGGGTTCCTCTCACTAGCAGACATGGCTCTGAGGTAAAAATGGTTCCTGTGAATTCTTCTACTTCAACTGCCATGCCCTCATAGAATGTTGGCAATTAGTAACCTGAACTGGTTTCTATCTAAACTTATCTGGGAGTTGAGTCATGGCTACTGGACTTCTTTTTTGAGAGATAGAAACGTTTCGCTGTTCATCCAAACAGCTTCATCGGTCTGAATACAGCTAGTGCAAGAGACCTTCTTATAGTCAGCTTGACCTCTTGTCCCCTTGTCTGATTGGCTCATAAGATGAACAAAGCCTGAATAGGCTCGTTAGGGAGACATTAGTGTCCATGGCCTTAAGGTAAACAATGGCCTAAGGTTCTTGACAGCTAACGACCCATTCTTGATGGGTTTCAGCACCTTAGGCCATTGTTTACCTTAAGGCCATGGACACTAATGTCTCCCTAACGAGCCTATTCAGGCTTTGTTCATCTTATGAGCCAATCAGACAAGGGGAGAAGAGGTCAAGCTGACTATAAGAAGGTCTCTTGCACTAGCTGTATTCAGACCGATGAAGCTGTTTGGATGAACAGCGAAACGTTTCTATCTCTCAAAAAAGAAGTCCAGTAGCCATGACTCAACTCCCAGATAAACGCACCTGGATGACTGAGAATCTTCACAGACGTCTTTCTATCTAAACCTATTTTAAACAGAGCAGCTGTGCTCACTGTGGATCATTGGCTTAAGTTCTTAAGCCAAAATGTTCTTCTATGCCCCAGGCCACACTTCCTATCTATTTTCCTTGAAGGATAACTTGCAGCAGATGGCATTTCTTATTACGCATTATGTGTCTAAAAAATACTGTGATTTTCTTCTCTTTGTGGCATTGAGGATTTCTAGCTTTTTATCCATGCGTTGTAATACAGCCACATTAGTGACTCTGGCTGTCCTAAGTATCTCCAGAATTCATATGTACATCCACATTTCTAATGCTTCCTGCATAATGTGTCTGTACGGGTGCAAGTTTCAATACCATAGAGAAGTATACTGAATACATAGGATTGAAGTATTCGAGTATGAAGATAAATCCCAGTTTGTCAAGACTTTCCTCATTTTCTGGAAGGAATTTCTAGCTTATTCAAGTTATTTATTTATTTATTTTAGAATATTTTTACCCCACCTTTCTCCTTGGAAAAGGACCCAAGGTGGCTTACATGAAGGATCCCAGTTATCTTTGAGAAGACCTTCCAACTATTTATAAGATGATACTCTCTGTTATATCACTGCCAATCTTGAGAAGGTTCTGTGCACCATTTTGTTTTTTACTGATAACCATCCATTTTATCTTCTTCACGTTAAGTCGCAATCCCAAGGCACTGCTTTCTGCAGCAACAGAATCCAATAATCCTTGCAAAAATGCCAGACTTGTTGCAAGCAGGACAGTGTTGTCAGCGCATCTTATGTTATTAACAAGAACTCCATTCACCTTCACATCTTGGTTCTTTCCTTCAACAGCATCCTAGAAAATTCTTTCTGAATAGATATTAAAAAGTGGAGGTGAGAGAATACAACCTTGATAAACACCTTTCATAACTGACACCTCTTCTGATATCTTACCATCTATCCGGACACCCGCATGCTGATTCCAATACAAATGGTCTTATAAATAAGAAAAAGCAGAGCTCTTTGAGCTGTGCATTTGGCTGCCTGACCTGCCCATTCAGTGGTCTCTAAGTCCTTCCCAGAAGTCCAGTGCTTCTGATGCAGTGGTCCCCCCGCCCATTCGCAGTTCATATACTGCAGTCCCACTATATTGCAGTACAGTGGAACCCCGAATTTAAAAAAAGGGTTTAAACTCTCCACTTCTCCCCCCCCCCCCAAATTGGGCTCTTATAGGAAGAAACAGAGGGTTTTTAACCCATTTTTTCCATCCTGAAGCAAGCACTGATGGCAGACATCAGCACTTGATTCAGGAGAGAGAAAAAGTTTGAAAGAACCACCACTTCTCCCTCTACCCGCCCGATGATGTGTTTGTGGGGGGAGAAGCAGCAGTTGTTGTTTTTTTAAAAAAAATGTCTTTAAGCAACCGAGCCAAGCACTTGGCTTAGTTGCTTAAAGACATTTTAAATGAACCACGGCTTCCCCCAACACACCCAATTGGGGGAAAGCCGCGAGTCGTCTAAAACAGTTTCCTGGGATGAGGTGGGAAGGCCTGTTTCAAGCCTCCCGTACTTACCCAGGTCTGGTGCTGCCCCGAATGGGTCTGCAAGGGCCTTCCCGGGCCTTCTGGAGGCCCTAAAATGGTCTTCTTGTGAATCGGAGGTCACTTCCAGTTCGCAGGGAAGCCATTTCAGGGCCTCCAGAAGGCCTGGGAAGGCCCTTGCAGGCCCATTTGGGACGGCTCCAGGCTGGGTCTAAGTACAAGGGCCCCCAGCTAGGCCCCCCCAGGCCTGACCCGAACTGCAGCCTCGTATCATGGTTTTTCAATTATCGCGGGTTGGGTTGGGTTCCTAACTCCTGCAATAGGTGTGTGTGTGGGGGGGATCACTGTAAGACAAAAGCTAATTCTGAGGGGTGAAGAAGGAAAAATGAGTAAACAAGCAAAATGTCATATAAAGTATTTGTTGGTTTGGTTCATTTTGTTTCATTGCTTTTGATGAATTAGGACTGACGCAAATCAACAAACCTGGTTTGTTCATGCCCATATCAAATTGTAACAGTGTTGTTTTTATACAACTTTGGTACTGGGGCATCTTTGGTAGAGTGCACTTGCATATGTGATTATATGTGCATGGGGATGTAAAAAGAGGTGTTTAAAAGCCGCAGGGGGGTGTCATCAGAGAATAAAAACAACAAGCATATAAAATGGACACAAAGAACAATTTCTCATCATAAAATATAATTAAGCTGAATTTCCTGAAAGTCCTGCAACAATATTTCAAACAATCTAAGTGCATATATATATTTATGTACGTAATGATGCATCATTTTAAACATTTCTTCCAAACTAGACAGCTTTGACATTTCAGAAAAGGAACAATCTGCCAATGTTCTGGCATGACATCTGCAGTTCACAATGATATTGTCTCATGGTCTTTTTATCACATTAGCATCAGGTGTACTGTTCTTTAAAACACTGCTACACAACTTTCTCAGATGCTCAGTATTTTAAACATTACTAATGCTATTTTCAACCTAGTAGTTTTAGTCCTTAGCCATACCCACAAAAGCTCTGAATAGACAGTTACACAAGCCCTTGATCTGTATAAAATTCAAACTTGGTCTCTAGTTTTGATTACCCTGATTTCACTGCAAAGCAAATATGGATCCACCTAAGACATAGAATTGATTCCATACTTAATGGCCTTGTACATTTGCCAACCGAGAAGAGATAGAGGATAGATAAATGAATAAAGAGATCCACGACTTACCTGAGCACCCACTGTTTGCTACCTAGATGGGTTCCCTGGGCTCAAGATGCCAGGGAAAGAATGGTAGTAGCCATGCAGTCTAGTGGAATGAAGACAGTGAAGTTTCCAAAGATTCTCCAATGAGCTGCTAATGAACTGGTGGGGAGTGGGATTCACCTGCTGGCCTTGTATTGACCAAGGAGGGAACTGCAAGATACGTTTACCAGAAAAGGAGGGTTTCCACTCTGGTTTGCTAGCCCAGCAGAAAAAGTCCCCTCCAGTCCACTGCTCACTGGCTTTCCTCTTTTCCTCCTCCCTCTCCTCCCATTTTTAGAATAGTGTGTTGTTTTTAAAGTTATTTCACAGGTTCTAAGGGTGAAGGACTGGGTGTTACTGGAACAATGCATTTGTGCACTCAATAAATGTTTTCATAGCCTCAATTTGGGGTGGATCCAGATAGCTTAAGGGTAATGACAGGATCTTACTCACACAACACTGTGAATGAACCTCCCTGTACAAGGAGATTGGGGCAGGGTCTTGGTGTGTCTTAGCTTGGTGGTCCACAAGCCTAACCATTGCCCCAGGTAGATGAGAATCATGGAGTAGTGAATGACCTTGTGATGTCCAGAAGACATCTACGTCTGCTGGATAGAGATGGGCACGGAACGAACATTTTTTCGTTTCTGTTACCGTTTGTCGTTTCCGTTACGTAACGAAACAACAAACGAAAATTGTGATGAAAATGCAACAAAACCTACAGAACCACGAAAATTGTGGTCCTTACATTTCTTTTCCGTTAATGGCGACGTGCAATGAAATGAGATGTTTTAAATGTTTAAAAACGCCCTGGACATCCATAAAAACACAGCGATAATTATTTATATTGTCTGATAATACCTACCAGGGGGGTTGGGGTCCTTAAAACGTTTGTTTTTGTCTTCTCCCATCGCGATGTATTTTTCATTTCCCTTTAAAATGGATGTCACCACCAGCCACAAAATGCAGGCAAGCCATGTGATGGGATCATGTTCAACCAATAGCATGCCCAGGTTGCAGACTGGGCGGGCAGGTCTGGCAGCCACAGAGGACATAAAAAGCTCTGGCAGCCCCCGTCCTCCTTGCAGTCTCTGGTGGGATTTAGGGTGGGATTGCTGTCTCTGTGACTCTAGCTTCAGTCCTGCAGCCTCCCTGTGTGCGTGCATGCTGCGTACCTCTCAGTGAGTACCCTCCCTTGCCCCGCAGTGCAGTCACTCTGCGGCTGCCTTGCATCCTGGGCAACGCCCACCGCTGCCTTTGCAGCCTCCCTGCATACCTAGTCTATACTGTGTCTCTGCCAGCATCCATTTTTATAGTGTTTTCCCTCCGGTCTGCGGCGTTGGGGGATGCCTGCGCACGAAAATGCTTTAAAAATTGCGCAAAAAGTGGGTAGAAATGACAAACGAAAAAATGAAAAACGGGAACAAAATTTTTCAAAAAATTCCCGACAAATGGAAACAAACTGAAACAGACCTCTCAACAACAAATGAAAAACCGAAACGCCATTTTTCTGTTTTGTGCCCATCTCTACTGCTGGATATTTTAGTGGATGCCGAAGCAGGTGGAGGTGGCCATCGGGAGATACTGTACTTGAATCTATTGGTGCACTGGATCCAATGCCCTAATGCTGGCCAAGGATTGTTTCTGTAACCAATCAAGTTTTGGCCTTTTTCTTCCAAAGAATTGTGTGGCTTATTCCTTTCCTGTAGTTCTGAATGCTGGAGTGAGGGACAATGATAGGCCAGTAAACATTGTACCATGCAAAGAATTTCCCCCATCGTTAAACACATCTTTCAATACATGCTTAAATATCTATAACAATACAAATAGCTACTTATTAAAACTGTATGTTCCTGTATGTTATGAACTGCTGTTCATTTGCTTTTTCCCATCCAGACCCTGACCTTGGAGACAGTGCAGTAAAGATTAATACATTTTCATGTCACTATCTATTCTGCTTTTGTGTCCTACTATTGCATTTTAGTAATTGTTTCTAGACTTACTGGGTGAACTTTATTATAAAAACAATTGAGTAACTATCCAGTGACCTCACTGCAAGAAGGGTGGTATAAAAATCCAATAAATAAATAAATAAATAAATAAATAAATAAATAAATAAATAAATATTACCTAATTGTTTAAATGAAACTTATGTGCACTGACAGAAAGTTAGTGAACATGATCTATATATGCATATATAAATAAATGGGATATCATGTCTGGTGGCTAAATGAAACCTCTAAGTGAGTGCTGCAGAGGAAAACATTGAAAAGGTGTCTATCTCAATGTGTCCTGCTTCTCACCTTCCAGAACTATCTGATGACATGGATTTTGTTACAAAACATCAAGAAAATTCTTGCTCTTTGATCCTGAAAGGACAAGCTGAGGTGGTATTGTGTCTGAGATGGTGGGCACTCATAGCAGTAAACGGCTTTTTCTTCTCTCTATACTTCCACAGGTGAGAGGTTACTAATTGCCATTTTACCAGGCACAGTTCCTGAGCTGTCTGGAACTGCTATCTGCACAGCAATAAGCACCCATCACCAGTGCCCACTGACGAACTCAAACAGTCCTCAAAGTGAGCTGTGGCCCTGGAATGAATCCACCAGTGAAGTAGTGGTTGTGACTATGGAGAGTATGCAATAATCTCAATGAACCCACTATCCTAAAGAGGGCGTTGAACAAGGTTCCATCTAAGCTATGCAGCTTGACTTTGCCTCCCTGTTTACAAGGTTCCTCCTCCTCCATGCAAGTGTTTCCAGCTCCTCTGGTTTCAGCCACAGGGAAACCCCAAATGTAGGGATGCACAGTTGCATGAGAGGGGCAAAGTCATGTACGTGAAGGGTGGAGCTCTGCCCAATGGGACTGAACATTAGAGGAAATGTTGGCTTTGAGTCTTGAGTTGGTTCCTACATAGATTCCTGTCATCCTCAAAGGAAACAGCAGCCGGTTCTTCTGGCTCAGTATTTCTGTGCCTATCCCCCATTTTGTACTTGCCATGTGCCTGCGGCAATAAATTTTTAAAAGAAACTTCATAAACAGTTTAGACAGAATGTTTCTGCTTATTTATTACCAATCAGTGAGGTGCAAAATACAACCAATCTGTTATGAATTTTATTTCAGTGTTCTTGTTACTTTAAGATATGCTCATTTGTTATGTGTGCAAAAATGAAAAGTACAATTCCAAACCTAAGTATACTGTTTAAAAATAGCCTGTAGGAATCCAATTGTAAACATCTTCCTCTAGCTGCATCTTTTCAAAAAGGTATTCATGGTTTTAACCAAAACTTCTGTGATCGTTTATATCTGAGCTAAACAACAACAACAACAACAACAACTGAATGAAAAAGTTGTTTTTCTAGGGACCATTTAGCTGATCAAAGCATTAACCTATTTACAGCTCTTCTTATCTAGAAAATGCCACATCTGCACACATTGCTGCTAGGCAGCTTGACGGGGGTGGTGGTGCATTCCTGTCCCTCCAGAAACAGAAGGGCAGGACTGGCAAGCAACCCAGGAGGACTGTTGCTATGTCAGCGTTGGGATGGGGGTCAGGGCTTTTATTTGAGCCCGGCCACTATGCAGGCCTTTTCACTCTGTTGATGGATAGGAAAGGAAGACAGGACATGTATTTGGATAATCTTATGCCAGACTGAAAGACTGTTAGCCATTGACCCCACATGTTATAGTGGCTCATCCAGAAGGATAACAATATAGGTTTGCTGAAAGGGAAAAAAGCTGGTCTTGAGGGTGATGTGTGATAAATATTTGGTGATTATCCAGAGGTAGCCAGCCATTCTGTTCAGATCTGTATGGAGAGGTGTTTGTGAGCCCCTCTACCTGGATCAGCCATGGCATGGTATCCACAGGGAAATGAAAGCCTGGGTCCTTAAACACGGGGTTGGGGTTGGGGTCTTTATATGAAACACAAGGGAATCCGGTTTGATTGCCTTGAGCTGTTCTGGGGTGACAGTATATACTTGTCAGATGCAGGGGAGATCTTATTAGAAAAACTAAGATGGGGGCCATTAGCTGTAATTTTAGTTTAATGGAGTAAGAGAGCTAATCCTGGGCTAGCCCCTCATGTGGTGTCTAGTGTAGGGAGAGTGGTGGTAGCAGTAAGCCCCACAGGGTGTCTTTTGGTGTTTAGGTACCCTGAATGGATACTGAAAATGGTGTGATTCAGGTAGACAAGCAGGGGTGGCTTTCTGAAGCAGCCTTGGGGATGACCAACTTTGATTCACAAGAATTGGGGGGGATGCAGCCCTGAAGACGTCTCTCCAATTTCAGTTGCCTGGGACAAAGCTGATAGTGTTCAGCACTGTCTTGGTGCAAAGGGCTCCCTTGGCCCAGACTGGAGAAGGGGCTGGTCACTCTGGGTTTGATGCACTACCTTAGAAACCCACCTCAGTTCAGAAATTTAATAGTTAATTCAGTTGTGACCAGATTTTGAACCTATCTCTTGTGCCATACCTCTTAATTTGCTGGTTGAAGGGAATACTACAGTAAAACTTTGGTTTGAGAGCATAATCCATTCTGGAAACATGCTTGTAATCCAAAGCACCTATATATCATAGCAAATTTCCCAATAAGAAATAATGGAAATTTGGATGATTTGTTCTACAACCCAAAATATTCACATAAAAATGAATACAGTAGTGTAATATAGTACAAAATAATAAAGATAATACAAAACATAAAGAAAATAAAACAAATTAATAAAAAATAAAAATAAAAGGTGGGGCCTAATACAATAAAATGATAAATAAATATCTAAATAATTTATAAATCAATAAAAATAAATATATTTATACAAATAAATGTCCAGTAATCTCTCTAATTCCACCAAAAGCTCCCAAGAGAGCAAACTCAAATTTCAACTGTTTGACATGATTTTCCAGGCTGAGAATCCAATTAAACTATCGGAAAATGCAAGGGTTTGCTTCTTGACAAATGCCACCCATTGCATGAAAGAGCAGAGACAGTTGTGACGTGGTACCAGAAAAACCCAGATTATATGGCTATGTATGCATTTAAAAATCCGCTCTCCCATTTACCCCTGAAGCAGCTCACCAGTGAGGAGTTGTGAGGGCTTCCGAAGAAAGAAAGGCAAAGGCTGCCAGCTGTGTGGAAGGAGGCAGGGCTTGGTGTGTGTGCCCTCACTTGCATGCGAAGCCTGCAGGAGCCGGATGGCTCCAGAAGGGAGGACTGGGCAAGTGTGTGGTAACCAGAAGGTTCTGGGATAGAGGACTGGACAGGAGCACAGCTGATGGATAGAGAAGGTGGCTGGGAAGGCGAGGGTGTGTGCCATGGTGGAACGTTGCAGGACCCCTCTGGCGATTGCCTCCCCCTCACTACTTTTATTGCAAGATATTGCCCAATAATTCTGCTCGTCTTGCAGAACACTAATAGACCAAAGTACTCGTAAACCAAGGTTTTACTGTATCTCCTTAGAATACACCCACAATGTACTTAATAGCATCTTGGAGCTATTGTTATATGTCTTGAAAACAGAACTAAAACAGCTCACATACTTCACTTAAAACACCGGAGATGGAACATTTCACTTGTCAAATTATTGCAGGTGAGGCAGGGTGAACTTCTCAGTCTGCAAGAGGGTGAAATATGTTGCTGCAATTTCAGCTAGGAAGAAACCAATATGGATTTTTAAAGCTAAGTAGAAGTGTGCAAAATAATCCTTTAGCACAATTAACTTCTGAAGACAAATTACACAACTGATGGCAAGCAAAGATGGTGGGAACTTTGTGCCACAATTTTTTTTAAAAAAATCAAAACATCATAGTGTTTTTGTGTTTCTTTTAAAAATCAGTGATTGTTCTAAGCATTATGTGTGTGTGCTTGTGCCCACTTTTTTTCTCAGTGTGGGAAACGTCAAGGGTTTTCACAACGAGTTTGCGTAGATTATGGAGATGACAATTGTTTGGCAGCAAGTAAAGATTTTGAAAACTCATGAGTGGCTCTAATTAAGGTAGTGGAACAGATGAAGTATATAGTGAGCATTCTGCAAGTTCATTGGCTCCTCACTCCACCCTTTAACCTTTCCCTGGAAAGCCTTTTTGGGACTGACTCTCCTAGCCAGGTAAGAATTGCCAGGTCCCATATCACATGGCAGTGATTGAGTCACTGTGGCAGATGTGGAGCTGTAAAGGTTTTCCCTGCACATGTGTGCTAGTTGTGTCCATCTCTGGGTGGTGCTCATCTCCGTATTCAAGCCGAAGAGCCATTGTTGTACAAGTCTGTGGCCATGTGACCGGTATGGCTGCAAGGAAACTGTTTTACCTTCCCACTTTTTACGGTGGTACCTATTTATCTACTTGCATTTAAATGCTTTCAGACTGCTAGGTTGGCAGGAGCTGGGGTTAACAGCGGGAGCTCTCTCCGCTGCGTGGCACCCACCCAGGATTCGAACTGCTGAGCTGCCAACCTTGAAGCCAGCAGTTTTCAGTGCTCTAGCCTGTTGAGCTACCACGCCCATCTTAAAAGGGAAAGAAGAACATTAAAATGCCCCATGAAAGTTAGTACCCAGATGCAAACTAATCAGGTTCCCACATCAGATATTCAAGTGTGGGGAATAGGCAGTGGGGAGAGGACCAAGTGGAATGATAGTTGTTCCCTCATCACTTGCTGCACACACCTAATGAATTTCTAAATATTTATTTAGAATAAATATTTAACTACCTCTTCCAAAATGAATTTCGGCCTGACATATCCAGACAGGTTATGGCCCTTCTAAACCTCTTCATCTGGTGTAGTCAATGTCTGCAATGTCTGAAGATGTTCCACTTCTTCAGGGACTTCTTACAATTGCACATTATGCATGTCGGTAAATGGCTTTGCAAAAATTGAAGCTCTATGCACACTCCAGTTCTTTAAAACTTTCAGTCAGAAACACCGGTTACAAAGTTGGTTTTGCCACTGGTGTGTCTGTGGTTTTTTTAAAGTAAACAATAAACGTTCTGCAGTTTACTACCATTACATAATAAACCTGAATTCGTTCTCAGTAGAAATGCAGGAAAGTGCTGCAAAGCTTTTATGTGGCTTCACTTCACTCAGCACCCTGGGTCTCCATTCTTCCCCACCCACTGCCTCTCTTTTCCTCTCCCTCACTCTCTCTCTCTCTCTCATAAGCACACAGAACCTTGCATGATCATTAAAAACATTATACTTTAGTTAATCAACATATGTTTCAAACCTACTAATATTTGTAGGCTTGTGCACTTTCAATCTTATCAGCTCCAAAATTGGAGAACTAACCCCCATACCCCAAGCCTGGCATGTGAATTAGAATGAGCACCAGTGTTGAAAATATTCATGTTAGAGTGATTTATTGCAATTAAGCTTCCACTAAGCTACTTGGAAATGTACAGGAAAGTGCCAAAATTGATTTAATACCAAAAGAAAATTGACAGTTTATTATTTTGAAGTGGAATGATATAATCTGTGAGTAGCATTCAGTATCAAAATGCCAGGGTTTTTCAAAGAGCTGTGAAGTGTGTTTAATACAGCAGCTGAACTATAGTATCAGGGTAAAAAAAAACTCTTTAAGAATTTGAAATAGATTCAGTGAAAGCTATTCATCACCACTACAGTTCACAGGGGCAGGTGCAAGAATATACAATTCCTAGGGGTTGGGGGGGGGAGACGATCACAAAATAGAAGATTCTGTGTCCTGCAAATCTGAAATCACACTGGGGAGTGCTTCCCCCACCCCCTGAAGTATAGATTTTTGTTACACATTTTCAAGCGGTACATACCTAACAGGTTATTGATTTGGATCTGAAGGACACAGTGTTTATTACATAGGAAAACATTGCTGGGCACAAGCGTGAGAAATTAATGATAGCTTTGTAAGCGTCCATGCTGTGGTACTAAAACAGTAGGGCACCTGTCAATCTCTATGATAATATATCTCAAAAGTTTATAAAATCAGTGATGTGAAAACACATTGATTTTCCTGAGCTGAACGGGATTTTTGAAAGAGAAAAAGCAAGATGTTTACCAGCTTTAATACCTCTGTTTGTAGAAGTGTAATTTCACATGTGTCTAGGCATTGTAAAACTGTGTATAAAGTACAAAGAAACCTTTATTTCCTAATGTGGTTTTATTTATAAATAAGGGGGCTTGTCCCTCTCCATTTGCGGTCACATGAATAAAATACGGCGAGGGTTTTTTTAAATTTAAAATTTGATACATTCCACAGAATTGATTTCAATACAAAGATAACCTTGGCAAAACTATTCACCCAGACAAATGTGCATGCAATCTAGTTTTGAACTGTGTTTTATTTAAATTAATGACACAAGAAAGCCAACAGCCCGGAATGAGGACATTTTCAATAAACTAAAACTACTCAACAATTGCATAATAACACTTTTAAAACCATAAATAAGTTGGGTTCTAAGAAACCGAGCACCATGTATACAACGTATGCATAACAGCAACTAATAACAATGCATGATAAAAACAAAGGGACATGCCATATACATAACACAATATGTTTTTAGAATCTCTGTTCAGAATATTCAGTAGATTTGCACTTATTCAATTAGGAGAATGACCTTTTACAGCAAATCAGCCCACTTTCTTCAACCTAAACTCTGTGGTGAGAATCCAAGAACATAATTCCACTATATTCTATCTCTATTGTCAGAACATGACCACCATTCCTGCTGCAGCCCCCATGAGGCCTAAAAACCTACCCTGGAGAGCAGGGAATTCTCCAGAACACTTTTGGGGGTGGGTGGGAGGTGGGGGGTCACCACAGAAAACTGCAGGTGAGAAGAAGAAATTATCTTCTGCTAACATTTAAAAGGTGCCCTAGGATTGTGGCACCTATCAACAAAGTTAAATGAAATTTCTGTTTTCTACCACCATGTCATCATGATTTAAAGTTGAATTTTTTAAAAAAATGAATCTTGTTGAATTTGAAGCAACACTTGGGTAGTTTAATTAAGGGTGGGCAACTGTCGGCCCTCCAGATGTTTTGGACCACAACTCCCACAGTCCTCTGTCATTGGCAATCTAGGCTCGGAATTCAGGGAGTTGTGGTCAAAAACATCTGAAGGTCTTACAGTTGCCCACTTTGATTTATACAATTAGTGCTATAATGCAGTTATTCTCCTTATCCTTAGGAGGGACAGAAATTCAATGGTTCACAAAGGTAAGCCCTCCCCCCCCAAGCTTCAAATATGTTTGTAAATAAAGTACAGTGGTACCTGGACTTAAGAGCAGCTCGACTTAAGAATGGAAAACTGTTGGCATTTTAACTGCCACCTTACAAATTTTAGATATGGTCTGCTTGACTTACAATTTTTTTTCATTTTTTTTTTCATTTTTAACTTATTTTTTCAGTTTTTTAGATAGGTATCCTGACTTAAGAGTAGTTTGACTTAACAGCATGCATTAGGAATGGATTAAATTTGTAAGTCGAGGTACCACTGTAGTTACAAGAGTAGTGGTTTAAAGGAACCATCACATCTACAACACATTTCAATTCAGATAATTTTTTTCTGCTTCAGATTAGCATGTTTTGACAGGGAAAGTGGGCAAATGAAACTTCAAAAACGTTTTTGTATGTGTGTCTGGTGTATGTCCTGTGTGCAACAACATACATGCATCTCTACAGTTGTACATCACAAAACTTATTGAATAAACTGGCCTACCGTTTTCCTCATCTGATTTATTGTCATTGTCAGAGTCAGTCAGGGTGAGTGCAGAATTTTCACGGCTTGAGAGACCAGAACTGCGCCGGGATTTAATCCCTCTTCCCCACAGTCGAATGGCACGCTCTGGAGACATTCCTCCCTCTGTATCTGAGTCAGCGTCGGACCCAGTGCTTAGGGAATAGCCTTGATGAAGTATTCCTATGTCTGAGCAGTAACCACTTCGGTGGGGAGAGGTCTCACAAATGCCTAGTTCAGCAAGAGTGAAGTTTGTTCCTGGAAAAACAGAAAATGGGATGGGGTGGGTGGGAAGAGGATAATTAAAATGTGTGAAGAGTCTTAAATTTAAATATAAATTTATTTGAAAATAAAGTAACAGACCTTTTTACCTTCCCTTTCATGCAGAACATTACATGTACAGAAATAGGTTGTGTAGATATTGTCAAGGCTGTTTGAAAAGAACAATATAGTGCACAAGTTTGGAAAGAGAAAGTTTCCAGGTACCACCGAAATACCTCAGTAAAAACAGACAAATACATGACTGAAAAGGTGTCACACTTACTATAACATGTAATATTGTTCTTTTCTGTGAGAGCTTAAGAGTTTTTGGTTTAAATGAATGATATAGGAACACGGTAGCCAAGGGTGACTGGTAAAGTGACTAAGCAATGGCCTGTCAATGAACAACATATTATTCCTGGATTACAGGAGACTAACAGCAGCAACATTAGTATATATATAGAAAATAAAACGATTTATTTTATACAGTTAAATGTTTCGTAGGAACATACCAGTATTGCACACGAACTGTGAAGTTAGTTTAACTCAAAATATGCAGTGTACAAAAGAGATGGGCATTCAGGTTTAGATTCCACCTTGATAATAGAGGTCCTATAGCATGTCTAACTAGGAAGACTCATTTTAGGTCATTATTGGACATTACTTAGTGAGTAAGGCAGAAAGACCTCTTATAGCGTCGCAGTGGCAAATTTTGAAAACAAGTGCTTATCATGAGACTCCCTGTAGCCACAATCTGAGGAAGTATCGAAATATGCTGCTTGCCTTATCAATCCAGGTGTATAGTTCTCATGTATTCTATCTGTGGGTAAAACACTCTTCTGCTGGAGTGGCCGTATGTTGCATAATACCCACTTCGTTAGATTCAGGCAAGAATCACAGAATAGGTAAATGGCAAATGAGAGTGCACTGGTTCACATGTCACACTTTGTCTGGAAGGACCTCAGAATGTGTGAAAAAGTCAAGACATGGATACAGCATCTCAAAACAGCATAAGTCTACTCATACATGTTTTTTCCAGTGGTTTCTTTTCCTAGCAGCAGAGAAGAACTTAGCTGTGTCTATTTATTTTTTTGCTCAAAAATTCCTCAAGTAAACAAAGCATAATAAAACACGTTTTTGCAGCTTTTGTTTCTACAGAGCTAGTATTTTGTAAAACTAATGGATCTTAAATATCAATTTGAGTCCAAGATACTTTGAAACACTTTTTATTACATGAAGAATATTTCACAATGATACTTTGGTTTTGTTTTTTAATTTTTTTTAGTTTTCTTTTGTCCAGGCTCCAATAAAACTTTGATAGTTCAATTCATTTTGTAATTAATCAACTGCAAGGATCAACACTTTTATATCATTTGTTAGCTATCAACTTATTTTTTACTTAGGTAACTAATCTTCCAGTTTACACACACAGCATAGTAAGAAAGGACAGATCATCTCTCTAGAATTCTTATGCCCACTGATTAAACACAAATACTTCAAAGACCATTCAAAGGTGAAAACAACAGTATGACCAGTTTAAAAAGGATTTTATAAGGAATTACTACTTTCATGTTCTTGAATCAGTAACAGAGATGGTCACTTGCTGTGATTTGGCATGGTTCAGAGGATAGGGCCCCACAGGTTTCGCGTGGGTACCCTAGATTCTGCACCTTGCCTCCTCCTCCCCCCAGGTGCCCTATCACAAACAATGCCATGTGCTTCCCTGCCCCACCTCCTTCTCTAAGTGGGCACCTGCAGGAGGAGGCAGGGTGCAGAGTATGGGGTGCCCACACAGTACCTGCAGGCCTGATCCTCACAAATGTGCTGAACTGCTAGTTTCTGGTAACTGACCATCTCTAATCAAGACCATATGAGACAGAGTGATTATAGGGTCTGCCCCAAATTTGGAGAAAGTTTGGCAACTACTTTTAAAATTCTGTGTTTTTTTAAAATAAAACTTATCCTGCAATAGATATAACTTGGAAATAAAAAAATTTCATTCCAGGAAATGAATTAGACAGGTTTATGCAACAGATGAACAATAGATGTGATACTAAGAAGAAGGTTGTCATATTCATTCACTAAACGACAGACTGAGAAGTGATTCTGCAAAAAACAGTGAATCAACACTGATATAATTCTGTAAATTACAATAACTGGTTCATTTATCAGAGGACGTTACCACATGGCTGAATAATCGGGAATAAAAAGGGGACATATTGTTCCCTGCTTCTGGTCATGTGGCTTTTATTCTGTGTTCTCTGTCCGCACTTTCACATCATGTTCCGAAACATATAAACTGGAGTTAGTGTCCGCATGTATCGGGCAACAATTAGTCTTCCACAGTCAAGGGATAGTCATCTTTTGTAAGAGCTGTCTTCTTGTGCTTGACCGCAAACTACATGACCCATCTAGTCCACTGTCAAGGGGGGCATCACTAGTGAGCCAGCAAGATGGGTTACCTAGTCCACAGTCAAGGGAGAGCCATCACTAGTGAACCCAGCAGGGTTACCAAGTCCACAGTCAAGGGGAGAGGCAACCTTCATAAGTACAGCAAGATGGGTTTGTAAGCACAAGAAGACAGCTTTTGCGAGAGATGGCTCTCTGTTGACTGTGGACTAGGTAACCCATCTTGCTGGGCTTACGAAGGCTGGCTCCCCCTTGACTATGGACTAGGCCACCCATCTTGCTGGGCTTACAAAGTTTGGCTCTCCCTTGACTGTGGACTAGGTAAGCCATTTTTCTGGGCTTATGAAGGTTGGCTTGACTGCAGACCAAGTAACCCTTCTTGCTGGGCTTACGGAGGTTGGCTCTCCCTTGATTGTGTACTCAATAATACCAAAGATAAGTTGCACGGAGTGAGGGAAAGCACAGGGATATAGCATTTACCACTGTCCCCAGGAGAATTGTCAGTGTTACAGCTTAGCAACAAAGGGACAAAACAGATCCAGGGGTTCAGCCTTGACTCTTTTGTTCCGCTGAAGTTGCTGTATTGTCTGTTTGTCTCTCCTTTAACACATACGTCATGTGGACAGATCAGTATATCCTGCCCCTTTAAAAAGCATGGTGCGGTAGCAGCCTTTATCAGGCTCAGAAATAAGTATCCTTCTGGAAGTTGTCAGCAGGGAGTTCTAACAAATACCTTGAATTTTTAGCACAAAAATTCTGATGAGGAAGAGAATCCTGTAGCAGGCAAAACTCAAAGATGGCTTCCAAAAAGTGTAGATTTTGTGTGGCAGCCAACTGTAATGGATTTTAGGAGTAGTTAAACCTGTTAGTTCGGCCAACTGTAAACACTGAATATTAAAGTGTAGTTTTGTTTTAGCAGCTGTGTGCTTATCGGTAGAATGTGTAAACATGAGCTTGCTGGAGATGTAAACAGGGTTCAGTGAAGAAGAATCTGATTGGTCTATGAAATACCATGTGACTGATATTTCCCATGCTAACGGACAGTCTGAATTGTGCTTTCAGACAGATGGGGAGAAGATTCTTTGTGAAACATGAAGACAAGACAAGCTTAAAAATGTACTTCAGGGAATTAGAGAAGGGGACTTTTGCCACATGGCCTCTTAAAGTTAGTGTAGAAATCATCTTTTTGTTTTATAGATAAGAGCAATAATTTGTGTAACCCCCAATAGCTTCAATAAATGCTTTTAATAATTCACAAGGTGCCTTGGTAATATTTTTGGTAAATCTGCTAAGATCACAGCATACAAAAAGGCTTGGGAGTCAAATTGATGGACTCACTAGGCTTTGATAATCTCCAGGCTCTTGCATAGATTGGCTGAGGTTGATTCACTGTAGGGTGGGCACCTGGGCAGAGGTTAAAATAGCCTGATCTCAGTGTGTAAAGTTCTGAGATTTTCTATTGCACCACCTATATTGCTATGCTAACCATGAATGCTGCAAAGAGGCAAGAGACAGGCAGAAGCTTCGAGACATAGCTGGTTTTGCCATCATGTCTCCTTTTCCAGGCTGGCATGTTTCACAAGGGAATCTAAGACGTTCTGTTCTTATCCTCATCTAATGCCAATGTTGGATTAGTGCCCCAGTTCAAAGAGAATCTATACACAGATGGTCTGCATACATTGAGCTTTTTTTGCAAGAATTCTATATGCTTGGACTGTCAAAGAGATTGTGGCTGATATGTTGGGGGTTTCAGGAAACTTCAAAACATTTCAAGAACACTGTAGGTAGGTCAATGTTGTTGTTCCCGTTTTGTTTGCAGAAGGAGCACTGAGGTTTCAACAGAGTGGCTTGCATGGAGACAAATGACATACAGAAAAAGCAGAAAGGTCACCCCTTCCTCATCATGTGCACCCAGGAGCAAATTCTGTGCAGACACGTAATGCTCCAAATTTTAATTTTGTGCCAGAATCTGGCCATTAAATATGTTTTGAGGAAAAGGGCAAGGTCTTAAAATACATGAATGAAGCAACATGCCCTTCAACATTACAAACTGGAAAGAGACAGGAAAAAAACAGTTGAAGATTCTACCAGACTTTGACACATCCTTCTACCATTGTCCAATTCTTTATACGTTCTCTAATGTTTCAGGGCAAACCAAGACCATGCATATGGCCACTTGCATACACATATACACACAATGTTTTTGTTTACATCTTTCTCTACTCTTCTTCCTCAGTTGTCTCAGAGTCAGGGTCCCAACTAGCTTTCAGAGAGGAAAACTTAAAAACAATTATGATATTTTGGATAGAACAAGGGAATGACAACTTAAGGTCCCTGATCTTTTTATTTACCATTCTTTAGCTTTAAATCAGACTTCATATGGGCACATTTTCAAAGGGAGGGCACCTTCAGTAGGATTTTTTTTGTCCTCTCCCTGAAAGACATATGGCCACTCTACTACAAAGCCATTAGGTACTGCCTTGCCTCTCTCTGCTTTCAGCACACCCACTCTTTTTCCTCCATGCCATTCTCTCTCTCTCTCTCTCTCTCTCTCTCTCTCTCTCTCTCTCTCTCTCTCTCTCTCTCTCTCTCTCTCGATAGCATTCACACGGGCTCCCTGCCTTTTTCTCACCTACCTTCTTGGCACTATTATAAAGAAGCAGCTCTTTTGAGTTTGCATATACTAGCTTTCCATATCTTGGCAGCTACACTTTCCATGTTATACAAAATATCTTTATTATTCTAATCATATTGTGAACAATCATGAAAGGGAGCACAAGCACAAGCTCTCTCTCTCTCTCTCGCTCTCTCTCTCTCTCTCTCTCTCACACACACACACACACACACACACACACACACAGAGAGAGAGAGAGAGAGAGAGAGAGAGAGAGAGAGAGAGAGAGAGAGAGAGAGAGAGAGAGAGAGAGAGAGAGAGAGAGAGAGAGAGAGAAACAGTTCATTCAGAAATCTCCTTAAGATTTCTGCTGGGCAATACACCAGAGCATCACAGGCATGCTCACTCTGGGTGGCCACGTATAGAGAGGCCCGAAAAATGATCACTAGGAGTCGGGCATTCTCTTATGGAATCAGCTCCCAAGTGAGATTTACCTTGCTTAGTCCCTGCCTGCCTTTAAGAAACCAGTTAAGACACTACTTTTTAGATAGGCATTTGGCGACCACTAATTTTAATTTTACTTTTAATTTTTGGACCATTAACTTAGACTGCCTACTGGCTTGTTATTAATGTGTTTTTCATTATTATGTTTACTGTTGTTTTGCTATTTTATTTTTATTGCATTATTGTAAACCACCTGGAGTTCTGTTAGAAGACAAAATAAATAAATAAATAAATAAATAAATAAATAAATAAATAAATAAATAAATAAATAAATGTTCCCTTCCAAATGCTTTGGGGATGGTGAACAGAAGGCTGAGTTTTCTTAAAATCTTTTGTACGGTAGAAGAATACATAACCTGGAGGATGAGGATGTTTTGAGAGTGTTCCTTGCAACCTTCTTGTCCTCACTTCTTTTAAATTCAGAGCATCTCAGCAGAAAATGCTGGTGACTTTGTCAGGCTGGGGGATTCCACAATGTTTGGATTCTGCTTGGGGCATCTTAAGATTACCTAACTGTGTGTGAATGCTCAGTCTCATATCCACTGGACCTGCAAAATGGCAATACAGCACTACTTAAGAATTTATCAGACCACCAAGCTACTATACTAAGCAACAACAGGAAAAGTAGGTGGTTTGCTAAAATATACGGTCCAGAGATCACCAGGCAGCATGGCTTCATCTCTCAACATATACAGGATCTTTTTATCCTTGACGAGAAGTTACTCCATTCTCCCCAAAAATTCCAATAATAATACAAAGCTGGATGGCTATTCAGCAGTAAGTACCATTGTAACCAGATGGGGATTTCTTCTGGGAATAGCATGCACTGCAACTTGAAAGACATAGCCATTCTGAAAGGAGGCCTTTATCCTCACATAGTCTTCCCTTCCTCCCACATCTCCTGTCCACACATGTAACCTCCCCAGGCCTGCTACCAGGGCAGCAACCACGTGGCTTCAAACAAAATGCCATCCTCGCATAACACACTCTTGGGCTGTTCTAGAATTCACAGTCAAGGGCTGTCACATTATTCTTTTAATATCTATGACATTTTGTGTGTCTGCACACAGTGCAGGAGCACATGCAGTGTGTAAACCAGTGGGTCGCCATACAATTTTAAATCTCTCATGACTAAAACTGTGTCATCAACCACAGCTGTGACTTCATTCATAGACATAAAACACTGAAAGGCACCAGCTTGTGTTCCCAACTCCCACCCGCAGCAAAATAATGGCTACCAATTTTGCCCACTAGTTTCTATAAAGACCAGGGTCTTTAGGTGATCATTAAAGTGTTATGATTATTAAACTGCTATGAAACTGATATTAACAGTATATAGCAGGTACATTTTCTTTTCACATGAAAGCAGAGAATCTAGACCAAATAAATAGGCATTATTAGCACAGCTTGTATTCAAGTAAAATTTAGTCCACCTGGCAATATGGCAGCTGGACTTGCTATATTTTTATCAGTGTTTTTATTCTTCTTCCCCCTGACTGTTAATTCAGTTTTTCTCTCTTCACTTTCCTGCCACCACACACCAGAGACCCACATACAGTGTTTTCCAGTGTATAAGACTATTGGAGATGGGTGTTTCGTTTCAGAAGGAGTCTGGCTTCGAAATGAAACACGGCAGCACACATGCTGTTCGGAACCGGGACTAAGCCTCTGGAATGAAATCAACCACTGACTTACCTTCTTTTGGGAGGTGCAGGGTGAAACTCCAATCGGGAAGCAGCCTCCAACATGTCATTTTCCTTTCTCCCTGACACTGGCCAATCAGGAGCTGTGCAAGGACATGCATCATCCCACCTCCCTGTCTGATTGGCCAGAGCTAGGGAGAAGGAAAGATTATGCACTGGAGGATGCTTCCTGATTGGAATTTCGCCCCACATGACCCAAAAGAAGGTAAGTCAGTGACTGATTTTGTTCCGGAGGCTGGTTCCTGGTTCCAAATGGCAGCTGTGCTACTGTGTTTCATTTCAGAACTGCTGAAATGAAACACCCATCTCTAAAGAATATAATTTTATCCCAAATTGTCAGCCTAAAAATTGAGGGTCATCTTATGCATGGAAGTAAGCCAAGGAGAGAACTATGCAGCTGCAAAACTGTAATTTTGGGTTGGAAAAGAGGGAGGTGTCTTACAAGGCAAGTTCTAGCCCCATCAATTCAACTGCAAATGTGTGATGTAAAACTGGATACCAAATCAGATAGTGATTTAACCTGTGTTAGTGGCAGTATGGACTATTTTAATTAAGTGAAATGAATCCATCTGTTTTAATAGGGAATGTAACCATCCACCAATCACACTCAGACCCCCTTCTTAATTCACACCAAGGTGCAAGTGCTTCAGTTTCACAGTTACAAAGCTATGGTGCAGCCAAACAGATAAGACATCCCCCATCTCTATCATTATTAGAGCTGGTCTGGCACTTTGAAAAAGGAGAAAAAAGGGCATATGTTGCCTGTAGTCCCCTCTCACTTAAAGAAAAAAAAGTGTTCCCTACAGATGACATCTTGGATAGCAGACTACCTGCCTATACATGGCATCACCTTCTTAGAAATATAGTTATGGAACAAGTTCAAACACATTCCCAAAATCACAAGGATTTTATTCAAACATTTTTTTTGTTTTTGTTTTTAAAATAAGCATAAAATGAGCATGCACAATCACCTTTAAGTAAACAATGGGAATGAGATTAACTGCTTTCAACCTCTTTTTTAAAAGGAGTTTTGAAAAGTTACAAGTACACCATGCAAACTGAGTATAACAGGGGGTGCATCCATATAAAAAGATTTTTCTGAAGATAACTTGTTAATTAGAAATTGAAGGAGATAATTTATAAAACTTCAGTGGAATGATCGTTTCCAGCTAGAGGAGAATACAGTGATGTTTAAATGTATTCCAGTTTGTTCACAAGAGCAAACCATAAATGTATTAAGTAAGCTGTTTTACAAATGCAGTAAAATATTTCAATGATAAGCTGCAGGATTTAATATCTTTTAAATGTCCATATGTTTACATTCTAATTAGCATTTTGTTTTGATGTTTTAAAAAGTATAATACTTGATACAGAAATGAACTTAATGGCACCTCTTGTTTTTTTATGTGATCACCAGAACTAGAATTGAGGGAAGGGTGGGGGGAATAAAGAGCTCTCTTTTTCAAACAGTTTTGCTTTCTGAAAATGAAATGCTTGGCAAAATTCATATGGCTCCTAGAGATAAGAAACTAACCACTCAAACAAACTGAAATATGCATCAGAATGGAAACACTGCCATTTGACCCAAGGTGCTGGCTTCCTCATTTCAGTGTTTGGTATAATGCCAAGCAACACATGTCCCTTGACAGCAAATAATAATAATAATAATAATAATAATAATAATAATAATAATAATAATAATAATAATAATAATAATAATAATAATAATAATAATAATTTATTTATTTATTTATTTATTTATTTATTTATTTATTTATTTATTCAGCTATCTACGCTGGATTTTGTATTACCAATCACTAGTCACTAACCATTAATCACTAATTATTATTATTATTATTATTATTATTATTATTATTATTATTATTATTATTATTATTATTTATTTATTTATTTATTTATTTATTTATTTATTTATTTATTTATTTAGCTAGCTTGTATGCCGCCCACTACCCAAAGGTCTCTGGGCGGCTCACAATCAAAGTTAACAATTTAGACAATTAAAACATCAAATTGCAATAAAATTAAAACAATAAAACATTTAAATACAATAAATACAATATATTAAAATACATTATTATTATTATTATTATTATTATTATTATTATTATTATTATTATTATTATTATTATTATTATTATTATTACGAACTGGGAAAAGCCCACTACGGACTCTAAGCTCTGACCACTTGAAGTTTTCTTTGTATATAATCTTAAGTACCATTTCTTTTCATTGGATGGAAGTTGTCTCCAGATTGTTTAATTCCACTCTGGGATTCAAATTATCCACAATAAGGCAGTTAACTATTTTTGATTGCATTGGGTGCCATGGTTTGGAAGCATTTTGAGTGTTATTGCACAAAGTTATCCAAGAAATTTCTACCTGTTTCCCCCCAAGGAGGAACCAGTGGTTTTGTGTGTATGCGGTGTGTGTGTGTGGGGGGGGGGTATTTTTTGCTGATGGAAGTGCTGTCCAACAGCAGTGTTCAAAACCATGCAAAGCCATTCTCCCTGATGTGGAAGAGGGAAAGCAAGACTTTTAGCAGTTTTCATACTTTGCATGGTGTTGAATAGTGGGTTCACGACACCGGAGATCCATTCAATACAGCTTTATTGCACAACAACGAGGACAGACGAACACGAAGCGAAGACAAGGAAACACACATGCGTATTTATACAGACGCTGCCAGGAGGTAGCTGTTAATTGACTGCAGCTGGTCTGCCCTCAGTTAACCCACTCCTCCCCGGCAATGCTGCCTGTATCTTCACTACATAACACCCCTTCCCCCTATCTAAAACTTTATTCACAAATAAAATCCTGTAAATACTTTGGTCGGCTCCTCACCCGCTGTGAGCGTCGTAATTCTGTGGCTACCTCAGTTTCACCTTGTTCCTGGTTATTCCTTTCTATCGGACCATCCACTGTCTCTTCTTCGCAACCCAATTCTCCCTCTGGGATAATCTCCTGCTCCAACGTTCCTGGTTCGGCTGTTTCCATCTCAATTAGTGGGGTACCCTCTTCCCGTTCACCAAGCCCCCTTGATTCTTCCGCGTCAACTATACTCGCCTCAGGAGCCCTGACCGAGTTTGCCCACCTCCGCCGTAGTTGGTCCACATGCCGGCGTAATACCTTGCCTCCTCCAATAGACACCCCGTATGACACTGGTCCCCTTATTTCTACGATGGTTGCTGGAACCCAATCTGGTCCTCTACCATAATTCCGGGCATAAACCCAATCCCCCACTTGAAAAGACCTTGGTGTCTCTGGGGCTTCACGCTGCGGGGGTCGGTCTAATGTCAAGTCTGGATGTAATCTATCTAATAAAGATGTCAACCTCCTATTCATTAACAGCTCGGCAGGACTCCTACCCGTACCCGTATGTGGAGTGATATGCTGCTGTAGTAGGAAATTAGCTAGCCGTGATTGCCAATCTCCCTGCACTATTCTCCGCAAGGACTCCTTAGTCGTCCTCACCATCCTTTCCGCCTGCCCATTAGTCGATGGATGGAAAGGCGCGGCTGTAATATGGCGGATCACATTTGCCGCCATAAAACGTTGGAACTCGACTGAGGTAAAAGGTGTGGCATTATCTGACACTATAGTGTCCGGCAACCCGTGCGTGGCAAACAGCCGCCGCAGTACCCGAACCACTACCGCTGATGTCATTGATGAGACTGTGACTACTTCTAACCATTTAGAAAATGAATCTACTACCACAAGGAACACTTGACCTTGGAAAGGGCCAGCAAAATCAATATGCAGTCTCGACCATGGTGTTCTGGTTGTTTCCCATTTCTGGATGGGCGCTTGTGGCATGGCTGGGCGAGACTCCTGACATGGGTGACACACTTGGACCCGTTCCTCAATAGCTTTATCCATTCCTGGCCACCACACGTAGCTACGGGCCAAAGCCTTCATCCGTACAATTCCCGGGTGCCCTATATGTAATGCCTCCAAGACCCTCCCCTGCAATTTTGGTGGGATGATGACTCTATTTCCCCACAGCAAGCACCCCTTGTGCACCGACAATTCATGTTGGCGTGAACAAAAAGGCTTGAATACACTCTCCAACTTCCAGGAAGGCCACCCCTTCCATACCCAATTCAAAACTCAAGACAGTATCGTGTCCCTTACTGTCTCTCTTGCTACATCTGATGCGTGCAGCGGTGGGTCGGGTAGGTCCTCTATTAACATGATACCATGTGCAGGGGCAGGATCCTCATCCGAACTGTTCACTGGTAATCGACTAAGGGCATCAGCATGTCCCATTTCCTTCCCTGGCCGGTAGCATAGACTATATTCATATGCTGCCAAAAATACTGACCATCGCAACATTCGGGGAGACAACACTTGGGGGGTCTGACGTCCGGGGGCAAAAATGCCTAATAACGGTTTATGATCTGTGACAATTTCAAACGGACGACCATAAACATAATCATGAAATTTCTTTACCCCTGAAACGAGGGCCAGGGCTTCTTTATCAATTTGGGCATAATTTCTTTCCGTAGCAGATAAGGTCCTCGAAAAATACGCAATTGGAGCCTCTCTCCCATCTGGCATGCGATGACTTAACACTGCACCCACTCCGTATGGGGATGCATCACATGCCAATACTATTGGTTTCTTTTCATCAAAATGGGTAAGTACACTATCTGATGATAACAAATTCTTAACAGCATTGAATGCCTCACCCTGCTTCTGACCCCACACCCAAGGGGTCCTCTTATTCAATAACCTGTGTAGCGGCTCAGCCACAGATGCTTTATGGGGTAAGAACACATGATAAAAATTTAACAGCCCCAAAAATGATTGCAATTCCCTCTTCGACCGTGGCGCTGGGGCATCCTGTATCGCTTTTACCTTAGCATTGGTGGGATGAATCCCGGTAGCATCTATCAAATATCCCAGGAATTCCACCTGTGACACCCCAAACTGACACTTTTCTTTTTTGGCCTTCAACCCTGCATCTTGTAACCGACCCAGCACTTCGTGAAGACGCTTCAACAGTTCTTCCTTAGAACTCCCGGCCACAAGTATATCATCAAAATATGGAAGGACCCCAGGAATACCCTTCAACAGCCCTTCCATTAAACTCTGGAAAACTCCTGGGGCCACACTGACCCCGAACTGCAAACGCTTAACCTTAAACGCCCCACGATGGGTCACGATAGTTTGAGCTTCTGCGGTGGCATCGTCTACTGGCAATTGTTGATATGCCTGGGCTAGATCCAATTTTGCAAATACCTTTCCCCCCGCCAGCGATGCCAATAAGTGGCTTATTGCTGGTACCGGGTATGAATGCTGTTGCAGGGCCTTATTAATGGTACATTTATAATCCGCACAGATTCGTACTGCTCCATTTGCCTTCAAGGGGCCACAATTGGGGTTTCCCACCGAGCATTCGCTACTGGTTCTAATACTCCTTGGGCAATCAACCGGTCTAATTCTTCATCTATTCGGGGTTTCAATGCAAAAGGTACCCTCCTAGGCTTCAAACGAATAGGTGCGACCATTGGGTCAAGGTTAAATGATATAGGTGGTCCCTTATATAATCCCAATGACCCATCAAACACCCTCGGGTACTCCTGATAGATTGCCTCTACATCCACCCCCTCCACCTGGTGGATTCCCACTACAGTAATCCCCAGTGGTTCAAACCAATCCAATCCCAATAAATTCACACGATGTCCTTTCACTACCACCAGCCGTAAAAGCCCCCTGAATTGTTGATACTGCACTCGGAATGTCCCCATTCCCATTACTGGAACACGCCGCCCTTGAAAATCCATCAGTTGAACTGATAATGGTTCTAACTGCAGTCTTCCCCTTTCTACACAAATCTGCTGGAAAGTGTCTTCTGAGATTATTGATAGAGCTGATCCTGAGTCCACCTCCATCTCACATGGGACCTCCTGTATGTGCACAGTCACTTTAATCTTCTTACGCGTGCTCATTTGAACACTCTGAATAGGAACCGGATCTGCATAGTTTATAACAGAGTGACATTCCTCCACTTGCAGTCCTCTTTCCTGCTGTTTCCACGATTTGTGCTGTGTCCTGGGTTCTTTGAGGCTTCTGGCTCTGCAAACCCACGAAATGTGTCCCTTCTTCCCACACAGTCGACACAAGGCTTCGCGAAAACCACAATGTTTTTTATCATGATTCCTCCCACAAGCTGCACACCCCTGAAGCCTTTTTATCTTTACACTCTCAGTTCGGTGGACCTCCTCTTCTTCCACGACGTCCCCCCTTGATGGATAATTTCTGACCACCACGCTCCCTTGATGGATAGTCTCTGGCCTTTGTGGCGGGGGAGGTTTGCGTGTCATGCGAACCTCACGCGTTGATTGCTCAGCTGCTTCTGCTGCTAACGCCTCCTCAAACGCCACTCTGAAGGTCAGCTCTTTCTTAGCAAACAGACGCCTTTGCAGCTTTTCATCTCTTAACCCACAGACCAATCTATCCCTCAACGCCGTCTCTAAATCTGTGAAGTTACAATACAATGCAGCTTGTCTCAATGCTGTTATATATTCCGCGATTATTTCTCCTTCTGCCTGATCTCGTTTGTAAAATGCATGCCGGCAGGCTATCTCTGAAGGCTGTGGTGAGAAATGATTCCTCAGCTTCTCTTTAATAACATCAAAAGGCGTTGTCTGCAACAGGGCTGGCGCAATCAACGCCCTCGCAACTTCAAAGGTGGCCCTCCCACACAGGCTAAAAAATGTTGCCCTTTGCAAGGTTGCATCTGTGATTTCTTGGGCAGCCAAATAAAAGTCAAAACGTGTCATATAAGACTCAAAGTCTTCTGCTGTCTCATCAAAGGGTTCAAATTGCCCCCTCAAATTGCCGCTCATTCTCCCAGCTCTCACGTTACTACTCGGGAGAGGGGGTGCCTCTTCAGCCGACATAATCCTTCTCACTCGCAATAACTCACGGCTGTCGCTTTTACCTTCGTCGCCAGTGTTGAATAGTGGGTTCACGACACCGGAGATCCATTCAATACAGCTTTATTGCACAACAACGAGGACAGACGAACACGAAGCGAAGACAAGGAAACACACATGCGTATTTATACAGACGCTGCCAGGAGGTAGCTGTTAATTGACTGCAGCTGGTCTGCCCTCAGTTAACCCACTCCTCCCCGGCAATGCTGCCTGTATCTTCACTACATAACACATGGCTTGGCTGGCCTTTCATGGCAGCGTGTCTCCAGGTGGCTTGGCCACATAACTCTCAAACAACCTACCGTACCACCTCCTCTCAGCTTTGGTACTGGGTAAGTAGCAATATATCATTGCAAAACTGCTGTGCTGATCTCTGTATGTAATTTCAAGGTTGTAAGAAAGCCTGACTGCTTGTCACATTTACCAGAACATAGTGCCATAGCAGCTGGGACTGTTAGGTCCAGTGGATTGGTTCTGAATTTTCCATCAGCAATGTGGTTAATAGAAAGATTGCTCTAGGGCTTCATCAACACAAAATCCTAGTGCAATTAATGGTTTCCTTTCCTACCCCCGAAAGTCTTTTCAAAATGTTGGAGCATTCCCTAGAAAAATGTAAGAGATGCCTCAACAAAGTGTGTGTGTGTGTGTGTGTGTGTGTGTGTGTGTGTGTGTGTGTGTGTGTGTGTGTGTGTGAGAGAGAGAGAGAGAGAGAGAGAGAGAGAGAGAGAGAACATTTATTTTTCATTATTGGAAGCATTACAGAACTGATCTGCAAAGCAGATGAGCTGCTATTATTTAACAAAAGAAAGGGAGGAAAAGAAGGAAAAGAGAATGACAAAAATTATAGTTGCTTTTTAAAAAACCAGTGGTTCTCAAACTTAGGTCTCCAGATGCTCTTGGACTAAAATCCCAGGGGCCTCCACCACTAGCTGTGCTGGACAGGATGTCTGGAAATTGTAGTCCAGGAACATCTGGGAACCCAAGGTTGAGAACTACTGTTTTAAATGAAATGATGATTTGGACTTTAATTTTGGATTCTAAAGTTTAAAGGCAGTTTATGAAAAGAAGTTTTCTGCTTCCCCCACCATAAACTGGGATAGCCTAAGGCTGAAGGGAACCTTCTAATACTATGTCTATGGGAGGACTGTGAATTCCTTAATAGAACTTTGAATTTAAATCTGAGTTTGAGAAGCCCCTTCCCTTAGTTTCTCCCCACTCATTTCATCCCACTTTGTGGGATATGGAATTTTAAAGGTGCTAGAGAGTTCCAAATGGAAGACAAAGCAATGTACTAAAGGCAGGATAAGTCTAGAAAATTTATTTACAGGAGCACAACACTTAAGGCTTGCTACTTCGGTTAAATTTAACAATCAGTGAAAGAATGTAAAAACTGTTACAGAAAGCTAAATCACAGCATCTCCTGATCAAAAGATGATTAAGTTTTTAATATAAAAGTTAATATACCTAGATTAACTGGAACTGATAAATAAGAAAGCTTGATGAACCGATCATCATACTACAAGAGTTGCTAACGAAATACATTTTAAATAAATATAAAGCTGTGAGCTTAAGACATTTCAGTAGTCTTAATTAAAAAGTAAACACACTGTGATATTAGCACCATCAATAATGGCAGCTGTGAATAAATACTTAACTATTCCAGCTTTCTGGAAACCATCTTTTCTCTAGGGAGAAAAGAATAACACAGTTTTATGCATACTTGTTTACAATAATTCCCACTATGTTCAATGGGGTTGCCAACTTGGTTTGGGAAAGTGGAGATGATGTAAGGGTTAATCTCCTCACCTTCTGCAGCATGGAAATCTTAATCTAATTAAGACCTTCACACCTGCTTTTGGTAGGACAAACAAATGTTGAAAGATTCAGTCCGGCATCTGCTTCTCCTGTAGTGTGGCTTGAAGGCAATATTTTGAAATGAAGAGCTTTTCCTAGTGTGGTTGGATATTGCTGTACCAGTGATATGGGGATGTGACTGGTTTTCTACTCTCAATAGTAAGTGAAACTTGGCAGCCAAGCAAAGTAATTGCAAAAAAAAGTATTTTCCTTTTTCATTAATTCATTAAAAAAATCTTTTTCGAATAAGTTAGGAAATGCCCTGTTTCAAAACACAGTTTTTTTCAAAACTTTTTTTGGGAAGCTGGGTCATTGGTAACCTTCAAGTAGTACCTTAGCTGCAGAAGCCAGACAGTTATAGTTAGGAAAATGTTAAAATGACAGTCACTGAACTTGAAAGCAATTATGTGGTTCTTCCCTATGTAACCTGCCCCATTCAAATGAGATAATTTTTTTAAAGTCTCACAGAATCAATTCCCATCCAAATAGCCATATAGGAATCACTCATGAGAAAGCAGTTGACATGGAGCTAGGGTGCTCATTGGACCACATAACAGCTACCATTTGAAGGAAAAGAGTGTGCATTATAATCCTCACAAAGGTTTCCCCCCCCCTTGGATCCTGTCCTTATCTTACTGATTAAGGACAGTTTTGCTTGATGTACAGAGTTCATATGTGGCCCGTGGTCTGAGTAAGAGAGGCACTTTGTCCTGAAATGTGAGAGTAAAGTTCCCTGGGTCCAAACTGTAATAAAAACCACGTCTCCCTTTGTGAGATTGCATGAGTGTTAAGATAATCATTTCTCCTGACTTTTGGTTCTGGCAACACCACGGCGAGACAACTTGATAAGTGCTCCAACTTATCAAGTTGAATTCCTCCAGATACAGAGACCCTAATAAGGGTAAAGTTTCGTTGGAGGGAAAACAAAGATGAGGCAACAACTGTAGACCACGAAGGGAGCAGCGGTGAACTTTGTGGAAGCAGGAAAATGCTTCATCTTCCACTGGAGGAAGACCTTTCTTATGGCAAAGGTGGAGCTGTCAGTGCCAGACATTAAAGCTGTAAATATTTGGTGTGTTGTGAGTAGAATGCTTCTATCTTTTTCTATGCAAAGCTTCTCCTTGGTATCTGGAAAATCAAACAAGCACTACACCCCCTACTGAGGAAGCAGCTTTTAGCAAAGAAGGGGTGAATGTTTTTGAAATACAAGCACAGAAGAAGTGATGGTTTTGACATTATTTCATGAACTTGCCTTTCTGCCTATTGTTCTCTTCTTGTGGAAAAAAATATTTTATGTCTTTGCTGCTCTTTATATGTGGTGGTTTTAAAGACAAAATTTAAAGGAAACTACCTTATGCCTCTGTGCTTTCTATATGTTGAAGTTAAAGACGCAACTGTAAGAGCAGCACTGGGAAAGATGTTTTTTCAAATAAATCATATGACCTTGGGGTAACCACATGTTTTGAAAACAAAGCTTGAAGGCTGTTCCTCGCTGCTTTGGCTTCAGTCTAGCCTAGTTACTCTCCTCTGTACCTCTCTTTTTTGGAAACTAAGTGGCAGAAATTATTAAAAGCAATATTAACCCTTTCTTGTGAGGGGATGGATTTGGAGAATAGCTCAGAAGATTGTGCTAAAACAGACAGCTGATCTCAATCTACAGACAAACACAACAAGATTGATGCAGGATAACTCTTTGGATATGCCAAATTCACAAAATATGATAAACACATCTACTGAAATCAGCTCAAATCCAGAGATTAAACCAGAACAAAGGGTGGATCTCAACATGAAGACAAACATGACAAGAAAGGTGCAGGCTAAACCCATAGATGTGCCAAGTCAACGGAATATAAGCACATATGTCTTACTCGATATGGGTGCCAAAAGGAGGTAAATTTGGGACTTTTTCAGTAGCACAGCGGCCATTGATTACTATCAGGATAATACAACCCATGAAGATAAAAATTTTTACAAGGAGGGAACAACGTGTGAAGATAAGGGGCTTGGCAGGAAAGGGGAAAACTGGGGGGGAGAATATCTGGCTTAGTGAATCTATTACATAAAAATGTTTTCTATATTCTGATTGTCTAGTTAATTGGTATGATATGGGAAATGGAAAATGGAACTATGAAGATAAACCTGATATATAAGTAAATGTTAATATGTTAGATTTTTAAGAATATAGGCAGTTAGGTATAGACAATAACTTCTATGCATAAAGTGAAACATATAGAACAGGAGGTAGCTCTCTTATAACAGCCCATAAAGTATTATCTTGAATTGCAGATGACTGCTGAAATTCTTTGGAAGAATGCATAAATATACTATGGATGATATATAGAATATATATAGTTAGCCAAATCTATCTTAAATTGCTTAGTATTGAAGAGCTAAACAATGAGTTTGAATAGACTTTGTATTAAAAATAGAGGTAAGTAAAGCTAGAATAGGAATGGGATAATAAGGAAACTAACTATGAAAGTATGCTCATTTAAGCTGGGAAGGGAAATCTGAATTATATTGGGCTCAAATGTTGGGAAAAACTGTGATTGAAGCTGTAACATTAGACAGGAGACAAGCAATATATTTGTTTTATGTAATTTAGTGTAGAACAGGCATGTCCATCAGGTCGACCGTGCCATCAGAAGTTGCCCACCAGGTCCCAGCGAAGCATGCGGGAGCCCAGGCCAGCACTCAACTTGTTTGGTTTCTCCGGCGGCGCCTGGTGCAGCTCCGGCAGTGTGCATGGCAGCCACGGAGGGCCCGTATTGTGACCTTGGGGGCGGGGGGAGAGAGTACGCCCAGCGCAGGGGAACTTGGGGGGCAGGCATCTCAAATCTCCTTTTTAAAAAGTTGTGCTTCTCCCCCATCAGATGGGTTGGGGGTGAAAGTGCGCCTTTTTTGAAAAGGAGATCAAGCAGCCTGGTAATTTACCGAGGCAAGCAGCAGTGGCAGATCAGATCTGCCACCAATGCTTGCCTCGGTACCCTCCCGGGCTGCTCAAATCTCCTTCTTTGAATCTCCTCCTCATCCCGTTCACAGTGAACAGTGGAAGAAGGGGAAGGCTCAACCCATTTGAATTTGGTGCTGCAACAGCGAGGGTGCTAGTGCAGCGCCAAATTCAAATGTGGGGGGGCATGGTGGCAGTGGGGAAAGGCCACAGGGACGTGCAGCGGGAGGAAGGGAGCCCACTGGCTGTTCAAAGTTGGACAGCCCTGGTGTAGAAAAATAAATAAAATAATCATTTCTCCCTTTTCACAGATAGCCTTGGTGAGGACACTGTAGATGGCCTTCTCTGTTGCTGCTCCTGGACTTTAGACCAGGATGAGAATCCCACCCACCACTTTCTTTCTTTTTCCTAGAGTATTGCTTTTTAGTATTCAGATACTTACTGTTTTTTATCTTTAATGATGTCTTTTAATGTTGTCTTTTAAAGCTGCCTTGGTTCCTTTTTGAAGAAAAAGGTGGGGTGAAAATATTTTAAATAAATAAATCACTTGTATATACCTCATATTAAATCCTCTCCAAATCTTTTAAGTGCACTGACAGTTTTAGCTAGGCTACATCATTGATAGGGACATTGTGATAATAAAATGGAATGACATGACCTATAGTGAACGCTCTGCCCCAAAGCTGTTTCAGAAAAACAGAATACATAAATACTGAAGAATGATTAATTTCCAGCAGTGGAGGTTGGATTACCTCCCCTATTTTGTCTCTCTAAATCACTTTTCAATTAAGCATTGCACAACGATTAGCAATTTTACAAACTGTATTTATAACAATTACTGACAAAACTGATAGGATATACTTCAAGTATTCATCACACCAGTCAGATAATAAAAGGCCTCTGTTCTGAGTACAAAACAGTACAAAAGTGCCTACTGCATCTGACCAACAGAATGGTTACTGTCTACAAGATTTTTAATCTTTGTATCTAGAAATGTAGACTCCAACCATTACAGGTATAATGAATTCTCTTCAATTCATATATGTGAAAATGCCCCAAAGCTACCAAAGAAACATTAGCCATGTTTTCTAACGTGCTTATAAGGAAGAGTGCAGTGGGTTTAGTTAAGAGTGATGGGAAAACAGCAGGGCAGCACTCTTTTCAAGATCAGAACCAAGAGACAAGGCAACACAGGAGTCTTTTATCAATGGTAGACCAATGTCTACTTGTTTCTAGTCTTGTTTCCTATTTCTGAAATGGGATATACAGTATGTCACTTTTTATTCAAAGGTGCTGGAAATATCTTTCATAAATCAGAGCACTGAACTTCCTAAAAGTGTCTACATTCGGTTTTGATAGAGAAGGGAAGAGACAATGTTGACTGATGGCTTAAATACTTGATCAAAAACATCATGCCAATTGACTGAACATGCCAGGCCAATGCATCTGTAGGCTTATCTGGGGGAGATGTCCATTAAAATGTTTTGATAACTTTGAACAATATTCTGTTGGATTTTTCTTGCAGAAGCAGCAGAAAAAGCCATGGCTATTTTGGGAGCTGCTTGACCACATGAGCAGCATTTCACCAAAAAGATGCATGTACTTTTGTTCCATGGCTGAAAATTCCAGCAAGGCACTGGACTCCAACTTTAAATAAAGTGCATTGTAATATATTTTATTTAGTTTCATATTTGTTTTCTCCACTCCAAAAACTAGAAAGATTTTAATGGATTTTGTTAGATTTGATTTTTTTATATTACTTAGATCTTACAAAATAATTATTTGCTTCATGATTTGATTCTATTGCATTTTATAAAACTGACCAACTGGACAAATTTAGTCAGTTACACATTGATCTGAAATATATGGAAAACCAGGAATCTACTTTCCTTCTTTTAAACAAAACTGACACAGTACAGTAATTGCTGCCATATAATAAATAAATTGGTCAGTGCAGATCAGCATTACTTGAGGTTTATAATATGTCCATATTTCCTGCCAAATATAGGGAAGATGGAATGCAGTTCTCAGCATTTCTATAGCAATATTACACATTTCCCTTTCCACTCTAGCTATCAAAGACTGGAAGGGGAAAGATTAAGACAAAGCTCTGTCATTTCTCCTGCATTTTCCCCTCCAGAACAATGAACATAACTTTCAAGTTTTGCTTAGAAATTATGAGTCCCCCCCTCCCCCCAAAATTAAGTAGTTATCACAGCCATAATTTTGGCAGCAATTTGTATGTGCATTGTTATGCAAAGCCATACTACAGTCTGCAAAGCACATTATAGTCATCCTTGCTTTGCTGATTTCTCTTCATTTCGATCCAATTCATGTGTTATTCCACAATGTAGTATAGATCATGACTCCCCACATAGAGAGGGAAGCTGGTCATACATGACAAAGGAAAGCTGGTGGTGTCAATTGTGATTTTCTGTTGGCAGCCACAGGAAATGTATCAAACAGCCTACTGCACTAAAAGTACTTGAGCCCTCATTGTCTCCTTGACTAGTTGTTGTTCTAGCACCTGCATCTCACCATCTCCTGTTCTAGGCCAAATCTGCATTGTTGATTTGTATTGCTCTATGCAGTGATGCAACTGACAGCAACTGTGAAACCATATGATAGCCAAGTGGCTTTCAACTGGTGTTTCTGGTGGTGATGGAGGGGAAAGAAGGGGAAGGAAAGGGGTGAAAATGGAAAGAGGGAAAGAAGGGGCATGGGGTGAGGGTGGGAGGGTGGGAGGGCAAAGGGATACGTAATTGAGGGGTATCAGCTTGACGGCACAATGCAAAGACAATGATGATGATGATGATGATGATGATGATGATGATGATGATGATGATGATGATGGTGGTGGTGGTGATGATGATGATGGTGATGATGATGATGGTGATGATGATGCAGCAAGCAGTTGGTGCCACTTGCAAGATCCAGAATGGACCCAAATGACTAACATTAATTTTGGTATCATAGCCTAAGCACAAATCTTGAAGCTGAACTAAGTAAAATAAGTATGAAAGTTAAATTTCATAGGTACAGTACTTACCTGGGAAAAAAATTCTTTTGCATAGTGGGATTAATTTCAGCATCATTTTGTATAGGATTGTGATTCCAGTCTCACACAATCATCCTGATATTTTAGCTATTTTCATTATTTTCTATTTAGCAGCTGAGATGTAAAGCTAAGACAGGCTCAGTAGAAACCACCTTGAATGACCAAAGGTGACATTCCTCCCACAACCCATAAAATGCCAAGGATGTGTCTCCTTCAAAGGAGCATAAGATTTCTTCCCTTTTTGATGTTCTAATTCTCACAGAATTAGTAAGGGCCTGGTGGCCTCCGTAAGCTTAAATATTTGGTGTCAGGGTATGCACTGTGGTAATTTTTATCTGTGTTGTCAAGTTTCGTCTGGCTTGTGTTTAAATGTGGATTTAACTGCTTTTGTAAGTTTTCTATGGTACAATTATTTCAAAATGTCTGGCATTAATAATCCTTTTTTATATTGCTAATAGAAATATTCTCCTTCAAAACCTCAAAAACAGAAAGTTTATATATATATATTTTCTTCTTTTGCATTGCATGCACTGATGAACTAGCCTGCTCAGCAAGCATTTAACAGATTAGACACTTGAACATGGTTTCAGGCAATGCTCTCTCATGTTTCTGCGTATTGCCTGATAAACACTTCAAAGTAAACCGCTCATAAATATGAAATGAAAAGCCGAGAAGTCGTTATGCACAGCTTTGAGATACAAATCTCTTTATTCCCCTCTGAAGGGGGGTTTGATTGACATAATGAGTCATAGATCCTGTCCAGGGACTCACTGCCTTATCCCCCTTTCCTCAGGAGACAGGGAGAGTTTAAAGAATACACTTTAGAAGTTAGTGACAGGCAGCAATTTTTTTAAAAAAGTTCAACTTTAAAAATATTGCTTATTATACTGTATTAATACTTAGCTTTCTATGATTCTGACATATGCCAAAGATTGATAACAGATAATCATTGGTCACTTTTACCACCTACTCCTAAGCAACCTGAAATTAAAAAGAGTATGTTTGTTTAAAACTGCAGCTTTAAAGAAATATCACAGCTAGAGTGCGGGTAAAGGCAAATATAATTTGCTCTTTGTGTGTTAACTGAATGCACGAATCATTAAGCAATAACTGTGAAGTACAGATGTGTCTTCTGGACATAAACATGCTGGCCTAGGCATCTGTTGGAAAGCAATCTACCAGCAAGTGGGTCAGAAATAGCTAATGCTGGCGGTGGGGACTGCAAGGCATTTACAGTCTCTTATGAGCTCCCAGTGCTTTTAGCACATCAGTAATGTTTCAAGGGGACTTCTATTTGGATAATTTTGGAATCTTACCACAATTTATCTTTGCAAATGTAATCCTAAACACATATTAATTAAAAATCAGTGTGAAGGGGACTAGCATTTCTTACTGATCAGAAAGACCCTTTGCCTAAGCTTTATCATGTATCAGCCTCAGCCTGAATCCTGTCTAAAGATTCTCAGTCATCCAGGTGGGGTTAGCTGGAAGTTGAGTCATGGCAACTGGACTTCTTTTCTTGAGAGACTGAAATGTTTCGCTGCTCATCCAAGACTGACGAAGCTGCTTGGATGAGTAATGAAATGTTTCAATTGCTCAAGAAAAGAAGTCCAGTTGACTTGACTTAAATTCCAGACAGCCAGAATCCTGTCACATACATTTACTTGTACAGGTCAAAAGTGTCAATTTTCTGTCATAGTTTATATAATCAAGATCCTAATAACGTCATCCATTTCTAACTCCACATTCTTGTTGTAGGAAAGATCATTCCATCCATCTATCTGTTTACCCTGCAAATGCAGGCTATCCACAATAAAAATGCATATATTACATGAGCAGATATATTTTTTGCCAAGTTGACTCAGATAACACAACATTTAATTGTTATAGATTTATGATTATTGAACACAACCAGCTATAATCAATGTGATTTTTTTTCTCTCCTCCCCGCCTTTTTAATCTTGGATTTAATTGTTTTTAGCAAATTTGTTACTTATTGTCTGTGCCTGATTTTATCTGTTTTTATCTCTATGTTGTTAACCGCCCTGAGTCCCCATTGTGGGAATAGGGCGGTATACAAAAGCTAAAAATAAATAAATAAATAATAAATAAATGTGATACAATTCTACTGAAAGTAACAAAATTGAAGCCAATTATTACTGACTTGAACATGGAACTTACTACCAACCTATGGCCCAAATACTGTTGTGTAGCATAGTACATTACACTAGAATAGGCCCAATGAAGCAATAGGGATTTTGTGAGTAAACTCCTCTATATATTTAATTGATTCTAATAGTCCTACTTTAGTTGGGTCTTGTTATACTGATGTAAGTAGCAACAAGTGTAGGACCATCAATAAAACTTATAGAAAAATGACTTACCAAATCACTGATTCAATGGCCCTATGAATGTGACTTATTACTCTAAACATTAGGATCACCAGGTCTTCCAGTGCAATTAAGTCAAATAATCTGGACACTAGTGGGTCTGCAACTCTTAAAACCTATTGACGTTTTTTTTAAAAAAAATACTACTCCTGATAATATTTATTTGGTTTAAGAGGTAATCCCTGCATCTTAAAAGGATCATCTTAAAAAGTTCATTTATTTTTAACTGCTTGCATTGAATGATGTTTATAGACTTCTAAAAGGAAAGCAGAGAAAATTACCATGGTAATGTCAACAGCTGTATAAACCTTTTCCTGAATAAATGAGGTACAAATATATCAAGACTAATGTTCCCACTAATGTCTTCTAGCGCTGCACAGAGTTCTGACCCTGCTAGTGGGGTTCCACCTGCAACTAGCAAGAAACCAGCAGCAACTTTAATCTGGCTTTGTGGGATCCAGGCAAGGTTGAGGCATTTTTTAAAAACCGCGCCTCCCCCCCCAATGGCCCCATTGGGAGGGAAAGGTGCAGGGTTTTTAAAATGTCTTTGAGCCATGGAGGCAGTCTTGGTAGCTCCAAGACATTTTTAAAAAACCTGCGCCTTCCTCCAATGGGGCACATGGGGGGGGGCACTAGTCCTTTAAAATGTCTTAGTGCCACCAAGACTGCCTCGGTGGCTCCAAGACATTTTAAAAACCCTGTGCCTTCCCATCCAGGGGGTGCATTGGGAGAAGGGTGTGGGTACTCCTCCCCTTCCCCAAGCCCTGGACACCAGATGATCAGCGATGCGGTGGGTAGAAATGTTTTTCCCCCACCCCAGCACCAATCAGCTGGTGTGAGGGGCTTGGGGGAGGGAAAAAAGTTTTAAAGCCCAGGGCTTTTAAAACTTTTTCCCCTCCCTCAAGCCCAGTGTGCCAGCTGATCGGCCCTGGGGTTGGGAGAAAAAGTTTTTTTCCTCCACTCCAGCACCAATCAGCTGGCGTGCAAGGCTTGGGAGGAAAGTTTTAAAAGCCTTGGACTTTTACATCTTTTTCGCCTCCCCCAAGCCCCGCACACCAGCTGATCGGCCCTGGGGTGGGAGGGAAGATTTTTTTGCCCCACCCCAGTGTCAATCAGCTGGCACGTGGGGCTTGGGGGGAGTTTTAAAAAAGCCCTGGGCTTTATAAACTTTTTCCCCTCCCCAAGCCCTGTGTACCAGCTGATCAGCGCTGGGTTGGGGGGGAAGACCTGTACCTCCCCCCCAACGCACCTCATTGGGGGAAAGGCGCAGGCCTTTTAAGATGTCTTTGAGCCACCAAGGCAGCCTTTGGGGCTCAATGATATTTTAAAGACCCTGCAACAGCAATGAAAAATGAAAAATAAAATGATTTTTTTTTTTAAAAAAAGTTTCAAACAGAAACGGAAAAAAATTAAAAAACGAAAAACAAAACAAAATGCCATTTTGGTGTTTCGTGCCCATCTGTAGTTCTATAGTTACTATACCCATTGACATCTGCTTTTTGGGGGATTAGAATATCTACTTTGGCCTTCTATATTTTTCTATATCTTTGCATTTTATGTACAAATAGATAGCATTTCATCTATTAAACTATTTTAAAGTTATTTGTAAAACGATATTTGGCCTTTGAATAGCTATCTAAGATCATTCAAATTCTAAATTAACATCAATTTAAAATGTCAAAAATTATTGATATTAACTCAATGTTCAAGTAGCAGTTTTGAAATCTCTATTTAAAATGCCAGCTGGATAAAAAAGGAAAACAAAGGATACTGATGAAAGGAAAAATATATGTACCTTAAAATGAGAAATATTGGACAGTTTACTTTATATCATTACCAATAGACACACAGAGAAAAGGAGGAGACTTAGGCTCAGATAATTAAAATATTTCTCTGTGAAGCTATTTTAATTTGACTATGTTATGTCAAAAATCCATGCTGCTTACTGTGATATTATTTAATACATGAGATAAAACACTTTGATAAAAAAGAGTGGGGTTGCAGTAGTGTCCATTCTTCTACGCTGATCCAAAAAGAACAGCTGTCATTCATATCCCTGGCTCCAAATGTCTCTGGAGAGCACTGGAAGCAAGCTGTCTCCAGGATAAGGGCTCCTTGGAGACCATCAGTCTCTGCATGGCCTCTAGCAGAAAAGCAATGCTTTGCTCACTCAACAGATAAGCCCTTTAACTCCATTCTTTCAGCAGCTAATATAAATATATGGCTTAAGTGAATGATTAACACTCTCCCTACAGAAATTCAATTAAATACTTGGAACCACGAGTGAAAATATCTATGTAAGTTCCAAAACATTAATGTAATTAATTATCAATTATTAAAACTGTCTCTGAAAGACAGGCGGGCAAAAACCATTGTCTTCTATTTAACCTTTTCCTTAAGTCTTTTCTGGTCTTACTTTCCAGCATTATTGGATTTTGGGTATGACAGAGCTGAAAGAATGAAATGCATTTAACACTTGTACAAATACATCATCTCTGTAGATTCTTAATTGACCCTATTCTATACTAGTAGCTTACACTGAGTCACAGTATCTCTTTTAGACAAAATTCCCCACAAGCATTGTTCTCTCCCTCTCCTACTAATATAGTGGTCAGGCACTCTGTTCTCATTAATTCTGTGACAGTTTAAAAATAAAATAAAACAACAACTATGTGCCATCATATCAGTTCTGATTTGTGGTGGTTTTTCAACAATATTTTCTAGGTAGAAAAACTCAGAAGTGGTTTATCATTCCCTTATTCGGAGGGTATCCTGATACTATGCAGCTTTCCCAAGGCCACCCAGGCTGGTTCTTCTGCGATGCACAGTGGGGAACGGAAATTACCCCGCCTCTGGTTTCACACCCAGATATCTAACTCAATGAGCTATACAGAATTAAAATAGCCATTATTTGAACCAATATATACAGTTCTTCAAAACAAAAGAAAACCATCCATTTTGTGAACGTGGAACGTTGTGCTTCTGTATCCTGGATTCAAAATGCCAGGTAAGGGTCTGATATTGCTGCACAATATCATGCCCACTTTTCCAGCAGAAAAAAGGGTACCAGGATTTATATAGCAAAGGAGCCTGACTGCTGGCAACACTACAGACAGCAGTCAAGGTGGTTTGCAGAATACTCTCTTGAGCTCAATACCATTCACAGTGGACAAAACCCAGCCCTGACAACCACTGTCACTCCATTACTTTCTTTAAAGGAAGTTGTTGTTTTTCTGACTCTTCAAAGAAAACCTTTTGACTATTTCTGTGACCTTCCATTGCCTTCAGTTTTGTGCCTTTCCAGCCTTGGATGTTGTAACAATGCATCTACTTTACAATGCTCTTGCTAGTAAGCCTGTTCCATGTATATTATAACAAAGTGGTTGGCTTCCTCATCCCAACAACTTTAAAAGCCTTCTCTTGGAGAATCAATATCGCAGCTCCTGCAACTTGGATTGTTTTGAAATAATAGGAAAAAAACATGTGAGATTAACCATTCTTGGTTAAAATAAGCCAAATTTGTACTTTCATTTTTTATCCGGAAATATAAATCTGGGAATGTGTAGAGTTGATTTTTTTTTCAGGGCAGCAGTTTTATTTTTTAAATGATAACTTGAAACCTAATTCCCCAAACTTCTGGAAACCATCTGTGACAAATTTGCTGCTGACTTGAAGTCCAGTTTCAAACTTACAAGTTTTGGGTTGGATTGCCCCCATTTTTAGAATTGCCTTGTAGGATATTGAGTTTCTCTGTTGCATAATAACATAGCTGAACTGGCATGGAGCCATATTACATTCACAGAAGTGGTAGAAGATATACATGCCTGGGACAAAAGGCAAAGGGGGACTCCTTTGAAATTCCATGTATAGAAGCTGGCATAAAGAACTTTACCTCAACTCCAGAAATACTGTAGGGTGTGTGAGCAAACTGAGAAATTGAGGAAATATGGATTGGTGGCTTTCTGGGGACAGCTTTTGCCTGTAAAGGAATGGAAGCACCACCTGTGATTTATCTTTGGAAGAAGACTTTAATGCTAAATCAGCTTTGTTCGCTGATACTGTGCTAATGACTTAGGCTATATGACAGAGCTGGCCTCAAAGTGCTCTTGTCTTCATGAATGTTTGAGGGAACTTGAATTGGTGAACCATTTTGAAAGATCCGGAAGGTGAGCTACAAAGTAGAAAAAGAAGTTTGGAAATTAGTTTTATTGGCTTAGCTATCCCTTAGGAGACACTAGGCTCAGATGCTGTCCTTTTATGTTATATATTGAGGGATGCATTCTATGCATATTGAGTCCATGCAGATGCTACGCTAGTGTGTAAGTACCATATGGTCTACTTAGCTTTCTTATTCTGTTATGTATTTACTCAGTATTGCTCCTGCTTTAGATTCTGATTGACTATTTGCTCCATACTTCTTTTTTATGCTTTTATGAAACTGTTATTTTTTCATTATTTTTAATAAAGCATATTTGAGAAGTATCAATTGAATTGTCTGGATTCTCTTAAAAACAGTTATTGCCTTTACTAGAAGTCTGGGGTTTTGGGAGGGTTAGTGCAGTTCTACCTTGCAGGGCTGACAAAAGAGTCAAACATTTATAATACTGTGGATTTGTTAGGACTCCCTGAAAGCACTGCTTAGTCAGACCAGACTAAGTGTCATAACCTGGGGGCTTGTGACATTGTTGGTTAAACATCAGGGTTACAGGCAAAACTCTGCTCAAAACCCAGTTTCAATTCCAAGTAACTGGCTTGAGGTTCAATCGGCCTTCTATCCTTCTAAGGTTGGTAAATTGATTACCCATCCTCCATTGGGAGTATGTGTAGTCTGTATAATTAAATTGCAAACTGCATAGAGGTTGCTTTAAGTGCTATGAGGCAGTAGGGATGGGCACAAAATGAAATGAAGCAGCATTTCATTACAGATGAAAGGAAACTGTTGTCCCCCCCCCATTGAAATGAACCATTTCATTCTATTTGTAAAAGGGATCAATTACCTGCAGGGTGGCCGCCACTGCTGAAGCCCAGGAGAGGGAAGAGGAGGGGGTGGGTCACTGCCGCCACTCTGGCACTCCCCGCCTCCTCTCAGCTCGGCTTCTGGCCTCTTCTCAGCTGGGAGATGGGTGGGGGGGGGTGACTCCCCTGGGTCCTAGAGGCAGGGGATTTGGTGCCAGGGAGCCATTTTCAGAGGGCTCCTGCTGAGCTGTCAATGGCTGGACCCCTTTACAACTGACCCAGTCGGCACCAGGGGGATACTCTGGTGCCAACTGGGCCAGTTGTAAAGGGGTCCAGCCATTTCATTGACAGCTTGGCAGGAGCCCTCTGAAAATGGCTCCCTGGCACCAAATCCCCTGCCTCTAGGACCCAGGGGAGTCGTTTTGTTTTGTTGCATTTTGTTTTGTACAGTTTTTTTAAAAAAAATCTTAAGAAATGAAACAAAACAGGGGTGGTCATGAAATGAGATACAAAATGTCATTTTTCCCTTTTGTGCCCATCCCTAGGCAGTATATAAATGGAACACTTGGCTTTTTGGCTTTACCTCACTATAATCCCCATTTCTCAGCATCTGTCCCCAGAATCACATCAGTTGGCTTAATGGTGGCATTGGAAAGGGTTTGGTAAACCACACAGTTACACCACAGCATCGCTACAATTCAACATAATCCTCAAAGCAGAGATACTGTGATAGTTTATCTATTATTTTCTGTTATCACACATTCTTTCCATCATCCAGCTTGCCTTTATATTTAGGTATTAATTTCAAAAGATCACCCATCATTAAATTTGTGTGATAATAGCTTATTTAGTCTGAATATTTCAGTGTAATTGGGATTATTGAAATGTTTTAGTTACCTATATTGAGGTTCTGGGCCGGTAAGGCTCTTAATAATAATACTTTGATAGTAACTGTAAAATGCTAATGTATCAACAAGAAGCTTAGTTCACCCAATTTTTGTGTTGAACAGAGCATCTGAAGTTTTCTAGAATAAGGACATGACCACTTGATAGTTATTATTAGTAGAATGTTACAGCTCTTGGTAATGAAAGAGAAACTGCACATTTTCTTAACTGTTCTTCTTGATTGTTACTTTCACCTAACTTTTACAGGTGACAAATTTCATGAAAAGTGTAAAATAGATTGGTACAAAGTATTCTGTTGAATCAATATGCTAGCAGAACTAGATAATAATTGCACACATGTTGGTTGATTCTGTTGAACAATATTGTTAAATACAGTGAATATGTGTTTCATAAATCTCAACAAGAAGTAAGGAAATAAACGCCTGTGAAACAACTAGATTCTTATTTTATAAACAGTTCTAGAGGTTATGCAAGGAACAAGAGGCAAAAACATACTTTCAGTGTTTCACTAGGTAATAAAAACAGCTGTAAAGAATACATAGGTTAAATGCAAATACACTTGATTAGTGAAGGATTTAATAAAAGGAGAACCATGATACACAACCATCAATAAATATGAGGAGGAAAGCAGCTGCTCGGATGCTATGCATTTTGACTGGGGTCGTTCCCAAGGGTGAATAATCATGAAATAAAGGAAATGACCTTCGGGGCATATATCTTTGCTTTTGAAATGCCCTCTTACTAGTATCGTAACCAAACTCACATTTTTAAATCATCATCCCTTCCTTCTTCCCATTTCACGTGTGCCACAGTCTAGATATAATTCACTCCAGCTAAATTGAAGTAGATTATGAGGAAAAGGCTCAGAGCATATGTTAGAATTTGTTGGTTTTCATTCCAATCTTTGCAATTCTAAGAGGGGGATTTATTAAACTTGTCCAAACAGTAGAGCCACTAACAATTAATATAATGACTCTTCAGCATCTCCTTTGTGGTGGCAATTCCATGACAATGGAGTAGGCAGAGATTCCTCTAGAAAGGGGGATGCCACCTATTCCTAGCAAGTGACTATGTGAGTAAGAGGTCTGTGTAAAGAACAATATATTGGTAATTCAGATGGAAACACTGAACGAGATGCATAAATCTTAGCTGTTTTCAAAATCAAATATGGGGACACTGGAAGGTGGAGTAAGGGGTCTGTTGGAGTTTGTTTAACCATTTAACTTCTTCATTGACAGAAGCTTACCAGATCATTTTCAACACTATAATTCTATGAAATTCTGAATTTCCGGCATGGTTGAAATAAACAAAAATGCTACAAACTGTTCATATAGTGATTTTGGCCCAAAGGAAAGCTGAGTGTAAGTACAGTAATCCCCCACCTATCGCCGGAGTTAGGGACTCTCTGGGGCCTCCTACACTTACCTGAGGCCTGCAGCTGCACCAAACGAACCTCCAACGGGCTTCCTGGGCCTGTCAGAGGCCCCAGAATTGGTTTCCAGTAATCCAGAAGTCACATCCGGTTTTTCAGAAGTGACTTCCAATTTGCCAGAAACCACCTCTGGAGCTTCCAACAGGCCCAGGAAGCCCGTTGGAGGCCCGTTCGGGGCAGCACCAGGCCTGGGATAAGTGCAGGAAGCCTCAAACAGGCCAAAGCAGCTTACCACAGGGAACCTTCCCTTTCATATACTGCGGTTCCATGATATACCAGGACCACAGCATATGAATCGCAAAAGGGCAGGGAACCACTGTATTGCACCCCTAAGATATTCTCAACACATGGAGAACTGTTACTTTAACTAATTCACACACACATTAATTATATATCCTTTTAAAAAAATTATCTTGCAAATGATGAATGTATGTTATAAAACGAAGAGTCACTTGTCTAGGAATTTATTTGGGAAATGCTGGTTGGTTGATTACATTAAAATTACAAATGCCATTACTGTGTCTCTCAATAAAGGTCAACAATATGACCATATGCAAACAATTTAAAGGTCTACAAATAGTTCTACAGGGTTATAGGACTTTTATGTGGAGTTAATTGCTCATGTTATTTATATGCATGTAGGAAAAACAGCCCTTGTTCCTCTTGTTCCCAGCTTTCCATACATCCTGTTTTTTTCTGTAAGGCTGCATAGAGGCTATCCTCATGCAGCCTTGGAATCCTACTTTTACAAGGTTTTTATCATATAGATAAATCTGTGCATAGGTCCACAGAGGGTTGACATAGGGCAGTTGCCATTGTGACCCAGGACCTTTTTACCTGTCTGCTCAAGTGAAATGGGGCAAGAGGAAGAGGATAGACACCCAGAGGAGCCAGGCTGAGGCTTCCTATAAATAGGAACTCGGCTCTCTCATCAGCCTCTTTCTTTGTTTCTTAACTCACCTACCTACCCTTATTTGTCTACGTTGAAAAACTATGTACAGTAACTACCCGCCTATTGCAGGGGTTAGAGATCCATCCCGACCCACAATAATTGAAAATCCACGAACTGGGGGGGGCTGTTCCGGGCCCCTTGTACTTACCCCAGGCCTTGCACTGCCCGGAACGGGCCTCTGACGGCCTTCCTGGGCTGTCAGAGGCCCCAAAAGTGCTTCTCGACAAACTGGAAATGATTTCCAGAAAACTGGAAGTGACCTCCGGATCACTAGAAAGCACTTTTTGGGCCTCCAAGGACCTTTCATTTCTGAGTCTTCTCACATGCCCAGAGAGTCGCTTCTGGTTCAGCGAGAATCACTTTTAGCGCCTCCAACGGCCTGGGAAGGCAATCGGAGGCCTGTTTGGGGCAGTGCAGACCTGGGATAAGTACAGGAGGCCTGAAACAGGAGTTTTCAGCTTACCCCAGAGGGCTTTTTTCATATACTGTGGTCCTGCGATATACCAGGACTGCAGTATATGAACCGCAAAAGGACAGGGGGTTACTGTAAATATTAGTGAGTGTATATTTGTTTCAATTCAGACATATTAACCCAGTTAAAACATGCAGGTGACTGTTAGCATTAATGTGATAATGGTTGCCTTATTTGTTCTCTTTATTCTAATTGTATAACTGGGCTGCTTTTAAATATGCTTGATTCTAAGCAAGTTAATGAATCTGTCATAAAGAATTTTAATGACATTTCAGAAGACTCATTTGAATGACCCTGTAACAACCACTGTGGAAGTTAAACAGTGAAACAGACCCATCTTCAAACTTTGCAAGCCTAGTGTGTGACCAGGAAATGTCGGCTCCTATCAAGAGACCTTTAGAACACTGTGGAATTTAAATGGTCGCCTCTGGCTAGATACCACATTACTCAGAAATTAAATGAAGGAATCATGTGGGATGATGGCATGATGAGAGGAGAGGTAAGCATCAGCATAAATTCTGGTGCTGATATGGTTATGTACTGCCCACATGACTCAACAACTCCTGTTTGCTTTTATCAATAGAAGGTTTCTACAGTAGTAGATAATTCAACAATTGGACAATAAGTTTATGGTTTCTCAATGAAAAACACCTAGGTTTGCATTGGGCTTAACACATATAAAATCAATTTTAAAATATTTGTTTACACGATCCACAGTTGTTCACACAGTTTTGGGGCCAGGCAATTTCTCATTTGTTTGGAAAGCAAAGTCTTGAGGGGCTCGTTTATTTTATTTAAACTTGACTGTGGATGTGATTCATTTTGAATTATTTTCACATGCATGCTCATCTGTGTCAGAATAAAATTGTGTCTTTCAGGATCATGCGCTTTGGGCTGCACATAAACTTTTTCTATCTTTAATACTTTACTATCCCAGTTTGAAAATAAAAAATGAAACAAATCAAATAAATATTAAAAATAACAGAACCAGTGCAAGGTTCTGCAAGGGAAGGCAGATGCTGGACAGAGCTTGAATGGGTTTGCAGTGCCTGTCCAATTCCACAATAGCTATAGTACTAAACTTGCACTATCACAGTTTGAAAGAAATAAAAAAAATTAAAAAATAACACCAACAACAGCAGTAATAAGTGGTCATGAAAAGCAGCAAGTGGAAGAATGGAGACTGTAAACTTGTTGCATTAGAATATTTGTCCTGCACCCATTCACCATCATGTTGGCTGCCTCTCAAAGCTATATTTTGCTGCTACTTACTATGCTATGTGTCTGTGAAGATTCTCAGTTATCCAGGTGAGTTTATCTTGAGGTTGAGTCATGACAACTAGACATCTTTTCTTGAGAAACTGAAGTTTTGCCGCTTATCCAAGCACCTTCATTAGTTTGAACCTATTCAATCTATTGTTGACTTAACAATACTATTCAGGCCATTTTCCAACTTATAGAACTATTCAGACCAGGGTTATGTGAAATCAAGGTAAACTATAAAATGGAGGACTTGCCACTAACCCTCCTCAGACTGATGAAGCTGCTTGGATGAGCAGCAAAACATTTCTATCTCTCAAGAAAACAAGTCCAGTTGTCATGACTCAACTTCCAGATGCTATTTTAATAGTTTTATTTTTAGTATTTTCTTTCAAACTGGGATAGTGCTAGTTCAGAAAAAACAGGTTAGGCTGCAAGCTGTCTGTGAAGATTTTCAGTCATCCAGGTGAGGTTATTCAGTAGCTGAGTAATGGCAACTGGACTTCTTTTCATGTTTCAATACACAAATCTATACAAGTAGCTTTGTCAGTCTGAGGAAAGTTGATTTCACATCACCCTGATCTGAATATGCTTGTTACATAGACCAGCGTTTTTCAACCACTGTTCCGTGGCACACTAGTGTGCCGCGAGATGTTGCCTGGTGTGCCGTGGGAAAAATTGAAAAATTCTAAAGAAATTCAACCCAGGGCCGGCAGGCGGCCCACAGCTGGGAGGCGCTATAAATAGCGTCCAAGGGCCAGCTTGGCTCCTCCCCCCCCGAGGCTCATGGTGCTGGCGTCACTTCCTCCCCGGCCGGACCTGGCCCCGCTCATTCTCTTAGTGTTTGCCCTGTGCCTGCTGCCGCTGCCGCGACTCGCTCGCTTCCCTCTCCCCCCTCCTTTTTTTACCCTGGACCACCACCACCCCTTTCTTGGGAGCTACTAATGGACTGAGCCGCCCGACAGCCCGTCCGCCAACACTAGCCGGCCTGGCACCCCCAGCCCAGAACAAACCACCAGGTGAGGGGAAGGGGAGGATGGGCGCCCGGCTGCCCCACAAGCACCACGGCAGGGCTGCGAGGAGGAGGGGATGGAGGAGGCCTCCGCCGGGCCTGGGCTGAGGAGGCGGGAGGGCGGGGGGGCCTACTGGCACGGGGAAGAGCCGTCTCTGAGGGCCCCCGCGATGGGTTCCTTGAAGTCTTGCACCTTTCTTTCTGTCTTGGGTCACCCTCTTCTCTCTCTCTGTCTATTCTTTCTTTTTTTCCCCACCTCTCTCTTTCCATTCGTACCCTTTTCCCTCTTCATAGAAACGTGCTCATTTCTAGCCTGCATATGTGTATGTCTAGCAGCCTGCCTACTGTAATTAAAACTGTAAACCGCCCAGAGACTCCTTGAAGTGGTATGGGGCGGTATACAAGCAGAACACTTTCTGCCTTCTTTCCTTCCTGCCGTCCTTCATCCTCCTCCCCTCCTGTCGCTGGACTTGCTGAAGGCATCTGCCTTGGCCACAGTGTGGAGAGCAAGATTGGCTTTTGGGTCTTATTTGTGTTCCTGGAGAGTCAGTGCCCCTTCTCAGGTCTCCACTGGACACAGAAGTCCATGCAGGGCAAAATGTCTTTAAATTAAAAAAACAACACAGGTAAGTGAGAACTGGGTGCTAGAGAGCAGGCTGCCTCAATCTGTGGCCCCTCTGTCCTGCTTCTCCCTACACCAGCAATGGCGAACCTTTTAGAGACTGATATGGGCACAGAGTTAAATTTTTAACATTTTCTAATGGTGGTGTGCCTCGTGATTTTTTTCATGAAACAAGTGTGCCTTTGCCCAAAAAAGGTTGAAAAACACTGACATAGACAGTGGCCTGAATAGCCTCATTAGATGCACAACGGCCTGGAGTGTGTGAGTGTCCCACCTGTGTAACCTTCCAAACACCCATTAAATATGGGTCATTAGCTGTGGCCTTGCTGGTGGAGGTGTGAAGTGCTTCTGATTTGTCTGGTGACTGATGAAAGGACAGCTTGATAAGTAGTGGACAGATTGTGCCTGAGCCCACCACCTATGTTGGGGGGGGGGTTCCCTGAATAGATTCCCTGACCTCTCTCTCAAAACCACCTACCTTCTTTGTCTAATATGTGCACATCCTCATCTTTGAATGAGTGCCCTTTGTGCTTCAGATGGAGGTACGCTGTTGATTCTGGTCTTCAGCTGTTGCCCCTTCTGTGCTGGGCCATCCTGTTTAGTGGATGTTTGGTTTCTCCAATGTAGAGCTCTGCAGACTCCTCACTGCTTTGGACCACATATACTATATTGTTCCTCTTCAACAAAGCAGTGCCCTGACCCATAAGAACAATGGATCAGCATGAGACACAGAGCTGACAGAAAAACCTGGTCATTCCTTACATAAATGAAATGTCTGAAAAGCTTAAAAAGATTTTGACAAACACCACATACCTATTTATTTCAAACCCACAAACACTATGGCAGAGACTCATCCACTTAAAAGACTGAAAACTAAAACACAAACATAGTATATGCAACCATACAATTACTCTTAATTAGTTGAAAAGATGTATGCTCTCATTCCATCAATATAGAAAATCAAAATGGGAGGAGACAGGAAAACAACTGTTTGCCCACTAAGATGTGAGCAAGAGAGATCTTAATAGAAAGATGAAATTACAGTATAAAATGTTGTGTTGAATATTTATTTACATTAATGGTGAGGAATAGGAATATATTAGTGGCCAAATAAGTGTCAATTCCATAAAGATCATTACCTTACCAGGGCTATTGGAACACACATATGATTCCAAAAGGAGAATTTGCTAATTTGAATTATTCAATAAATTTTCACTCCATCAATATTCATTAAAATTATTTAAAAACATTTGTAGTAAAGGCCATACTTACCTCTATCTTTAGGAGGTTTAATCTACTTGGGCATCTCCTGGTGAGTATAAATATATTTGGTAATAATGCAAACAGTAAAATATACAGTCATCCCCTACCATTTTGAGTTTCATATACTGTGGTCCCTTTATAATGCAGGAGCACAGTATATGAAACAAAAGGCTCCTGGGGCAAACTGCATGGGCCTGTTTGAGGCCTCCTGCACTTACCCCAGCCCTGGCGCTCCAACAGGCTTCCAAGGGGGTTCCCAGGCCTGTTGGAGGTCCCAGAAGTAGTTGCTTCCAGAAAACTAGAAGTGCTTTCTGGATTGTCCAAAACCATTTCTGGGGCCTCTGACAGGCTTCCTGGGACTGTCGGAGGCCCCAGAAATGTTTTCTGGAGAACTGGAAGTGACTTCCAGTATTGTGGATTTTCCATTATCACAGGTCGGGTCGGGTCCCTAACTCCTGCGATAGGCGGGGGATTACTGTATGCATGTACAGTTCAGGTTGCATATGACATCATTATATATTCCTTGATAACCTTTTTTATTAAAGGCAGTTCAGCTTTTGACTCTGCCTTGTGAAAAAAACATACAGTTTTCAAAAGAAAATTTCTATTGGACATAATTAACAGAATCATAAATCTTTGACAAATTACACAAAATGTACTTAAAACAGCTACTTTGACCAAATCCTATTAATAAACAAACAAATGAATGAACAAATCATGATTATCTTTATGGGGAAGAGGAAAAAAGGCAATTTTAATTTGTCTTCACTCAATATTCATTTTACTATTTGAAAATATACTAATGAGAGATAAGAACATTCTTGTAATGGTAGTTAATTGTATGAATTGCTTTTAGACTTTAATGAAATCCATTGCAGAGATTACATAAACAGTATGGCAGACTGCCTTATTACTCACTAAGGACCAAAATCATAAGCCTTGCTGCATATATAATATTTAGAACAATAATGACCAACCACTGTGAAAGGAAAGGCAATGCACCTTCAATTCTTAATTTTCGGTACAGAAGAAGTGTTTGCAACGAATCTACTTCCTTGTGTCCATCCAGAGAATAAAAGAGGCATGCTGGATATCTGGTATCTGTTCTGAACGCAAAGAGGGTAGTAGCAGCTTATCTTGAAGGCAGTCACATTTTAGAAATCCAGATTTTTGTGCCTCCCAGAAATGCTATTCAATGCTATTCCATTGATCCAAGCAGCTTTGGATCTTTCTGCTTTTTCTCAACAAAAGCAAAGCAAAGTGTTCTGCTTATATACTGCCCATACCACTTCAAGTAGTCTCTGGGCAGTTTTACAGTTTAATTACATTATGCAGGCTACACATTGTCTCCCCATCCCCAAGCAAGCTGGGTACTCATTTTACTGACCTCGGAAGGATGGAAGGCGAAGTCAACCATGAGCCTGCTACCTGGGATTGAACCCTAGGTCGTGATCACAGTTTTAGCTGCAGTACAGGTGTTTAACCACTGCATCACAAAGCTCCTAAAGGTCAACATGACAATAACAGCTTGATTTTCAGGCATCCATATGTACGTAGGAGGGAAATATACCTGACAAATGTCAGGCAAATAGTTGCAAGATTTTGAATATATTTTGAATATTGAGATTGATGAAGCTGTTTGGATGAGCAGCGAAACGTTTCTATCTCTCAAAAGAAGTCCAGTAGCCATGACTGAACTTCCAGATAAACTCACCTGGATGACTGAGAATCTTCACAGACATTTTGAATTTAACTGTGTTTATTAATTTTCATAGGGAAGTGTAAACATTTGCTTACAGGCCCAGATGAAATTTTTAGGGATAGTTGTAAATTCTGAGATGATCATGCATGTGAGATTTCTGAAAAAATATGCATAGGGAGACTTGTGCAGGAACAATAAGTTTCAAGGGATTTAAAAGTGGGGAATGTGATTATCCTGCTGATGTTTTAGTATACAGCCATTCATGTGGGCTTTGTTTCAAGGGGATTTGCATGTAGATAACATGATGGCATAGAGATTTTTCCAGGTGAAAGAGGAGAAAAGGGAATAAAAGAATGCACAACATTTCCAATATATATATTGTCAAATAAGGAAAGGAAAAAGGGAATAAGGATAATTAGGTTGGGAAGAAAGGAAGGTGTAAAGGAGAAAAGCAAGAAGAGGAAATCAAAAAGGGGTGGGGCGGCAGATGAATACAATCACAACAGTAAACAGCTTTAAGAGCTGGAGAATGGGGTGGGAAACTTCTTTTTTAAAAATAAATGACATCAAAGGCACAGAAAGTGCAATAAGGCAGGACTGGGAGATACATGTGGAACATACAATGGCAGAAACAGGAAGGCTTGAATATCCACCATTTTCCATACATGCACCCATGGCTACAGCTTCCCAGGTACCAAAGACACAACAGAAATATTTTAATAATATTGCCATTTAGGAGAGAAAATAACATTGAAGGTACAAGTATATATGAGAGTGATACACAGACCTGCTGCATTCCATCTCAGTTAGGCTTCAGAAAAACAAACATGTCCCTCTTCTCGCCTCCTTTTTCCATCTCACATATTTGCCTCATATGGAAACCTCAGAAACAAATCTATCAATTGTTTTGAGTCACGGTATTTCTGTCTCCTTGTGTCCAAATTGCTAAAAATCTTTTTCTCCACTATTGGCAATAAACATTTAAGAGGTTTCAGACTCAGATTTGGTCAACTTAGGAAGAGTCCTAATTGAATCCATGTACAGTGGTACCTTGTATAAAGGAATTAATTCGTTCCAAATCAAATTATGTTAAGCAAATTTTCCTTTATACAAATTCCCATAGGAATGCATTGAAAACAGAGTAATCCCATTTTTATTTTGTACAGATTCTCCCCATAAGCAATTATGTTAAGCAAATTTCCCTATCTCCGGAATTTTTTATGTTGTACAGAGTTTATGTTATACAAACCGTTTGTTATACAAGGGTCCACTGTATCTCTTAACCAGGATTTGTCTCAAAGAAGCATAATAATATTCTAATATTTCAAGCAGTACACATACATTAACATTGAGAAACATGTTGATCAATCCGTCCTCTCCCCCACTGAGCTAGGCAGACGTCTGTTTGTATTTTGTAAAAATATTAGTGTCTCCTCTGACAAATTACTTCCTATTGACACGTCTGATATGATATGTATACTGTGAATAGTGTTCAATTAGATTTGGGCACTGGACACATTCAGGAGTCCTTAAAACTGCTGTGTATTTTTGGTAAAATAAAACAAGTCTATCTAAATGGCGATTTTAATTCTGTCACACACCAATTCACCTTTACTGTATATTTCATCTTCCGTTCTGAAATTTCATTCAGAATGGAATGAGACAGAACTTCAAGATTGGACTTTGGGGATTAATAACATGAATAAGTTGATGGGCTGTGGGAGACCATATTTCAAAGAAGTCCCTTCCAATTCTCCTGTCACAGACTTCAGCAGTCACTGTGCTTTGCTTTTCCAAAAAGATCTAAGAAAATATGTATTTCTGTTTCATAGATCTACTTTCCACTTACATAAATTCAGTCTTCCAAGTGTCTGGACAGAAAAAGGAACATAACCCAGAACACTGGTGCCAATTAAAAAGCTTTAGAAGATCCTAACATAGGTATGTGTCTACTTTGAGTTTCTAAAGGTCAGTTACAACAAATGATCCAAATTAATAGTCAGGTAGTTGATGAAATGTCCAGAGCTGGACTACAGCCTTTTCTTAACACTGCATCTCTGGACTCTTAGGGAATGGTTAAATCAGCTAATATATGCTCCCAATTCAAAAAATATTTTTGAAAGAGAAATATTTCCCCCAACTTTTAGTTTTAAACACTTTTTAAAAATTCCAAACTGATGTGTCAGAAGTTACTTCAACTTTTAGGATTATGTCTGGCCTCCACTTTTAAAAAAGAAACCAAAAGCACTCCATAATTTTGAGAGTAATATGAGAAACTGAACTATTGCATTAACATGAAGAGGCTCTTTTATCATGTGGTTTTTGTTTTTGTTTTTTCCTTGGGCCTTTTTTTTTTGGCTTGGTTCCTGAAAAGGCCCTCTAAAAACCAAATAGTGGAAATTTCATATTCACTCGTTTTTCCTCCTGCATTCAACCTTTCACACTTTCTATGTCTCTTTTACATTTCTTTCAGGTGTTTTTATGTAACCACATTTTTTCATCCAATAGCCTCATGAAGAGTATTGCAAAGATGTGGCAGAGTAAACAACAAGGGTTGTCAGGAACTATAGCACAGAAGTGAGGAATTCTGAATTTGTAGAAGAGCCTGTAAACTAGTATTTTGCTTTAGTCACTTTTTGTGGCTGGAATTACTGTGTGCTGGTGCCCTCTATCTTGTTTTGCTATCTGCAAGGATATTTCCAGTTCTCTTAAATAATAATAATAATAATAATAATAATAATAATAATAATAATAATAATAATAATAATAATAATAATAATAATAATAATAATAATAAATTTCATTTGCTTCTCTCAATTGATAGTTTTTGCTACTGTGCAGTCACCATAAGTGATGGCTTTATGCGGTGGTTTGTGTGAGAGAAATATTTCCACATTCTAATAATCTTTTGGGAGGCTTTAAATGGGATGGGTTTTTTGCCTTTAATTGCTTGCATGCTTGCTGTTTGACTGTTTTTTTTTTTGGACAGGATTAATGTAGGCTCCGCTTCCATTACTTTTCTGTTCTTTCTCCTGCCTATGAACATATGTCTGTGTGCACCCATGTGCACGTTGATTATTGTTTTCAAAATGTTCGGTGGTAAATTTACTGTGTATCTATTCTATTAAAGTCTACATTTTGGTCAAGTTTGGGGGAAGACATTTGTTTGCTCCAAACAAATGAGAGGAAAAGCACATGCAGATTATCTGGATTTTTTGAGGAACTGGGTGTGTGTATTATCCAACTAACAACTAACAGGAGTGTTGTTTGAAGCCCATGCCCCCAATTCAGCCTGCCTTTTTTATAACTCACCTCTAAGCATGGCACAATTATCTACCATTAAATTTGGCACATTAAAAATCAAATATATAATGAAATATGGAATATTGCTTAAAATGATAAATTGACATGTTCTTTAAAGATAAAAAGGAGAGTTAAAAAGAGATATTTTCTATGATATATGGGGTAGATTTATTGAATATGTGCTTGTACGAGATGAGGGTAAGGCTTCTGCGCAACAATCAATTTTGTTCTGGAGGGGAGGATAATGACTGTAAATAAGTAGAGTGATCCTGTTGGTGAAGGGATGCACTGTTGTTGATGTTTGTCCTTTTTGTAATTTGTATAAATAATTTTATTAATAAAAAATTATAAAAAAAGAATCAAACAATTGGTGAGCTTTTAAGGGACATGGAAATGGACTATAAACATAGGTGTTATTGTGAAAAAGTCCATTCCAAAATACAAGTGTGTGTGTGTGTGTGTGTGTGTGCACGCACGCACACGCCCATGCTCACACTCACGCTCACGCTCATGTGCATGCATGTGGAAATGAATGGAAAGGAGTAGTAAGTGAACAAGAGTGAAAATGACACAAAGCATAAAAGGTTTCCACAAGAGTACTATCCTTAGTTGAAAGAAGATTTAGAGAACCCTGCAGTCATTTGAAGGCTTGAAGTGTTCACAGACTAATGATACCAACTTCACATTTTGAGGAGACAGGTTTATATTACATGATCATTAACTTATTAAAATGACTGAGTGATTATGGAAATTTGTTTTGGTAAGTACTGCCCTCATTAATTGCTGTAGACTAACCTGTCATGAAATTATTTAAAATGGTGCTCCTCATAGTCTAGGGCAGATTTGAGTTGTCCCTATGCAGATTAAATGCTTGTTATGGAAATATAATTTGTGTAATCAGAATTTTGTTTGTTTGCAAGTGATACCAAAATAAATAACTTCATTCTGATATATACTTAAAAATGAATTTTCAAGAAGCATTACTATAACAACAACTATCCCGGTGCTGTAGGCCCCTTTTATACCTTGCGGTCTTTACGACTGCCATTGCCACACTCCAGCCTGATTTGGATTTCAAGTAAATTAATTCACCTATTATGCAAGATGCAGACATTAGTTTCTGCACTGTTTGTTTACTACTATGTTTCAGCCTTGACATTTCCACTAATCTAGGAGAACAAGTATAGTGTTATGGTTTGAGTATTCAGACTCATAATGCAGCAAATACTTGTGTCAGAAGAATGAGTGGGCAGGTGACTTTCACTCATTTTGCCTTCATACCCACATCTTTTCATTGTTCCACAAGTGTCTTAAGCTTCAGTAGGCAAAATAGGGACATCAACAAGAAGCAAACAATATATATCCTACATGGCCAAAATGTAGTGCTTCTATGCATTTTGCATTTATCTGTTTTAAATTAGTCTCACAAATGTGAATATTCTGGTCAAGATTAACAGAAATAATTTCACTTTCTGTCACAGATACAGAAATTTTTAGTTTTTCATTCTCTGAGTAGTTACCCCCAAATGTCATCAAGTTAAAATAAATGAAACTGTACATATAAGAGTAGAAAAGCTTGTGGCCCAAATGTGTACCAAGAATTGTCCTTATAATTTTAATGGATGATCTTGACTATGAGAAAGAGAGAGACAGCAAGTACAATGTTTTATTTTCTCTGGATTTCTCAGTGGTTTGTAATGTAGGCATTACAGTTGAGTAATTTTATTCCTATTTTCTATCTGGTGGGGCATGCTACAGACACAATATTTACTGTATTTATAATGTATACAAATTCACATTATTTAGAAAATTTACATCAATATGATGATAGCTTTATAAAACAAAGTCACAAAAGTCTGAATGTATCCATTGGAAAGGAACAGATGCCAATTTTTTAAAGATGATCACAGATAGTAAAAATGCCTATTTTAAACTAGTATTCCACTTTGAACAAGTAAACGAAATTTTGCAATTGTATTTTATGAATTCATGTATTATAAGTGTGGAAGCCTATGATGTTCCTTACATGCCTGGAATTCTGTAGCAGGCTTTTTTGAATTTTTTAGACACTGTTTTTGAAATGATTAACTGATTACTCTAAATAAATTATGTAGCACAAATAGGACAGCAAATCTACTGAGGAGTCAGACATGAATTACAAAATTACACTTTAAAATGTTAGTACTTTATATCAGTTCGACAGCATGGCTTCCACTGTGGTCTGTCCATATCGAGCCCTGGGAACTGAATTTAAAAGAAAATAAGAAGGAGAGGTACCTTGACTCTCTCTTTGATGCCGCTACCTGCATGACAGGGAGAAACAGAAACTTACACTGAACCCAGCAGGGAAAGAGCTGGAGAAGATGGAAAATCATCTGAAGAGTCACCCAGATATTCCCGAGCTGCATTACGTTTGCTAGGGGTCAAATCATAAGGTTGCCTTTCCTCTTCTATATTTCACCCTATGAGGCAACAACAGATATCCCCCCATTGCCTAAGTCTGAATTTCACACTTCTGGGAGCATTTATCATTATTATTATTTTACTATCTCCATGGATGGAATATTTGCCTTTGCTAATAAAGTATTTCAGATTGCTCTTTCTCAAGAGGTCATCTGGTGCAACCCTCCATCCTGAAGAACAGAATCTCTTGAAGATGCATATCATGTTCAATTTTTCCTTTAAAACTTCAAAGGGGCATTGCTCCACAAGGTAGGGTCCAGAAGTTTTGCTTCTTAAAATTACATAAAGAATCTGCTGATTAGTGGCAGGTATTTTCTGTGAATTAGAGCTTTTTGTGAGAGGTTTTTCTTTGTAAATGGCATTTAATGCAACAATAGAATGAAACAGAATTTATGGATAAAACTGGAGAAAGTGTCATAGATCTGAAATAGACTGAAATAGACTGGCTCATCCATTTAAGGACAAATTCTTCCATTTTCATTTTGTTTCATAATGGCTGTAAGTGGGGTGCATATGAGCTAAGTGTGGAGGTCAGCCTTTCAAATGTGGCTGGGTTACCACACACCCCTCACTACAGAGTAGTAAAAGGCACAATCTCACAGTCATCTCACGGACCATTGATCTCTACCAAACTAGACTCAGGTATCGCTGCCATCAGTCAGGTATCCCAGTTCAATCACTGAGTCCCAGACAAGATGTAATGTGTGTTCCATTACTTAAAAGTTTCTCAAAGCAAAGCAAAAAGTGTTCTGCTTATATACTACTTCAAGTAGTTTCTGGGTGGTTTAGAGTTTTAATTACAGTGTGAAGGCTACACATTGCCCCCCAGCAAGCGGGGCACTCATTTTATCGACCTCAGAAGGATGGAAGGCTGAGTCAACCATGAGCCCCAAGTTCTGAGCACAGTTTTACTGGCAGTACAGGCATTTAACCACTGCGCCAAAATGCAGTGGCACAGTTCACTCAAATACTGATCTAATTCCCTCACTCAAACTTTACAGTTTACAGAACTTTACAGTTCCCCAACTTACCTGTCTCTTCTTCAGTGCCTGGCAGTTTCCCTGTCTTAGTCCTATCTTTGCATTATCTGACTCTAATTACCTTAGGTTGAGCTATTTAAGCACTAAGACTATGCCTCCACATTCAATATTTGGGCATAATTGCTAACCCTTCATTCCCACTCTTGTATAGTCACATACACAGTAATGGGATGAACGCTACACTAAGTAATAACAATAAAATATTAATATAACCACAAGGACTGCCACAGAAACACTGAAATTAGAAATGGGCATGAAATGAAAAATGAAATGCTATTTCATCATTTTGTTAAGTAACAAACTACTTTGTTAGGTAACATAATGGTAGGTCGCATTTTGTTTTGTTTTGTAATAAAACACTATTTCCCCCTCTAGAATGAAACAATTAGTTCAGGAGGAAATGGCAGGGGAGCTTCCTTAAGCTCTTCGCTGTAAGCCCCCCCAAAATTTGGAAAGGTTTTGGAGTCAGGGGGGTTGAGATATTAAGTTCCAAAGGGGGTGCCCCAAGGAAAAAAATCATTCTAATTGGAATCAGAACTTTGGAAGCCAAGCCACGGGTGAGCAATAATTATGTACTCTAAATATGGATTACATGCATGTTTCAGCATGGAAGGATTAACTTCCTCAAGAAATTCTAAGCAAGCCCCCCAAATTTGGAGAGGTTTAGGGTTCAGGGGGTTGAGTTATGAAGCTTCAAATGGAGTGCCCCTAGGACAAAATCTTTCTAATTAGAATTGGAAGCCAGGCCATGATGGCGCTAGTCACTTGCCCACAACTTGGCTTCCGAAGTTCAGATTCCAATTAGAATTTTTTTTTCCTCGGGGCACCCCATTTGGAGCTTAATATCTCAGCCCCCGTCCTCTAAACCTTTCCAAATTTGGGGTGCTTACAAGAAACTGCTTGAGGAAGCTCCCCTGTTATTTTGGTCCGTTAGAGCCCAGGGGAATATAGCGTTTCATTTCATTTCATTTCATTTTGTAACAAAATTACTATAAAAATCATTACAAATGAAACAAAATGAAACTACTAAAGAAACAAAGGAAACAATATTTTTCTCTTTTGTGCCCATCTCTACTGGAAAACCCACTGCAATGCACAAAAGGAGCAAACACAACCCAACAGTTTGCTAGCAACTGCAGCCAGGAGGAGGCTAAAGCATAATAAAATACAAGAAAAAACTAGAGCAGAACAACAGGAACTATATATGGTGGGCCAAGAGCTGAAAATTCAGTCTCCAAAAGCCTAACATTCCCCTTCCCCAGAGCGGAAGGCCTTAACACTGTGGCAAGTTTGTAAGAAGTCCCAAAGAAGGGGTGCAACCTCTCTTCCTTGCCCAAAGTAGACATGGGTACAGAAGAGAGAAAAGAAAGGCCTCCATATTGATATAACTCTTTGAATCTGATTTTTACATCCTTTGGATAAATTCCAATGTAAAATTGGCCATGTTTAATTTCACAGAGTTTGTTACCCTTAAACAGATCTGAACTCTGTACGTACGGGACATTGGATGTTGGAATATTGGAACTGGAACTATGGCACCAAAAAAGTAAACATGGCTTAATATTCTTTGTCACACCCTATTTAATATTCTCTCTCTCTCTCTCTCTCTCTCTCTCTCTCTCTCTCTCTCTCTCTCTCTCTCTCTCTCTCTCTCTCTCTCTCTCTCTGTGTGTGTGTGTGTGTGTGTGTGTTAAATTAGACATGGTTTTATGAATACCTGTTTATGATTGTAATGGCCCATTATTATTCTTTTTCATTATTTCCTACATTTCCATTACAGATCCAGAATACAAAGGGAAACAGCTGAGATAAAGTTCACATGCATGATGGACACTCACAAAAATGGGCTACGCTTAAGTCAAGGTTTTCTGAGTTATTACCAAATTATTACTCATGCACTGCCACTGTTATTTTCTTCACTACCACCTTAGCCATCTTCCACCACAAAACTTTAAGGTAAAAACTGCCTATGACACCTCTACATAATTCTCTTATCCTAATGACCCCTGTCTTCCCCTCCCACCCCCCTCTTTCCCATCCCTTGCTCATCCACTACCAGATCTAGTTTCTGTCTCTACAAAAAAGAAAAAGAAAAAACACATTCTCTCTCCTAACAACCCCTGTCTTCACCTTTTCCCCACCCCTTCCCACTCCCTGGCCTCTGTTTTCAGTCTTTTGAGGAATCTTGACAACAAAGACCTAAACAATACAGCCTAATCTCTGCATCAAATCCAACAGCCAATGAACATTTGCTATGTAACTTATATTCCATTTTATATTAATTGTACATCTCATTCTGCTACTATATGTCTGATGAAGTGAACAAGTCCATGAAAGCTTACATTAGGGTGCCACATGTTTTTTTTTAATTTTTGCCTGGAGCACATTTGCTATGTTATTGTTGGTCATTTTATTTTATAAATTAACACCAATAGTATAGCACATTAGGACTGCCATATCCACTGATTCATTATCCAATGATTCAGTTATTGATGATTTGCAGAGGAATAGATTAAATAAATAATTCAGCAGCCGCAAAGCAAGCTGCTGTCACAAATAGCAGCAGTAAAGCAAGCTACTGTTGCAAAACAGCAGCCATAAAGCAAGCTACTGTCACGAAAGAGCAGTTCTGGGGTTTTTGGTATTCTCTCTTATCCACGGTTTTCATTATCCATGGGAAGGCCTGGAACCAATCCCCAGCAGATACCAGGGTTCTACTGTATCACCCTGATCCAATGAGAAATTGAGATTTTTTTTTGCCTGCCACACCCAAAGGACATCCAGGCTTAATGGCATCCCTTCATGACATCCCTGCCAAGTGAATTCATGGCTGGTGTATGTCTTCTGCCCTGTGGTGGTGGGAAAATGGCCAAGCCTATGGCCACTGTGCATGTGTGTGCTTCTCATACCATACTTGGAAGAGTCATGCTCTTTAAGGAAGACTGCCATGGTTCAGCTGGAGGAATGAGGATCAAGAGAGAGGCTCAAGGGCCTAGCAGGCAGCACCTCCTCAGAGACATAGCAAGTTGAGGCACACCTTGGATCAGAAACAACCCATTTTTTCCATATGAAGAGGACTTATCTAGGAATAAAATGCATCACCTGAGTCCAAGAGAATGATAACAACTTAGTGTACAGGACAGGCAAGAATGTGTGAGATGAAACATTTGGCTCTGAAAAGGGCATCCTCACTGTCAACATTGTCTAAATAGCTGCAGCTGTTTTCATGCCACAGTCAGATAAATATCAGTCTCAACTCTAGCCTAGTATTTCTTACTTAACCTGTTTTTCCCCTGCCTCAAGCTCTCAGAATTCCTCGTCTCCGTGTGCAGAATAGATTCAGGTTCCACAGAATAACCCAGCCCTTTTTCTCATTAACTGGCACTTACAGTCTCACTTTGAGACATTAGTAGCAGAGAATGAAAACTAGTTATTTTCTTACATTTGTAAAGAGATCAACAACAAGCTGGCAAACATGACTGCTTCCAGCAAGAGTTCAACACCTACTAGACAGAGAAAAAGAACGCAGCAGAGAGGAGGGACTCTGTTCCAATTTGGAGGCAGGGAAGGAACAATTGGTTAGTGCTGGATAGATTGACAATCTAGCCCACAAAAGTGCCTCCCGACCACTTCTTCTCCATGCAGCATGTGAGGTTGCAAAAAACATTCATCAGCTTCACATGCACTACCACATTACTGAGTGTTATCTCAGGCACTTGCAACCCTAAACAAGGATTGTAGTTTAAAATAGAAGAAAGTCAGCATCCTTATAATTATGTCTCTCTCAGCAGTCCATTTGGTTTCAAACTATAAATTTAGGAACTCACTGGTCATGCCTGCCACTCTTTGACTGAAAATGGTACTGTTGACTTCAAAGATTATTTAAAATGAATCAAAATAAATTAATATGTTTAAGAACTAAAAAAAACGCCTAAAGGTATACATCTCTATTGTGTTATTAAAATACATGCCAAGTTTCAGCTATCTGGATTGAATGAATCAGGAATTAGAATTTGAAGGTGCTTTCAGATCTTGCTGATCAATTGCAGCATTTGGAAACTAGAAAGAACAGATATAATTATTAGAGAGGGGCACAAAACACAAATATAGTGTTTCATGGCATTTTTGTTTTGTTCCATTCCTATCTGCTTTGTTTCATTTTAAATGTTTTTTTTAAAAATCATTTTGTTTTTCATTTTGTTTCATTTTTCATTTTTAAATGTGTATTGTGTGTACTGTGTATATGTATGTGTGGTGCTTGTGCAACTCCCCCCCCTCCCCGAAGCCCCACCAATTTCCATGCCCGATTAGTTTCCCATAGGAATGAAATGAAAATTTTCATTTCATATTGTTTCATTTTTCTTTGATGACCCACTGTGTTTTTGTTTCAGTAGGGAACAAACAAAAAATGAAAAACGAAACAAAAATCATTCCATGCCCATCTCTAGTAATGATTATCCTGTATAGTCCTTTAGTGTACTAAATATATGCTTTCTGTATTGTGTATACTGTATTTACTCTCTCTCTCTCTCTCTCTCTCTCTCTCTCTCTCTCTCTCTCTCTCTCTCTCTCTCTCTCTCTCTCTCTCTCTCTCTCTCTCTGTGTGTGTGTGTGTGTGTGTGTGTGTGTCTGTGTGTCTGTGTCTGTGTGTCTGTGTGTGTGTGTGTACAGTTTATAGCATTGGTTCTTTGGGGCAGAAATATATTATTATATTTTGATTTAGGTTTGTGTGTGTGTGTGTGTGTGTGTGTGTGTGTGTGTGTGTGTGTGTGTGTGTGTGTGTGTGTGTGTGTGTGTGTGTGTGTGTCTGTAATTTCTTAAAAGATCAACCCCAGGGATAGAGCTCCCAGCACAAGTTGCCCTTGCTTCACCCTTGTTTCGGCTTCTGCTCATGTCATGAGTTAAAAATATACGGGTATTACTTAACTTTCTCTTGGCACAGATGATTAACTTTCCTGCCTGCTTTACTGTTTATTGTGATATTTCATCACTGGGGTGAGATGTATCACCAGCTGCCGCTCTCTTCCTTCTTATTGAGCCATCACTACAGCTGCCTGATGCTTATACCTCTATTCAATGGCTGATGGAGAGACAATCTACACATTCAAAAAAGCCCCATTGTCCTGTACCATTCCAAAATACAAGTGGAAAGCTAGCATGTATCAGGAAGAAGGATCTTACATTGCCTTAACCTGACACATTATGAATAAGACATCTACTATATTATACTGCTATGTACATGTATTCTTAAGGGAATCAGTTTCAGGAAAGGCATCCAGTATGTTTTCACAAACATGTAGATTAGTTTTCAATTTACCATTTTAGTGGGAAAACAGAGATTAAAACCTGCTGTGCTGTGGTTTCATGTGAGGAATGAATGAATTTTATTTTAATATCATTTAAAGCATTTGTACCTTGTCCTTCACCTAGAAAGGTTCCCACAGGGGCTCAGAAAGGGAAACAGCATAGCAGCCTCAGCTCTGAGGGTTATAATCTAGATGTAAGATGCAACACTTAAGCAATAAGGAATGGGAAGGGAAAAGGAAAACAAACAAACAAACATCCAGGATGCAATTCTTAGAATACCCAGATGAACAAAATGGTTCAGTCTGAAATTTGAAGCTGCTATGATGCTGGGATCAGTCGCCTGGCAAAAGTGGTGCAATAACCCCCTTTTTCATGCTGTGCAATGCTATGGGAAGTCTCTCACCTTTTGAAAGATGGAGGAGAAAGGGAGACAGGTCTCTCAACAGAGGAAACTGAATAGTCCTTTTTCTCATCTCTCCCTCTGCAGCAATAATATTAGCTCTTTCTTCCAAAGACAGTGCGTGCTTTACCAAAAATAAGCCCTGCAGACATTTATTTTTCCTCGTAAATAAGTGATGTGGTAGTAAATTTTGAACATCTAGCCATGCCCCCAAGAAGTTTGTTCATATTGATCTGCACTATGTGGATTATCCATACAGGGATGGCTATCCTGAGTGCAATTTCTGACAAAAATAAATAAATGTAGCTATACACACTCAAGCAAAATATACTTAATAATGTCAAGCAAACATCACAAAACAGGGCCACGTGGCCACGGACTTGCACAACACTGGCTCTTTGGCTTGGAAACAGAGATGAGTACCGCCCCTAGAGTCAGACATGACTAGCACAGGAATGCAGGGGGAACCTTTACCTTTTTTATTATGGTTTATATATTTAAAATTTCCAGTTAGCTATACACAAGGAACTGGTTCTAGGAATTTGAGGATCAGACAGTATTGAAGAAAGGGGAATTTCATACCTCCTGGGACTCACTGGGAGAAGAAACACACTTTGCCTTGAGAATTCACATGTTTGCAAAATGTGTGTGATAGCATCTGTTCCTCCCAGGCTTTCCCCCAACAGGATATGTAAAAAGAGCCCTGATTGAGGTGCTTTCCCGCCACCTGATCCTGAACGTTCTTCAGCTTTGCAACCTGCTTGCTAGGTCCCCCTTGGCCTCGCCTTTGCCCAGAAGGAGCCTCGGGTGAGATGTCTCAGTCATCCTCAGCCGGGTCCAAGAGGGAGGATCAGAAACGCCCTTCAGCAGCAAGGCCAGGATTTTCATGTGCACAGCTTCCAATGGCAGCCTAGAATCCCTCAGGCAGGCAGGTAGGCAGGCTCCTGGGACTGGTAAAAAGCCAAAAGGCGTATTTCTGCCATCCAAGCCTGCTTCGTTCCATGTGATTTGGCTCAGAGAAGAAGGGAGCTCTTTCTAAGTCCTGCTGCTTCCTGGGAGCTGTCTCCCTCTTCCACCCTACCCCAACTGAGTGGAACGAGCGGGGACCTCTGGTTGAGTCCCAGAATGTAGTTAGCCCGAGCAAGTGCACCTCAGCTGACACAGGTGGGCAAAAGCATTAAGATGGAAGCAGAATGACATCTCCTTTGCATTCTGGGTTTCTCATCTCCCAGTCCTAGAAGTCTCCTTGGGGTGGGGTGGGTGTATTCCAGGTCACTCCTGGAAACACAGTCATAGAACTAGGGAGAACCCATCTGTAGGAAACAGTGGAGAGAAAAGTGGGGGAGGTGGAGGACAAAAGGCCCGGCTAACAGGTGATCAACTGTTTTCGGGGGTCTTTTTCATCATCTGGAACAGATTAATCCACTTTCCCATTACTTTCTATGGGAAAAGCTCATTTGACTTAAGGCATGTTTGACTTATGTCTAGACTTCCAGAACGGATTAATGACATAAGTCAAGGTGCTTCTGTAGTCTCAACTAATGAATTTGTATAGAAATATAGAAATTAAATGAAAAACTTGTAACAAAATTGTCTTAGGCATCAAAGCTATGTACTGTAGCATAATACAGTGATCCGCCATTTATTGCAGGGGTTAGGGACCTGACCTGACCCACAATAAAGGGAAATCTTCATTATATGGATGCTGGGTCAGGCCAAGATTGGGGGGCCTGTTTGGGGCCTCCTACACTTACCCCAGGCCTGGCACTGCCCTGATTGGGGCTCAAACAGGGTTTCCAGGCCTTTCGGAAGCCAGATGTGGTTTCCAGCAAACTGGAAGTCACTTCTGGGTTTTCAGAAGTGACTTCTGGTTTGCTGAAAACCACTTCTGGGGCCTCCGACAGGCCCAGGAGGACCGTTGGAGGCCCACTGAGGGCAGCGCCAGGCCTGGGGTAAGTGCAGGAGGCCCCAAACAGGCCCACACATCTTGCCCCAAGAGCCCTTGCCTTCATATACTGTGGTCCCACGATATACTGGGACCGTAGTATATGAACTGCAGGGGACAACTGTAATATCATGTTAGCTTCTTTTTCTTTCTTTCCCCCCCAATTCTTCTGCTTTGAAGACATTCAGCAAGTCTCTTATTTTCAAACAAATTATTTAAACAAGTTATAGACAGGTTATTTCAAAATAAAAAACCTAATATCGCTGTTGCCTCTGTTTGGTATTTAGTGTTTATTTAGTCCAGTTTATTTAGTCCAATTTATTTAAACCTTCTGTCCACATCCAGGCAAGAGTCTGCAAACTTCCAAAAAACTTCTGCCTTTGTTTTCTTTTCTCTTTAAGCCCCTTTCTTGAATCCAGCAAGAGGTTAATATTTACTGCTCTTTCACCCTTTAACTTGGCTTCTCGACTTTTGGCTGATAGTTACCACCTGGCTTTTTTCAAGCTTCCTCCCAAGGAGATATTTAAATTTTCCAGTCCACAACATTCCAATTATTTCTTCACCAGCATTGTTTGCCATCTAACAACAGTTCTGTACTCACAGTTTGTTGTTCTTTGGCTTCCCTTTTCCTGACTGTAGTGTCTTTTTTAAAGAAGAAAACAGGCTGTGAGACTTGGTTTTTTGTTTTTTTGTTTTTGTAGGAAACCACAATTTGGGATTGTGGCTATCGCTGCGTGTTCCTTCGGCTCCCTTCCTCCAGTGTTCCTCCTGCACCTCCTTTCTTCCTTCACTTGGAAATTTCTGGGGGATGCCTAGGATTTTCCACCACAGACTCCCTCCATGCTCCTCCTTCTCCAGAGGAAACACGCATCAACACCTAATAAATAGGGTGATGTAACCTCCAAAATTTGGTAGTGGGGAGGCTTAAAATCCTTGTAAATAAATAAATAAATAAAATGCTGCAGAAAATCTCTCTTGCAACCGAGAGATGCTGTCTTTGCCTGCCACACCTGCAAGAAGTTCCACAACATCTTCTTTACAATGGAACAAATTTATTTTTAAATGAAATTGGATGTAGCATTTCAATATGGTACCAGAAATTAGTTTATAATCATTTCCTTTTTAATATGGAGGCAATGTTTGTATTTTTATCTTTGAAAATAAGAAAGTAATAAATAAAGCTGACACATATATATTCATCTTATTATTAATTATATACTACTTGTGTGAAAAACAGTATGGTGTATTAGACCAAGAGTCAGGCTAGGACTTTATAGATTTAGGTTCAAACCCCTTCTTGGCCAGAAATACTCACCAAGGAACACCAATGTTATACCTTATCTCATGTACCTTGAAAACTCTGTTAGTGTCACTGTACATTGAAAGTGACTTCAACATACATAACATAATCACAACATATAGTGTTTTAGTACTAATAATATTAGAAGCATTTAAAGTGATTGGTAAAACTGTGCTCCACTGATTTTACAGAATAAAATGACAAGGACCTGGGAATCAGAAAAGAAAATGTACTACAGTTAAATTAACAGGAACACAACATAAGGTTGCACAACCACAGGAAGGCCTTTTCCTAGTGTGACCATAGCCTGTTTTACCAAGTAACTGAACATTTATTTCATTGATGAAAGAAAAAAAAGACTTTATTATTTTCACCAACGGAAGAAAAAAAAAGACTTATGCTGTCTGTCTTAAAGTCATTATATCGATGCATTTTTAAAAAAATAATAATTAAAAAGGCATTTATGGCATTAACTTCAACAGCAACAAACTGAGAAGTCCAATGAATTAGCTAAAAAAAATACACATATTCTTCTGCAAGTGGAAGTTTATTTCTGAACTTTGTGCTGCACCTGCCTCTTCCTAAGGTTTTTTTCTTTCCTGTTTGGAAGACAGCAATGCCCCAAAGACAGCATGTTTAAGTGACAGATTCATGGCTTGTTTAAGTATATTTTGTAATCTAAAGCAAAATCCAACATCACGCAAATAGGATTGTGTTTGGAAACTGGGATTTCCTTTTTCTATGTTCTGTGTGCTTCCCCACCTGCTTTGGAAAACACGTAAACCCAACTGGACAAATTTTGGGGTTGCACTGGTGACTGCAGGGCAGAGAGGAGCTCTCCTCTGTTTTACAGACAGATATGCAGCATTCAACCTATTATGTAAGGCTGAGCTTACAAAAACCAAATAGCCTACACAACATCAGTGGAATCCCCCCCTTCAGTTTGCATAAATCAAACACAAAGTATCAGTGCTATATATGTAATTTTAGCAGTAGAGGTATTTTATTATTTGGGGGATTTTGACAGAAAGACCACCCGCTGTCTTCAATTGGACCCTCGCTGTTGAAGTTCTCAGTAACACAGGAAAGACATCCCATAGTGCCAATAAAGATTTCAGTGTCTCTTGTGAAAGAAAACATTTGATTTTTCTAAACCATATTTGACTTTCAAAAAGGAACACAGTATCTTCCCCACTTGCATAGAAACGCTAGTTTCTAGCAATAGTAAACCACATATTACTCATACTTGTTAATCCCATAAAAATCAAGATTTTAATTCGCTTTAATGCCCTTTCTTTTAATTAGAATGTTGCTAAATCTCTAGGCAGTCTTACCAACCACTTTAACCTCCTTTTAATTTGTCGTCTAGAAAATTATAACTCTTCATTAACTTTGGGAGACAGAGCATTAAAATTGTGATATATCATTCCCCATTTTATTAACAATCTACTTAATGAATTCAGTGCTTGAAGCAGATCATAGTGGTAATGTATGCATTTACAATATTTTTTTAACAAGAATTTGGCATGAAAGCTAATATGAAAGCACACATTTAATTGCATGCATGAGAGTACATGTACACAGACTCAGATGTAGACTCAAAGTTTGGGACAGTTCACCACTCCTAGCTGCTTGGTGGACTGGTGTTGGAGGCACTGAAATCTTGCCTCTCCATCCACTTTTGTCATCCACTTATCGGGTGCCTTCAAGCAGCGACTCCTTCGCCTGCTTTCTTCTCCTCATCTCCCCTGGCTAAGGCTTGGCAATTCGCACCCTTGCTTGGTTGGGACTGCTGGCTTCGTGCTGCTGCAAGGGTTGAAAATTGCCAAGCTTTAGCCAGCGGGAGAGGAGGAGGAAGCAGGCAGAGACACCACTTGAAGGCATCTGAAAAGTGGGGGATGAAGGTGGCGGGGAAGGCAGGATCGCAGCGCCTCTGCCATCTGCTTCCTCCTCTGTCACCTGCTTGCCTAGATGAGAACAGGAGAGTTGAGCAGGTTTTTGAATTTCATGCCATAGCAGCACCCTCGCTGCTGTGGTGTGAAATGAAAAACCTGCTCCGTTCTCCCGATCTGAGCCTGCCTGATACTTGCCTGGCTCAAAGCCTGCTCTGCTCTCCCATTCTGAGCCAGGCAAGGGTAAGATGGGTGCATCACCTACCCAACCCTCATTTGGCTCAGAACGGGACAGGCAAGATCACACCCATCCATTTTGAGGCAGATGAGTGTCAGGTGAGTGGCACCACTTGCCTGACCCTCGTCTGGCTGAGAATGGGAGGATCTGATCTTGTCCATATATCATAGTCACCTGTATGGCTGTGGGGAGGGGGACAACACTTCATTCCTGCCTTTCAGTCTGGCTTCAACCAGATGGCTGCAGTGAGACCGGGCAGCATGAGTAAAGCCGCTGGCTGCCACTCACCACAGCCACACAGCTGATGTTGACAGCTCATTGAGGGGGTTTCCCAGCAACCCAGCAAACAAGGGGTAGCTCTTCTCCTGCTTTGCTGGGTCATGACACACTTTTCATAGGAATGCATTGAAAGCCTATTGTAATCCATTCCCTTCGGAATGGATTAATTGGTTTTCAGTGCATTCCTATGGTAAACTGTGTTTTGAACCACGAAAATTTTGAATTATGAAAGATCCGTTGGAACAGATTAATTGTGTAATTCAAGGCATCACTGTATATATAGATATTTTTGTCTCTTGTCTTGGCTTGTGTTTCTCTGTGTTAAACAAGTATGTTTCAGGTTTGAGCTCCATTTTTTTAATTTTAGAAAAACAAGACACAAACTTGACTACACATTTGGTAGTGGTGGTGTTTTCTTATGTGCGTTCTGGATAGGCTTGCAGCTGTAGCAAACAGGCAACAGGAGAAGATATGCCTCAAAGCAACTTAACCTAACACTGCTCCAGGACTGGGAACATGAAGCTCTCCCAGATTGTTGGTAGGTGCTTCACGCTTAGTATAAAGCACAAAATAAAAAATAATATTTTGTTGGTCTTGTTTTAATTGTAAACCGTCCAGAGTTCCATCCGGAAGATGGGCGGTATAGAAATATAACAAATAAATAAATATAAATAAAATGCAGAAGCACCAGTGCCACAGTGGCCCATTCTACACTGCTGCCACTTACTGGGCTCTGTGCATTGCCAGGATCCTTCAGCAGCAGTAGCACTCCGATCTAAGCCGGAGCCCAGACGGTCGGTCCTTCCTTAACTTCCCCTTCCCTGCCTCATAGGCTGCATGGGGAAACTCAACATCCTGGCTCCTCATCCCACCTCTTGTGTGAATATTTTGTTCAATTTTCATTCTTCATGCATATCCCTAACAATACTTTCCATTATATACCACAAAACATTGATAAACCTACCAAGGTGTGTTATTATCAGAGGAAGAATTAACTGTGATGCTTTGCCCTGGGACAGATGTCTAAGTGAGATCCATTTAGCCCTGGGAATCGGTGAGACAAAACTTGGTGGATAGTGCTGATTTCCTAACAAAAATAACAGTGTTATTTAGTGTCAGGTCTGAAGCCTGAACATCTCCCTAAGAACCCTTCGGAAACATATGTAGCTCAAGGGAATATCAGAAGCCTCTGTTTGTCATAGTCGATTTTTTATTCCCTAAAAGGGGTTAATTTTATAATGAATCCAAATAATCATTTCCAATCATATCAAAATTCATCTAAGTATCAAAGTAAAAGTCACTTCATTGTTATCGTAGGGTAATATTAGCTTGTCTACTTCTATAAACTTCAGTTGTGTTATTTAACACAGCTTCCCCAGTGCTCCTGATGTCTGTTTAACCTAAAATATATTCAAAATGGGAAGAACTAGGGAAACAAGATGCTGATTGAGTACTACATATTTCTTTACATTTATAGATAGTGCAAAAGACCCTCCTTTACCTTGTGGGATTGTAATTTGGCCTCTGAACAGGCTTCTCCCCAAATTCATAAATACACATTCAGGTTTTGATTGCAGCAAGAACATTGAGGGGGGAACGAGGAACTGACAGAAACCACAACCTGAATATTTTAAAGAAGTGTGTAGAGAATAAAATAACAACATCCTGCTCATATTCATGCATGCTGTTGGCAACAGCATTATACCATAAGGAAAGCTACAATAATTCATAACAACATCTTGTAATAAAACAGTTTTATGCATCCCACTCAAACTGTTTAGTGCTAAAATCTCATCAGATGGCTGAGTAAGCATTACTCTTTGGGACAGTAAATCTCAGTTTCCAATATGGTCTGCATTCACAGATATATGCTTTAGTGTTAATTTTAAAGCACTTACAGCTAAGTATTTGTAAAGAACAGAAAGTTATTTATTTAAATGTTGGAACGCTATTTGCTTTTTCAGTTTCACCAATCTAAGTTTGTTCTAGAGATTGGCCAAATGGGTCCATAGGCAGTTCTGCACTAATAAGAAGTGGTATTTTGCTACCTGGAACAAAAGAATCACAGTATTTCACTTTATTATTTAAATATTGCATTACAGTCAGGAGTACAGTTTTTTTTCCAGAATGTGTATGAGACTTATCAAACTATGCTAATGCACAAGTCCTGTGAGCTACAAGAGAAAAAGTGGTACTAGGACAAAAAGAAGTATTTATGAAGACATGTGAACACCTGTTCATAACAGAGAGGTAAAAGTTGAACAGGCCATCCAAATGAATTTCTGCTTTTCTGCTATCATGTACCTTTTAGATCCTTAGCAATCATGTTATAAATAACTGCAGTTATGACAACATGAGTATTTGTATGGCTTTTTGTGCATCAAATACCCCTCAAGAGTCACTCTAGGTATATTTTCCAGTATTTCCAGCAAAGAGTTCTACATAGTTAACAGAAATTAACCAAAATTAATGCATTGTACTTTGCTGTTCATGTTAAACATATGAGTTGTTTGAATTGTTTCATTTTTAGTTTATTCCTTTTATTATGTAGCTATTTATCCCCATTGTATATGTATGTACTGTTGTTGTCATCTGCCTAGAGTAGTTTGGTTGCCAAATGGGTGTTCTAGAAGCCAAATAAATAAATAAATAAATAATAACAGCAGTTCCATTGAATGCATCAGGTACTACTATAGAATAGATACAGAATTCTGCTGTAATACTTTGGGAGCTATGTGATTTACAATATATATTTTTTTTCTCTCTCTCTCTCCCTAAAAAAAGGAGGGATTGATTCTCCTTAAAAAGAACCCAAGGTGACTTACATCATTAAAAAGACAATATTTACAAGCTAAAAGCATTATGTTTCTCATTGTTTTTAAAAAGATATTTAAAGTATTATATTAAAAACAGTAATATACAATCAATATTAAAACACATCTAAGTTTGATAGCTCTTGAGAGATTTTTGGGCTGTTTGGCCATGTTCTGGGAGTTTTTCTTCTGTGGCTGGGGTCATCAGAGAGTAAGTTGCTCAGGGAACTAGAAGTTCTCTCTGTGCTCTAGGGCACAGAGCACCTTGCCCTCTAAAGATGCCAGCCACAGATTCTGGTGAAACTTCAGGAAGAAAAACTTCCAGAACACGGCCAAACAGCCCAAAAAGCTCAAAACAGCGATCTGATCCCAGCCATGAAAGCCTTCGGGAATACATCTAAGATTCTTCATTGCTGTTTTATCATATTTTGGCTGAAATCTCCTTTTTGATTGACGGTAGAACCAAGGTACACAAAATATCTATTTCATTTCTTCACTGTTATAGTTGTGCAATTCTTCTATAATCATGATTATAATCTTAATATTTAACTGGAATCTTGTATTTACACTTTCCCAGAAAGTCATTTAAAGTCATTCTGGATGCACTCGCTGTGGGTGGCCATGCCCAGGGAGGCTCAAAAAAGTCTACTCGTGGCCAAGCCTTCTCTGTGGCAGGCCCTACACTATGGAACCACCTCCCTAGCGAAGTGCGCCTTGCACAGTCCCTGCCAGCCTTCAGGAAAGCTTTAAAGACCTTGCTCTTCCAGGAGGCGTTTGGTGACTCTTAATTAATTTTTTAAAAAATTGTCTGCCATGTGGCCTCATGCTTTTTTCTATTAAGTGTTTTAAACTGATTTTATTATTTGCTCACTTGTTGTACTTATTTGTTTGCTGTCTTACTTCGTTGTGAACCGCCTGGAGTTCCTTCCAAACTTCCACAACGATTTAAATGTAGTGCTGCTCCAGATATCCCTTTTTAATTTGGTTCCATTAATTACTGATCCTAAGAAATCTAGCACTTGTCTGAAATTACTAGGGGAGCTTATCTAGACATTCTGAATGTAGCTCAACTCTATTTGCCCTTCTATCGGATTTCAGAATTACTGGAATTTCTGAATGTGTGTGTAAGATCAGGAGTTTATGACTCATAAGGGAGACATGCACCTTGTAAATGTAATAACTGCAATAAGTACACCCCTGTTTATAATGGGTTGTAGTTTGTCTTAAGAATCAGTTCACAGCTTGAGACAGCTCCTAAATATATCACATCCTAGACATTCAGGTGTTGTTTCATATAGCTCTGCATTTTCAATTGTTATCAAAATGAATAAATTATATTTGTGAGCTTCTTTTGGGGAAAAAAAGTTCAGAACTGTGTACAATGCAAATGTAAAATGTGCGTTTCTCCTTAATTTATATTCACTACAAACATATTTATTAATGATTGAAATATGGTGGAAGATGTCAAGAACTGTAAAGGAAAAGATGAATATTTATCTGTGTTATGGTTATCACATTTCACAAACAGAACATCAATTCCATGTGTTGCATTATATCTTTAAGTGTGTAGTCTAGATCAGACAATTTTCAAACGTTTTGGCCATAATTTCACCATGAAAGAAATATAGGCTGAACCAGGATCATATAAGACACATTACACACCTTTTAAGGTAGTGTGTGAAGAATTGTTTCCAGTGTGTTGCCCTTACAAATGTGCCAGTCCCCCCTGGGGGGTATATGGCCCCCAAAGAGAATGGCTGGTATAAACCACTGCTGAGCATTTCTCTCTTCTCATGTTGTCCACAAGAAAGATGAAACTAAACTAGAAGAACAGAAAGGAAACTAAAATTTTATTTGAACATGAAGATAATTTTTTAAAAATAGAATAGACACACACTTGGCAACATTATGTTATGCTTCAGAGAAATGAAATATAATAAACCTCAAACAAGGTGCACTTATGAAGAAATTCTACGAATCAGAAAAAGGCTTTTGAAACTTTACATAATTCCCTGGTTATTTCACTTATTAAAATTTCAAGTACAAATTCTTAATCTGTGGTCTATGGGTCTTTAAAAAGTTTACAGGTGGGTCTAAGGTGGTCTGTGAATCCAGGGAAGGAAGGTTTTTATTTTTTATTTCCCTTTCTATTACATTAAAATGTCTTTGTGAAAAATTACAAATGCCAAATTACATTATTGTTGTTTCATACCAAAGAAGAAAAAGATAGTATGTAATGCTAGTGTACATTTTTCACCATTACCATATTATGACATATAGAGTAATATTCCATTCACAGGCATTAAAAGAGGACCAATACTATCATTATGACCACGGACATCAGTTTTTGTCCACATTTAGTCAAGGTGAATTTTAATACAAAAAAATCTAGTCTTTTCAAGGGTTTGTTGTTATTCCCCACCACCACCACTTTTTCAGAAATGCTGAATACTTTCAGGTACTGAATGCTTTCTAGTTATCTTTTTATTTTGATATTCTGAAAATTATTTTCTTCTGAAAAGAATATATCATCTGAAAAATTAAGAACCATTTAACAGCTATCTTGTCTGTTCTCATAATTCCTTGGAGAATCTGATTATCAGACTTGGTCAAGCAGAACAAACAAACAAACAAACAAAAGCATCACAGAATGCATGCAGCAATAATGTTAAATAGTAATACAGTGGAACCTTGACTTACATCATTAATCCATTCCGGAGGTCTAGACGTAAGTCAAACATGCCTTAAGTCAAATGAACTTTTCCCATAGAAAGTGGATTAATCCATTCCAGACTATGAAAAAGACCCTCGAAAACAGCAATTTAACACAAATTTGACTGTTAAATTTGTTAAATGATCCCCCAGCCCTGTGGCAAGGAGTTCCATAGACTAACAACACGCTGGGTTAAAAAAAATCTTCTGTCTGTTCTCACTCTCCCAGCCCTCAATTTGAGCGGATGTCCCCTAGTTTTGGAATTTTGTGAGAGGGAGAAGAGTGTCCCTCTATCCAATTGACTCATGCCCTGCATTATTTTGTATGTCTCAACCATATCCCCCATATGCCGTGTTATGTGGCAAACGCTGCCACTGGGATCCTGGGCTGGAGGGGTGCCATTTGCACGGGAGGAGAGGAAGAAGGCAGCGCTGCTGGACCCGCAATGCTGGGTCCTAGCTGCCACCCAATTCCGGGGCCTTGCACCGGGGCTCCGAGCCATAACTCAGAGCCTGCAGCACAGGTCAAACAGGCCCCTTCTTAGGCAGGTTGAATATGATGCAGGTCAAGCAGCACATAGGTCAAGGTTCCACTGTACATCTAAGAGCCACAGCTTCCCTTCAAGCAACAATTCTCCATTTGGAGGAGGGACATTCTGATGGCAATATAATACTGATAAGAACAGATACTGCACTTGATTTTAGCCGAAAGGCCGAGAAGCCTGCTATTCTTGATCCGTCAGCTCCACTCTGCAAATAGCTGTCAAGTTCGCCTAAATCATGAAGGCCTCCTTACCCCTAAGATTCCAGTCACCAAAGGGGTAAAGCAGGGCTGCCTTCTTGCTCCTGCCCTTTTCAATCTCTTCTTGTCGGATTTACCAGGTCATCTAGCCAAATTTGATAGTCATGCTCCACGACTGAATCAACTTCCGGTTCCCATACTACTCTACGCGGACGACACTGTGCTCCTCTCAATTTCAAAACAGGGCCTCCTTCGCTTCTTGTCAGCTTTCTCAGAATTCTGTTCTAAGAATGATCTGACTATTAACACAGAGAAATCTAAAATCTTGATATTTTCCAAATCATGGAAACTTCTTTCCTGGAAAGTCGACGGGAAACCTGTTGAACAAGTGAGATCCTTCAGATACTTGGGTCTCCTGTTCCACCATCAACTCTCCTGGTCTCATCATCGGAGGGCTGCTATATCAGCTATAAATAACCATCTATCTGCTATCTCTCGGTTCCATTTCCACACCGGAAACCAATATGTTCCTGCTCTCCAGATTTTTCAGGCGAAAATTATAAACCAGCTTTTATATGGGATCCTGATCTGGATTTCAGCTGTCGACTCCGAAATCGACCGGACTGCTGCCACCTTCTTTTGTCGCATCTTAGGTGTTCCAAATATGATCAATCTTTATGCCATTGCTAACGAACTGGGACTCCATTTGCCATCAACTTTTGCTTGGACAGTCACTATTACGTTTTGGCTATGTATTCATTTTCACCCTGACTCCAACTCCCTTGTATACGAACTATTAAGAGACCCTTATGTCTCAAAATGGTATCAATTTATCCAGTCCAAAATTCATCGCATTGGAATCGACCTAGACTCCCTAATCAACTGCAAAGAATCCCAAATCCTCAAAATCATCCATCAAAGAATCTGGGATATAGAGTGTCAAACCATTTCATCAGGGCTCAATCCAACGTGTTCTCCTCACTTTTATGGTTTGATGCCAACTCCAGGACTAGGAGCAAATTATATGAAACATCTCGCTAATCCTTTTATGCTCACTAGATTGAACATCCTTCCCTCAGCAGTTCTTTCAGGAAGATACTACAACGTTCCATTTGATAATAGACTCTGTAAACTATGCTTACTGGAACCTGACTCAACCTCTCATATCCTGCCCCTCCCACCACAAGCTTCGCCTTCGCCTTCTGACCCCTTATATTTCTAATTTCTCTGGATCCCTGGAGAGTATAACAAAGCATCTTCTTGAGGACAAACTTCCGGAATTGACAGCCTCAGTGGCTGAACACTTGGCCACTGTTTTACATATTAGTAAATAGTCTGGGGCCAAGGCCTGCTATTAACCCAATCTTTTAATCATTTTTGACCTATTTATTTATTTCCTACCTCTTATTTTACATTTTGTTGCATCTGTTTTATATTAATGTATGCCAATAAAGGTTCTTGTGATTGTGATTGTGATTGTGATAATACTAATAATCATTGATAGTTTCTTGGAAACACACTGACTGCTATGTATATCTATATACACTGCAATACACTGTACTTTGGAAAGTGCTTAGCCCTACTTTTACAATGCACTAAAAGAAAAAAAAAGAAAAAAAAAGATTGTGTCTTATTCAAATTCATATATATGTTTATAACTGTAGCCAAAGTAAAATAAAGGTTAGAACGAAAGCTTCTTTTCATAGTACAACTGCTAAAATATGTATTTTTGAAATATTCTCCAATATATTTAGTTTGGACCAGAGTTCCCCATGTCATATCAGCAGGAAAAGCAGGGAAAAAAGCAGGGAAAGCTAATACTTGTTTGGCAAAATTTGAATCAAATAAAATAATTAGGGGTATTTAAGAAAGGAGGGCAAGAGAACAAGAGAGCAAACATGTATTAAGACCCGCAAGTTGGTCTTAAAGTCCTTGAATTCATGTAATTTTCAGAAATTAAAAGTTGAAGAGCAAAATTATTTTTACATACAACTGATGCATTTTTAAAGAAATGTTCATAATACTCTGCAAATCTGTCATATTCTTCTGGGTGGGTTTGATAAGACAGTACATCACTAAAATGTTATCGTTGTCAAAGGCAACCACACAAACCACACACAGTCCTTCCATGGGTTACTTGGCTCAGTGGCAGCCACAATTCTGGAAAGCAGGATGACCTATTTGGATCAAGAAGGTATTCGTCACTATATCTCTCATCACTTTCAGAGAGGGATCCATTGAGATAATTGTTCTCCTACCAAGGATCTGCTGGTGCACATCTGATAAAAGGTGGGAGCTGAGTTACTCCAACCCTTTTTTAAGGATAGAGGCTACTACAACATAGATACAGGTTAGGCCAGGATAAGAGTAGTCCTAACAAATGTACAAAAACCTTCGTTGGGAATAAGGTAGACTCAACCCATGTTGGAGGAGCTGGCCCCTTTCCATCTTGGCCAGAAAGGACTGCATGGATGATTAGATTAATGACAAATATTTTATTTATTTATTTAGAACATTTTTACCCTATCTTTCTCCTTGGAAAAGGACCCAAGGTGTCTTACAATAATGAGGGACAATATACAGTGCAGAACATTTAATACATTCAAATTAAGAACAGGGAATGAGAAGAGGCATCTTAGAACATTAAAGCAAAACAAAAGCAAAGTGTTCTCCTTATATACCGCCCCATATCACGTCAAGTAGTCTCTTGGTGGTTTACAGTTTAATTACAATATGCATGCTACACATTGCCCTCCCCCAACAAGCTGGGTGCTCATTTTAGCGACCTCTGCGGGATGGAAGGTTCAGGCAACCATGAGCCACACATATCAAACAGAAACCCACACATATTGGAAAGACATTCACCCATACTGAATAGCCTGAATGGAGGTACACAAAGTACCCTGGCTGAGTAATTAAATGCAGTTTGTCAAATAAATATGTGTTGTAATCTCATTTCATGTCCAAGTTACTTGACTGTCCTATTATTGGCAAAAAAAATCCATTGCAAGCTTGACATATGTGATTCTGCAGTGCTCCTGCAAACTTGGAATACAGAATACTTTAGCAATGATAAAATGCAGCTCTAAGAAAAGAAAACATAGCTCAGAATGTGAACTGATTTCACTTTAATTAAAATAGAGATCTCCTCAGCAAATCATGAAAATGATGGACCATGCCTCTTCTGTCCAGTGGTTCCCAACCTTACTAATGCCATGACCCTTTAATACAGTTCCTCATGTTGTGGTTACCCCTTGCCCTGGTTGGAAGAGGCCACAAGCCCCCTTTGGCAGGCCACTGCCACAGGTGCCATTGACTGACATCTCCTCCAACCTCTCTTGCCCCCTTTCCTCCCCTCCTCCTTCAGATCCAAGCCGTGTATGCCTTTTTGTTAATTGACTCATGGCGACCCTTGTGAAATGGTTGTTCAACCCCCAAAGGGGTCCCAACCCCCAATTTGGGAAACACACACACACACACACACACACACACACACACACACACACACACACACACACACACACACACACACACAATTATGACAACATCTCATTTCAAGTCTGTATGCTAGAAGATGTGTGAAGGGGGTTGTCAGTTATCTTGCCAGCAATGTGAAGGATGTATCCTTTTGATTTGTTCTTCTAAATGCTTGTCCTCCTCTCTCTTCCCTTCTTACCTCATGCATACAAGCTGTGTTTAGGTCAAGGTAAAGGATAAACAGACTGGGAATTTTACTTATAGATGTTATGCATATGATCCATTGTATACCTCAAACTACAGTATTTAATTATTGTTTTAGACACTAAAGCTATCCTTTGTTTGCTTAATGATACATTAGTTCACTTCACTATGCAAAACCAATTAGCAAATCACTTCTTCTTATCTATTTCCCAGTTAGCCCTCAACAATATCTCAAAGGTCTTCCATCAAGGCCATCAGGTAAAGATACAGCATTATGCATCTCTCAAGATGTCTTGTTAGTTATCTCTCCATAATGACTGACAGCTTGTAGAGAACAGCTGGCTTCAGCAGACAAATGTGCTTCAGCACATTCTGCAGAATTGCCACTAAAGTCTGCCTTTCAAGAACATATTCCATACCTCTGCTACCTGAAGTTTCTTTGTCATCAGTTGGCACCACAAAAATTTAATTTAAATGAATAAAAAGGTTCTTGTCCCTGCTTAAGCTCTGAGGCTTTCCAGGGCTCCCTTTTTGCTTTGGGAAAGCCTTTGAGAGCCTTAGGATGGAGGGTGGTAATGGGGGAGAGCCTTTAATTCCTCAAAAATTACTGCCAGATCACCAGTACCAGGTTTGGGACCATTGGTGCTCCAAAATCACCTTCCATCTCTAGAATGGAAAAGAAAGTAAACTGATACATGGTTTCTCGGGGGGGGGGAATATTCTCAATAGGGTTGATTCAGCACTTATCATTAATTATTCAGTACTTTTTAAATACAATGTATATTTTTGGAGAAACAAAAAAAACATTTTTGTGTCTTCTCATGGTCTTTTGCAAAGTCCCCCGGTGGTGCTGGGGACCTTATAAAATATGGGAAAATGCCCCCTTGACCACTGCTTAAAGAACAGAAGATGACTTTTGCTGGCTAATATTCTATCCCAAAAACTTGAGACATTTTTGGTGATATACAGGAACCAGGGGCTACACTGAGAGCCCCGGAGGCATATTTGGCCTATGAACCAGATGCAGTAGACCAGGGAGGTGAATCTAAGGGCGTTTATACACGACCCCTAAGCTCCGCTGCAAATGGCTGCAAGGTCCGGACCTTAAAAATGTTTACCCACCAGCTCCGGACTTTGCAGACAATTAAGTGCGACCCCACCCACTTTAGCAAGACCAAACAGCAGTTTTCTTGTACCTGCTTTTTGGAGGTGACAAATATTTGATCCGGTGTAAGGATAGTGAGTGCGGGGCTCTCCTGGCTTCCATTTGTTCTTTTTTTGCGCCCCGCCCCTTTAAGAGATCTGAATGCTGCCCGGAAAAAAACAGAGGTAAGAAGGCATTCTTTTCTTTCTTTTTTCTCTGTCCCTCAGGCAGCCAGCAACCAGGAAGTGCGGAGGGGGGTGGGGACAGAGGAAGAGCAGGAACCCCTAAGATCTCTGGTCCGAATTTAAGTGGCCAGCGGATCTTAGGGGTCGTGTAAAAAGGCCCTAAGACATGTTTCACTGTGCTCAGATACAACAGGATTTTAAACTGAGGTTTTAAAATGTTCCCCCATATAATTCTATAAAGAGATACATCTTTTACAAATACCATTACACTGTTAAGTGCAAATACACATGTTGAGGCATAAAGCATTTTAAACAGAAATCAAAAAGTAAAATAAGTTTTTATGTTCACACTGTACAATAACAATAACAATCCCTAACAACATTTCTCAAGGGTTATATGTAGAGCCATTCATTTTAATTGAATGCTTATTTCAGCAACAATAAGATTTCTATTCCACATTCTTGGAGCAGCACAAGAGAAAACTTCTTTTTACGCCCACCATGTAAACCTCCAACTCTCACATTTCAACTCCCAGATTTTTTGGACTCCAACAATCAGAATGTCCTTGTGCTTCATGGAGTTACAAGTCAATGTATCTTTAGGATACACCACAAAGGGTAGCGGGATGGCTCTCATCAATCAGTCAGTCCCATAATGCCTTACTGATCCCATGATGCTTTGCGACTCCCACCCACCGACTTATTGTTCAGAAGCAATAATGGTGTGGGCTTTTGTTTTGTTTTGTTTTTGCTACAGCTTTCAGAATACTAGCTGGGAGAATTTCATATTCTGTAAAATTTTGGGAGTTGCAGTTCAAAATAATTCTATACCTAAAATAAATATAATGTTTTCAAATGACCATATCTAAAAGCGATAGTAAGAGTAAGTGATTGAAAGCAAGCATAGTGAAGTGCATTACAAATAGGAGAGATGATAATATATGATAAACAAGTCAAAAACGAGTTTTAATTTAAAGAGGAAACTGGACAAAGATTTTAAAAATTGAACTACCTCAGAAACATAATTTTAATGCATTTTTGAAATTATGGAAACATGTGAGAATGTATCCACTTTAGTCACAATTCCTCAGCTACAAGCAAAATATTATGAGAACAATTATGTTGAAGTATATGGAGTGCCTGGGAAACAGGTTCAAATACATACTTAACTGTAAAACTTACAGGAATCCACACCCATGCTAGTGGATGATATTCTGTGGAAGTTGGCATATCAAAAAGCTATGCCCACATAACTATGCAGGGGATTATGCAAAAGAAGTCCACATTGAGCAATGTGATTGTGCAATTGTTTGTGCAGTTCACAGCACAACTACTGCACTGCATGCATGAGAAATTCCTTCTTGAATATCACTTCTGCCTTGGCACAGTTTTTTCTACTGCTTGCATGCCTCAAATTATGCAGCATTTCAGCCACTGGTTAACAGTTTAAAGTAACAATCACATAGCGATACTGTGAGCTCCTCAGAGGAAGAGTCATTCTGAGTTCCTTGGATACAATCCAAGCATGTGCATCACTGGTAATTAGAAAAGTGGTTTTAAAGACATCAGGTGGATATATGCAGCTGAACTGGGATACAACTGAAATATACATTAAAGAAATATTAGTTGTGGAAATAGAGGCTTAATACTTTGTAAGTGCAATTGATTTTGCTAGAAAGACAGTCTTTCCAGAAATCCCTTCTGGGTTAAGGAAAAGATTTGAATTCATTTCCTTTGGATATGTCTTACAAGTTGTGAGTAATATAATTCTTTATGACCATTAGGTATTTGAGGAGTGCAATGCTAGTAGGTATACAATCATGTTTTCTTCATTATGACTGACACTATCCTATGGTAGCCAGATTATCGAAAACATTTTCAGGTCACAAAACTGGTTTATTCTGCTTGAATAATTTACCGGAACACCTACATGGAATCATCATGAATTGTCACTTGAAGAAAAGTAAGCACTGTAATAAAACTGACAAATCACTTATTTCAAGAGTTTTCAAATGAGATGCTTTGTCTAAATTTTACTCTATAGGATTTTTATACATTAATGCAAGCAAATTTGTGTTAATCTCAAATTAATTTATGGGTTTCTCAATCTATAAAGCACTAACAAATTACACCAAACATAAAAGTAATTAAATGAGTCCCCACCCTCTATATTTTGTGAAATAAAAAGACAACTACAATGATGTCAAAGGCAAGTGTAATGTTTTACATTTCAATTCACTTGTATGAAAAAAATAGTTGAGAAATCATAAAGTATCTCATAAGTGATTATTACTATATGCTAATGACAGTGCTTTGCTCATCTTTGTAATACAGCTAGTCCCGTGAAAAATAAGTAGTGAAAATGTCTCCATTACATTTGTAATGAACCTTGGTGGCATAATGCAAGGTTATAATACTTGGGTGAAACCAGAAACATGATAATATGACAGCTGGTTAACTCTAAGATTTTTAAATGCCTCTGTGTTAAAGGGGTGGATGTGCAAAGAAGCATTTTTGAATATGACTGAAATGAAGGCATTAACAAGTTGCCATCACAACGAAGCCTCATGTTGTACTTTTACATGGGATCTCAGCTGAACATATCTCCACAAAGCAAGGAAACTGTACAGTAACTCCAAGAGCACTTAATTTATTGCAATCAACACTGTTGGGGCAAACAAGAGGCTTAAAACATACCTTGTCTTGGGAACTCATCCGATTCTCTGTGAACTAGGTCGGTAACCCGATTTCCATAGTGCATTCTGGTGTCATGATCATAAGCTTTCAGTGTTTCACTTGAACTATAGGACTTCTGAGTAGGCACTCTGCAGTCCTCACTGTCCAGCGAAGAACTTGTGTAGCGACATTCCTTCCCACACCTGCCTCTTGTCAAAGAGCGGTGCCTTCTGTCTTTTATATCCATAGTTCTCGGTCAAGTCGAAAATTAACCTTTTAACCTTCACTGAAGGAAAGTGTCAAGGCTGTGGCTGCTTTACTACCTACAAGACATAAAAATAATTGTAAGAATGAAATGATTTTATCTTCAACATGCTTAATTTAAAAAAAAAAAACACTGCAGTGTGGGGAAAAAATCAGAATAACAGGATTTTGACAACCGAATGATTTTAAAATGTAGGTGAGTAGCTGATGATAACAAAAATAAATGAAATGAAATTGAGTTAACCACTTGAGTTATATATTCTTAATACCACATTTTCTCTCAAAGAATTTTAAAAGGAATGGTGAAATAAACTACCGTCTTTATGTGCACACATGCAGAATAGCAACAGCATGGACCTTCTTTGCCCACCCCAGCCCTGAAATAAAGAGACAAGACAAGAATTGTGGAGTAAAAATTGGGCTACAATTTATTGATTAACTGTAGAAGTTAACTGTAAAGGACAAAACGCAAAGGGGGCCTCAGAATAGTGCAAGCAGCATCAATTACAGGGTCTAATGTAGGCATGTCCAAACTTCAGCCCTCCAGATGTTTTGGACCGCAACTCCCACAGTCCTTTGCCATTGACAATCTAAGCTAAGAATTCTGGGAATTGTGGTCCAAAACATCAGGAGGGCTGAAGTTTGGACATGCCTGGTATAATGAATTTAGGAGGATTCTGTCCCCCAGAACAGCACCCATCCCAAAGAAATGGTCTGGCCAACACTCATCTAACATCTGGGGGTCAGTTTTAATTCTCTAACTAATATACTTAGCATCCTAAGATATTGAGGGCTGTCGGGTAAATTAATAACACTCAACTTCCTAAAGCTGATTAACTTGGGTTGCCACTTGCACTAACTGCCAATTGTGACTGGTGAAAGGATGAAGGCCACACCACAACTGTGGAGAATGGGATGGATAAAACTCGCTCTTGGACAATCTGAGTAGCAGTCAAACATTCCCATCCAGCCCTGATACAACCAGCTAATCTCATTCTCCTGATAGGGTGGGTGAGCAGGAGAAATGGCCCACAATTCGCTCATCAGGTCCAGTGCATGGAGGCAAAGGCTGTTCAGAACAGCCATTGATACAAAAATATGGGCTTATTAAACACCATAGATTTTCAAAAGAATAAAGGAAACCATATTAGAAAAAAAAAACATTTCCTTGTAGCTACATGTGGATCTGAAATGGGAAGTTTCAAATGAATTGCATTTGAAGAATGATACATTGAGTCATTTCTAACTTTTGTTCTGTACAAACAAGTTTTAGAAAAAATATCACTTCCTTAATTTTCCAAATTCTTCCTAATTTTTCAGATAACATTTGTCTGTCTCCCTTATCTATTTTTAATCTCTCCAAACCTATATCAACTGCATACACCCACTTTGTGATAGAAGTCTCTTGGCTAAGTTTAAATGTCTGACTTGTGCATCCAGGACAATCACATCAAATTATGCATGACAATTAAAACCTAGTATGATTTTGCTATCCACAACAGAGAAAAGACTGAATGTCCCTGCAGTGCTCAGTTAAAGTGCAGTGTGCAAATATTCCATTTTTTTCCAATATCCAATTTCTCTAGTAAAAAAGAAAAAAAAGGGAAACACTGAAAGGCTACAAATTCAAAATAACAATATCTAGACCTCTTGGAACCCTAAGTTAAAGAGGCATTGTCAAACTACAATAAAAACTAATCCGAAAAAACACTTTACATATCTATGAGAAAACTTAATAAGGTAGCTGTTTCAATTACAGCAGAGCAATGTTTGTTATGATGCTGCTGCTACCTGACATCTTATGCCAATGATCAGATACCAAGGACAACAGATGAGCTGCTTTCCTAAAGCTCAGTGCTGATTCCAAGATTTGGGGTGGCACAACAACCTCACTTAACCTCCCTAATTTACAAGAAGGGCACATCAACAGGGAACTCTTCTTAAATACTCAGCATTTGAAGGAAATGATAGCACTATGAGGGCAGTACGCCTTCTTCTGATCTTCAATCACTGGGGAATGAATATCCTTGACACTCTGTTTTAGTACTTTGGTATCCTCTCAGTACGTCATACTAGCTTCCAAATATATGGCAACAAGTATATTGATGTTAGCCACTTTGTTCAGAAGGATAGCCATCACAGTCAAGACTCTAATTGATAGGATTAAGAGCCAGGTAGGTGAAACATAAGGTTTCCTCTAGAGATGGGCACGAAACAGAAAAATAGCATTTTGTTTTGCTTCATTTCGTTTCCTTTGCTGTTTCATTTTGTGTCATTATTAACTATTTTAAAAAAAAACCTCATAGCAAAACAAAACTGTATGAAATGATTCATTATACTACATGGGTAGGCCCCTGGGTCCTAGAGGCACCCAATTTTGTAGGTAGCTCAAGAGTTGAGGCAGCAGGTTAGAAATTGCAATGTGTGTGCAGAGAGGTGGGACCTAGCAATTGATGGTGTACCGCCTGGGAAGAGATGGCCTGTCAGATATATCAGTGCACCCGACGGCAGCCAATCCTCTTTCTTTGAATTTAAATAAAAGAGGTTTATGGGTAAAAGAAGCCAGATCTTACCGGATCCTATTGATTTTATATGATTTTTACATGAGATCTTTCCCAATCACCATGAAATCATCCTCCACACTGATATATCTTACAGCCCATTTCTTCCCAGATGGACCACTATATCTTACTGGTACATCATCCATTCCTAGGTCCCACCTCTCTGCACACAGATTGCAATTTCCAGCCTGCTGTCCTGACTTCCTAGGATGGTATTAGTATGTTCTGAAAAGGGAAAATGAAATGTTTCATTTCTGAAACAGAGTTTTGTTACTTGAATGAATGTTTGCTTTCTTGTTTTTGTTTTGTAACGTCTCATAACCTTAGGAAACAACGAAACAGCATGTGTTTTCATTTTGTGCCCATCTCTAGCTTCCTCACTATACTCTTTAATGTATCACCTTTAAAATATGTAGTTTAGATACCTTTTCCTTTACTTTATTTGGAATTTATATACTGCCTGCTTGTATAAAAACAACTCAAGAAAACACCTTGAAGACTCCTTTGTGTACAGTACAATTCTTAAAGCCATAACAAATTAATGTCTATAAACTAGGAAAATTACTTACATAATCAAGGGGGAAAAAACCAAAGAACAATAGAAACCAAACTGTCATTTTGGGGGGTGGGAAGAGAACATAATAGTTGCTTTCTTCTCAAATTAGCAGAAGGCTTTAAATGCTGTCACATTTAAAGAGACTTGTAAAAACTACCTGCCGATATACATTTGACAAATAAAATGCATGTGACGAACTTTTGACACATGAGCAGCACATTCTGAGTATTGGGATGTGTTTAAAATACTGCTGGCTTGCTTCAGATTTTCAAGACTAAATGTCACAGTTAAAAAATGTATATTCCACATGATCAGTCTCAAGAAAAGATTTCTGACTAGGGGACACAGTGAATACCTGTGTAACATGAACTTGGAAAGACAAAACCGAAACATTAAAATTTGTATGGAATAGTATTTAGAATTTCTATCTCAAATTAAGCAAGCCCATCATCTTTATGATGACGGTGAATTTGGATTTTTCTTACCTCCACCTCCTCATTTGCTGAACAGCTCAGCAGTTCCATATCAATTATTATAACAATGACGCCATATTTCCATCTTTATTTCAAATACTTATCACTTCTTCGGTTCTCCCACTTTATAACAAGTCCCCACACTATGTGCAACAAGTCATGCTGTGGAAATATTTCATCCCTAAAGGAAAATATCATCATCCAGCAGATTAGCACTGAACTGTGCTTCTCTTCAACCATTCTGGGCAATCACTATGTCTCCTTTTATTTATTTCTATTTATTTAAAATATTCTACCCTGCCGTTCTCCAAAAAGAGGAACCATACTAGCTTACATCATTAAAAAAGACACTAGCTCAGTGGTTCTCAAATTTCCTAATTCCGCAACCCTTTAATACTCATGTTCTGGTGACCCCTTGGAAGAGGCCGCAAGCCCCCTTTGGCAGGCCACTGCCACAGGTGCCTCAGAGAACTTCCCTCTACGGGCACCCTCAGCCAATCACAGCCTCCGGTGACATTGACTGACATTCCCTCCAACCTATCAAGTTGTAGCTCACTCCCCCCCCCCCCCCCCAGGACCCAAGCCATTTGTGCTTTTTTCTTCACTGGTTCATGGCGACCCCTGTGATATGGTTGTTCGACCCCCAAAGCGGTCCCGACCCCCAGGTTGGGAACCACTGCACTAGTTTAAAGATAAAAGTAAGTTATGCAAATACTTTTAAAATAATTAAATAAATGCATTTAAAACGTTAAATGAAACATTATTAAAATGGATTGTAAAAATCATAAAAAGACAAACCATCCAATTTTAAAATTTCCCTTAAATAGCCAGTCCAGGGCATTTTCAAGGCCTGAAATTACCTGGAAGGCTGTTAGTTGAACCAGTCAACTAAGTTGCCTCTGTATTTGCCTGAGCTTGTAACATAATCAGAAAAAATGTATCAGAACATAAGAACATAAGAGCCATGCACCATCAAGCCCAAGGCCCATCTAGTCCAGCTTCCTGTATCTCACAGTGACCCCACCAAATGCCTCTGGGAGCGCACAAGACTAAATATCTCTCTCCTGATACCACTCCCCTGCATCTGGCCCTTGAAGTACCCTGGTTTTAAGCCTGGAGATTACACATCTCCATCATGGTTTGCAACCTGTGATTGACTTCTCATCCATGAATATGTCCAATCCCTTTTTGAAGGCATCCAGGCCAGATGCCATCACCACATCCTGTGGCAGGGAGTTTTACAGGCTCTTAAAATATTTGAAAACACTTGCTAGAACTGACTTGAGAGCTCTGCATGCATAACAATGAGCTCTGTGCAAGAGCAGGATAAATATAATTTTGAAGTATTAGCATCAATTCATGGACCATCCTCCAGCCTCAACAATGTCTTGATGTTACTACCTCTCCTCCTGAAATGTGTAAAGTTCTGAAACTAAGGTTGCACTTACAGGAAAAGGTTATGGTCAAGAGAAGAAGTTAACAGTTTACATGTAAACTCTACGAAAGGTCAAAATCCTCTTGCCTAGAAACACTGGCGTAAGGCTAAGAGCAAACTTGCCTCAAGTCAAGTTACCATTTGTTACAAGAGAATTTAGGTCAACCTTTTAAAGACATAATATTATTATATAAATACCATTGTATGATCAATTGCAGTTGTATAAGAAAATAACTGTTAGAACTCAAAACTAGCTTTATATTGATTTCCTATATAGTTCTCCATATAATGAAGACATATTTTTTCTAGAACAAGCACAAAGTCCTCCTCCATACAAAACACAACTTCATCAGACCATCCCTATGTTCCATATGAACACTCTCTCTCTCTCTCTCTCTCTCTCTCTCTCTCTGTGTGTGTGTGTGTGTGTGTGTGTGTGTGTGTGTGTGTGTGTGTGTTGTGTCATTACAGTCATGACCGACCCTTCATGACTCCACGTCCATGGAGTTTTCTTGGAGTGGCTTGCCAGTTCCTACTCCAACATGAACTGAACTGGGTACTTACATTTAAATAGGATGTTTGAGCATTGCAGTTTCCCCCCACTTCTTTTAGTATTCAACAACTTACACACTTTTGTCACATGTGCACAACAACCTCCTCATATCCCTAATGCCTTGGGTTTATGCTATGCCCCCCAAAGCATTGTGTGTTCTGGCATTCAGCCTTTCATTTCATAGGACATGGCAGCTGATAACAACCAATCTGCAGCTTAGCACTTTTAAAAGCAGGTCTGGGGGGAAAAGAGAATCAAGAAGAACCAGTTGTTTGCAAGCTATGCACTCTCCCTATCATCATAACCCCGTCCCAAATTAAAAAGCCTTGGCATCATTCTGAACTTGCCTGAACTCCCTTGAAAAAAAAAGCTGGGCAAAAAAACTATTCAGTCCAGCACTAGTTTTGCCAGCATGAAAGCAAATAAATCCTCATTTCCTGTTGTTAACCTATTACTATTGGCAAGCAAAAGTAACATTTTCTGTTGACTGAATGAATGGCAAAGACCAATTAAAAACAGAGCCAAGTATTTAGGTCTTGCTTCCTTAGACAGTGCAATTAAAAAAATAAAAGCAAAAATGAACTGTATTCTGTTGCCAGATTGCCTCCATTTTGTCTCCCTATTTTAATTTTGTCCTTCAGGGCTTCCCCACCCACCCCCAGGGTTTATCTTGTCTGCTTGGCAATAACAATGTGGTTGGCCCATAAAGTCCATAGCCTGTAGCCTAGACACCATCTTCTGATGGAATGAAAAAGAGGGCATCCAAATGCTTAAATGTCTTGAGCTATGGAACTCTGAAATGCACAGAAGCCCTTCTCTTCCACACTGAGCATTACCTACCTATATTAGCAGGCGAGACTGAAAATCCTGAGCAAATTTATGGTATTTTTCCTTAGCACCAAATCCTCTCAGGCAGCACTTATACTCCCTTTCCTGAAAGCAGCTTTTCCCAAGTTATCTCAGGGAGCTAGCCCAATTCAGAGGTGTTCCTGGAACTAACCCAAGAGAGCCTGAGTCCTTGTAGAAGGGACCAAAGGTTTCACCTGTGCCAAGATATGGTGAAATGCACTGGGGACACAAAGGTTCATCTACTGCCAGTCTGACAACACCAGCATGATACAGGCAGAAATGGCAGACACATGAAGAATGTCTAGCTTACAAAAATGTTTGTCATGAGTAACGTGTGATTCTGCATTAAGATCCTCGTTATGTTATGAACATCTATAATGGCACGCAGCTGAGACCTGTGTGGGCTTCTCGAAGTTTGGAGTGATTAGCTTTTATCTCAGACACACTATTTCTGAAACTTAAATGAACATTTCTTTCTTGCCTAAATATTTCCCCTGGGATGTCCTGTGCCTTGGCTATCTTCAAAGCACCATGTTAATCAATATTGTCCAACTCAAAACCATATAGCAACACAAGAGGTCTCTCTCTCATTAAAGCAACTAGAATCATCTGCAACCACCGATCCAACAAAGATCCCAAACAGAGGCACCAATAGAAAACCCAAACATTGTACATAGTATTCCTAAACCTGGAGAAGGCATTTGACCATGTCCCAATTCAACTGCCCTCCAACAGTTTTCCAATGACAGCTGGAGTGCTCCAAGGCTCTGCAAATTAGCTGTTCCTGTTTATAATAGTCAAGGATACCATCACATGAGACCTGCAGCAAAATGTTCCCTTGCCAATTCTCTACACTGACAGTGTTCAAGTGTTTCCTTACCACCATTTGCTGTATAGCGGAGGTTAGCAACTTATAAAGAAGCAAATGAAGATTTTAAAAATGTAATACATGCTCTTCTAATGCCCTCCCTTTAATCAGGGCATTTGATTAAGAAAAACAGCTCAATTATCTATGCAACAAATTCACTGAAAGAAGACGCTATGTGTCAGAACCCATTGGACAAATCTTACCAACAGGTTTTTGGTCTGCTCATAACTACATTTTTGGTGGTATCAGTATACTCAACTATGTTTATAAACAGTCATTAATTGCACCTAGAAGTGTGGCTGTCATGATTTGATACCTGATATCTTCAGGTATATCTTAATTTACTGAGAACTCTTTTAAAGAATTCCTCAGTGGATAGTGTATATTGCCTAGAGACAATATACACCTGTATATATGCACCGCAAAATCCATTTACCTATCTCTACCACAGCAGACTCATTAAGCTAATGGCTGATTAGTTAAATCAACACACATGTTAATATCTCAATGGTTCAATGAACCTACTCTAATTGGGACTAGTGAATATAGTGAGGCCAATTTTTTTTAAAAAAAATGCTCTTTAACTTGGGCATTCCATCTAGCCATGTTGGTGGACATTACTCTACCACTCCAAAAATAAAGAGATGAGCACATGTTATGGGGTTAACTAGGACCACACTTTATTAATTTTTACTTTTAATCTCTTCATCCTGCAGAAGGCCCATAGTGGGCAGGTACCAGGCTCTTTCCCCTTGCCTGTTCTCAAAGGGGCAAGTCTTAATCCCCTGCTCAGAGTTTTCCTCTGTACAGCTCATACCAGGCTGACTATATTAGGGCTTCATGCCCATTATCCCAGTGTTCAATCCTCTTGAACCTAGGTGGACCATGTCCAGGGCTGGCTCCCCATGTACCACTCATCCTGGCAAGTGAATATCCTGGTTGTTGAGATGATGGGTACAATAACACCCTTGTGCCTCTGGGGAATTCACCAATACTCACTTCCCATTCTGCACCACCCACTTGTGTGACCTATTAAAACACGACAGCACTCACAGATCTCCACTGTCCCACAGATAAATCAGTGTGGGATAGTGTATAACAGACCTGTCAACCTTTTCAAGTCAATCAGGTGAGGCAGGTCCAAAATTCCTATCTGGCCCTGAAACAACATCAACAGCCACAGTGGATGCAGCATGTGCAGGTGAGTTGCCACAAACAACTGGTTTTCAAATCCCTCCACGGCTTGGGCCCTGAATATCTGTTGGAGCGTATCTCCCAGAGGTCAGCTGAGGCCAGGCCCACTTGAATGCCGCAGGTGCGCACACTCAGGGTGCCCACTCCTAAGGAGGCACGTAGGTCAGCTATGCGCAACCGTGCCTTCTCTGTTGTGGGCCCCTCATTATGGAACCACCTCCCGAGTGAGCTGCGCCTTGCACAGTCCCTGCCCGCCTCCAGAAAGGCTTTGAAAACCATGCTTTTCAGGGAGGCATATGGCAACCTTTAATTTAATTTAGTTTTTTTCCCTTCCTCTTTTGTCTCCTGCCCATTGGTCCATCTTGTTAGGGTTTTCCCTATTTTTTGTATTGCACTGCTGTTTTTTAACTTGTAACCCCCCCAGAGTTCCAGATTGGAAGATGGGTGGTATAAAAATGAAGCAAATACATAAATAATAAATAAATAAAAGAGGGCTAGCTGAATGCAAACTGGGTCTACAAAGGCTATCTGGTCCCACCCCCAGCCAGCGTTGTGAGTAACACATTGGTGTCCCCACCTGTCCATTCCCAACCAGGAGAGGAGGGCAAATAATCCCCATCAGAGCATTATTCAGTTCTGGTAAAGAGAATATTAGGATCTGTTGAAGCAGTGCTCTCACTGCTTAAGTTCATAATATCCATCTCCTGCTTCTCTTTTTGTTGTGTTCTCTAGGCCAAAAAAAGTATATCTCCCAAGCTTTGTTTACACATTGGCAAATCATCCATGAAGCAGGGGCCCTGTGTCTTATTTATGGAATAGTATTGTTATTTATGGACTAGCACTGGTTACTGAGAGGACAAGTTATTTTCAGCTATAAATACCAGGTTATCCCTACTCAGGCATCACTACTGAATCTGTGTACTGTACAGACCTCACCATCCTTTCAGCACTGTACACATTGTCAAATATAATGCCTGAATAGGATTACTATCCTTTGAACAGCAGGAAATGTTGTATACTTTTGGGTGGGGATCAGAAAGTTCTAATTTTGCATGTGGTTCTTGTTGTATGCAACCATTGCCCTGGATCCCCTTAACTGCCAGATATTAATGATTTAAATACCTGTTACTGGTGCTGAGAAGATACAGCCAAAACATGGCTATTATGGAATGCTTGCCTCTCTTCCCAACGTGTGTTGGAATACTAATCCCATGACACACTGTCATCACATTGTGAGTTTCCCTCCTACACTCCCCATTACTGACTGCTACTAAAAACTGTATGATGTTAAACTGCTGTTACACATTATGTTACATCAACGCAAAAGTAGGAATGTGCATATTTTTTAGCAACATTCTTCTGTTTTATGAGAGCTCAAAATAAATGTGTTGTATGGCTGGATTTTGGGTTGAGCAATGCCAGTTTTCCAATCACCTATGCTTGGTGAAAGAGTGAAACTGCTTGGTGTGCACACCCCTTTCCTTAACAGTGCTACCCAGTCAGGAAATCACAGAACCTCTTATCGCTACCACTTTGAGTCCTGAGAAGCCAGTCAAAATCCTAACTGAAGAAACAGCTGAACAGAGAGGAGAAGACCTTTCCTGGCTAGTAAACAAACAAAACTCACATCTCTTTGGGTGTCATTTGTGAAATGTGAGCACTGAGTCATCTGGAACCCTACAAGTGAAAACCAGCAAGGAGCCATGAATGAAAACAATGGGAGTATATTTATTCGAGGCAACAGCTCCACCCGTCTTCTCTCCATTGTCTGCCAGAAGCAGCAGCTAGATGCCTCACCCTGGATACAATTTACAGCTAACTCCAATTAATTTAGGTACAGTGGGTTCAATTATACATAACCTGAAGTTTGTGTGAAGCCATACTTATTCTCAGACCATAAAACAAGGACAGACAGTTTCTGTTTCCCCTTGGTCCAAGTAGAATATTACATTAACATCTGGTTTTCATGTTGGCATTGTTTGTTTGTTCGTTCTGAAGGGGAACAATGAGAGAGGCAATATGCATCACACCACTCTTTGCACATGAAGTGTTTTAAATCTCCTTCTTCCAACTATGATTGTGGTGCAAATGCCCTACTCTACGTTGCATTTGTTAGTGGTACCAACAGCGGCTTCCATCTGAGGACAAATAGAGCTAGCATGGGGAATGACATCAGAACTGTATTATGGGTGGGATGGTTTTAACCTTCTGTCCTGGTCATGAACTGGATAGATGCATCCACGGCAGCTATAATAGCTACTGTATAGAAACCAGGCATTAAACACAATGTTCTGCGCACTCCTTTCTTTTTATTTTATCAGGCTGCTATTTCATATTTTATCACTCGGCGCCCACAGTCCAAAGGTTCTTTCCCAGAATCGTGCAAAAGGGTGACTGGCAAAGGAGAATGTGGTTTTGAGGGGAAAATATCCCCCACAGGAAGAATGCTATGATGTTGGGCTGGGAGCACAGTAGACATTTTGTAGGCTATAAAATCCTGAGCCAGGAAGCTGAAACAGCTGGGTGTTTAAGGGTTGAATTATTCAAACAGACTGGAATCTACCAGATAACTTTTCAGCTGAAGATTTCTTATATTTAATTGATCCATCTACCCCACTGCCTTTTCTTTTTATTTTCTTTGTGATATATCATTGAGCGTATAATTTGGGGAAGCAGAATTGTTAGAGATAATTTACACATTTCCAGAACTTTATCCCAAAAATAATTTCAAAGGCCGGCTTTAAAAGCCCCATATTTCAATAGAAGAAAGAAGGAAGTTG